>JAYESA010000005.1:281853307-282380807 GCA_036927795.1 Iris macrosiphon | reverse complement strand
GTGCTCTCGCCTTCATGTGCGTGAGCTACTTATCATGTATGTAGCGTATTGTGGTTGGATCCAAGAGTATTAGTGGGGGAGGGGAGTAGGAGTTGGTTATGTGATCAAAGCCAAACAGTATTCATGTGTATGTCGGTTTTGCAACTCACGCATAACGGAGTTATCGTAGTATTTTTCATGTGCAACCTAAGCCGATCACATAATAAACTTGTGCTCAAGGCACTTAGCTAGTATTCATGTTTTCTCACATGCAGTTACTTTTCTACTTGTATTGTTCTCCAGTTTACATTGCAGCTACTTATTCTGCTCCAGCATGTATTTATTTCCTGTGCATCTTGTATACTTTTCTATTGCTCGTCATATACACCTTACCATGTATTTGGAGTTGCTTTCAGAGTTATGTACTTTGCTCCAGTCCTGACTGGGCATATTTTTTCCAGAGGATCCTGAGGATTATTGCCCGACGTTCTACGGGCCGGGTGTTGATGAGTGCTGTGACCCCGAGACCGAGGAGGAGTGCGCCGAGGAGACGCCGTTAGCGCCCTAGTTAGCTAGGTGGGTTTCCTGGGTTGTTCCCAGTTGTTATTTTGGATGATTGTACTTATTTTTTTGTTGCTGTGAGATATTGTAGACTATTATAGACTTGGACTGTATTTTGGATATTGTCTTGCTCTCTTTGGTTCTGTTTCTTTGTTCATATCATATCGTGCTTTATTTCTTCCCCTAGTTATTATGATTGAGAGATTATATATATTGCGTGGTTGCCCTCCTTTTGGAGAGGATATTGACAGGTTTTTGTGAGATATATAGATTTATTTGACCTAGAACGAACCTTACAGCGTTCTACCGCCGATTCTGCGGCGTAGGCTGGACGTACCCACGACTCATGCCTAATTTTTGGGTGCGGGTCGTGACACATTTTTGGTGGTGGCCCATGCAGGTCTAGTTTTTAGGTTTACCTGCAATAGGATATAGGATATTGGGTGAGAGAGTGTGTGCTCAATCACAACTAGGACTCTTCCTGATTTCTCTTGCTATCTTAATTTTCCTGAAATTATTTTCTTTTGCAATATTACTGTCCTTATTTGATGATATCGTTTCTTGCACTGTATTGACTTCTTTTGATCTGTGTTCAGGATGCCTCCGAAGACACGGTCTCAGCGCACCATTCCAGCAGCTGCCACCGAGAGGTCTGCCACCTCTCGTCCTGCTCGACTTCCGGCAGCCGCTACCGCTCCACTCGCCACTACTGCGGTTGAGGGAGCGTCTGTTTCTCTCGGAGATCCTCTTACTCCCATTGATCCGAGAGTCACCCCAGTTGTTTCGGTGGTACCTCCTCCACCACCGCCTGCACCAGTTGATGCTACGCAGTTGTTCGCGTTCTTCAGAGAGATGATGGACGCGCAGCACCGCCAGGTGGATGTTATGAGGATGGGTATTGAGAATGCTCATCAGGTGGCGATGACAGCGGTAGACAGAGTGGCTCTGTCACGCCCCAGTCCCAAAAATACGTAGGACTAGAACACGTAAGCATGCCAGCCGCATGAATATGGCAACTCCAATATATGGAAACCATAACCCATACGTACGCTGTAATATGAATATAAATTCATATGTGGTATATATAATGTCACAAGTCACAGATATGCTAATCTCATCCACACAACAACAAGTCATAGAAAAGAAATACTAAACTAGAACAAGGAGTCTGAAATATCCAAAATAATAGTCGGGTGGAGACAAATCCACTACCAAAGACTATATCCAAAACTAAAATGAGAGAGGAGTACAAAGTCTCCAATATAAAATAATGTGAAGACATAAGTGTATCCGCTAAAAAGAATCCATCGCTAGATGTACTCAAAGATGCTAAGAAGGTAAGACCTCCTCGGTAGAAAATAATGCGTCAGGTCCAGGCCCGTACTCCTGCAAATACTCAAGAGCAGATACACCTGGCAGAGGACCAGGTCCTCAGAGGGACGTAACAAGATACACAAAATACGAGCCAATTTGAATACAGTAAACATGCATATAATTTAAAAATAAATAAGTACGCTGTACAAGACCATCTATATGAATGCAAATGAGGACAACTTTTCGACGTATGGGCAAGGGTAGGCTACTCGATCTAATCCTCACAACCTCACGCTCGTCAGTGGACATCATCAGCCGACATACCTCTGGGGTAGCGACCCTCGGACTCCATCAATCGATATACCTCTCGGGTAGCGACCATCGGACACGACCCACCATAGTGCATGCTAGTGGCTATGGTGTTACCAGAGTGGTTAAAAGCCCATACGCCTAATGATTGTCCTCTATGATACTAAGTGCCATGTGGGTGTCAACATATCTAATACATAGTAATGACTGAAAGAAAACTACACATGCAAGAATATACAGAAATACAATGAATATATAGAAATATAAATAGCATGCAAAAGTACTGTAAATAATTTGGCAAGGTATCTTGCCTGGGGTCCTGCTGCTGGTATGAATCAGAGTCCAAGTCACAGTCCAAATAGCCTATGTATTACAAATTTATCACGTCAAAAGATAATTTATTTTAATTTATTTAATTCTGGAATAATTACTCTAAAATCCTATTTTAATCTTATTATTTTGATTTTTATGTTAATTCCTAAATTTTGTCCAAAGAAACTGAATTTTATCAACTTGAGACTCATGGTACGCAAATCGAGGCAATCTGTTGATCGAAAAATCAACCGACACAAACTCAACTTTCATGCATAATTTCCTGTAGATTTCAGCGTCAAAAACATGCTGGAATTTATGGCTCGTCCGAATTCAAATTCGTTTGAGAATTATGGCACATACAAATTTTGTATTGTGCACCGATGGTTAAATTCTAACCTAGAAGTTCTACAGAATTAACAGTATATAAATACTTTGAATTAAATTCTGGGAAAAACATATGTCAATTATCTCGACATTAGCTTTCCAAAACTTTAAACGGTTCATGATTCTGATTCCTGGTTCTCCCGGAATCGCAAAAATATTGAAACACATCTATTTTCGGACATGCTGTGCTCTACTAATTTTTCAAAATTTAATACTCATAATTTCATAAAATAAATTATATAATAAGAAATCTAACCTTAATATCTTTCTAACGCAAGAAACTAGGCCTCGTTTGGAGTCCGGAGGTATGCGCAATGGCTTGTGGAAGATGAAGGAACCCTAGATGGCAATTCTCCAAAATCTCTCTCTCTAAGATAATGGGATAATTAGGGTTATATATATATATATATATATATATATATATATATATATATATATATATATATATATATATATATATATAGGGATGAGCGGCTGAGTGAAAGTTGATAGGAGGGTAACACATGTCAGAATCTGATTGGTTGGTTTTTGTTATATTATTTGTTTTTGATTTGCCTTTATCAAAACATTATTTAAGTCATTTTAAATCTAAACAACTCCAAATAAATATTAAAAATAATCATAAAAATCTGAAAAAATTACATAAAATATATTTTGAACCTATAAACCCTAAAAAAATATTTAGGACAATTTTATATTCATAAGTTTACTACTATAATTAGGAGAAGCTCTAAACATTAGTTTTATCCATTTAACTAAAAATAAATACTAACATTATTCCAAAAATTCTGAAATAATTCCAAAAAATATATAATAATATTATAAATCCTAGAAAATAACGTGGGTCCATTCTATATTCCTAGAATTGCACAATAATTTCTACAAGTCCTAAAAATTAGTTATTAGCCTAAATAACTTCCAATAAATACTAAATATTCAGAAAATTCCCAGATAATTCTAGAAAATATATTTGACAATTTAGAATCTAAAATAAAATTTTGGGATATTTTTAGTTAATTTTGAATATAAAATAAAATTTTCAAAGTTCTAAAAAATTATTGTTACTAGTTTTTAATTAACTAAAAATTATGGAAAAATTTCAATAATCTAAAATAGCCTAAAAATAATTCTAAATAAATATTTATTTAAGTAAATATACTAATTTTTTTTCTTCTAATTAACTAAGAGAATACTCTAAATAAATTCAACATCTATAATAAATATAATAATATAAAATATACACAAAATACCTATTTTGGGTGAGGGAGTTTACAATCTACCCAACTTAAAATAATTTTGTCCTCGAAATTAAAATAAGGCATAATTTGTTAAATTCTTCACATTCGTACATAAGGTACGTCAATCGCAATCTCTTCTAAAAATTTAAATAACAAAATCTATTCAAATCTATCGCGATCACTTCAAAATTAAGATAACCACTGTTTAAATCAAAATTCAACCTGTCGTAATCTCTTCTCGATTTTTAAATAATCAACATCCAAATCTAACTCAAGTCTATATGACATCCCACATCAAAATTTATATCATAATTTTCAACTATCATAATCTCCTCTAGACTTTGAACAATAAACAATTCTAATCAAATCTTATTCCTATTCTCAACTTAAGAATTTTGTACTCTTTAAATATTTAAACTCAATTTACATCCTCAATATTTTAAATAGGTGACCCAACAATCAAAATTGAACTTTTTATTCAAATCATCAAATTGTAAAATTTAAATCTAATTCACCAATTGTTCAAGTCTAAAATTCTATATTTATCCTCAAAATTTAAATTGATGATTCATCCTTCAATATTCAAAATTTAAATCATGTGCTCAAAGTATAAATATTTGGTCCGTAATATCAAGATTTTAAAATTCATTAAATCCTCATTATCTTAATCCTTCTTTTAAAATTTCTCAAAATTAAAATGACTTGAATCTCCCAATCTAATCTTACTCGATCACAATCTAAAAGAAATTCCTCTCGAGTTGATAATGCACTGCTACCCAACTTAGAATTTACCCATCTATCACAGAAGGCTATATACTTTAAGAAAAATATTCCTTAATTTATTTACTCATGTCATTCAATCCTCAAAACTTCAACGCCGATTATATCATATATGATATGTCCTTAATTACAAAAGAATAATCCTCAAGTATGTGATCGGCCTACGAGGTATATCTAGTACTCTCTGTATATCAAACTTATACCAAGTACGAGGTTTCGTCTTTCCGAAATAAGGGAAGACGGAGATCAATAATAAAGAGTTCAAGGGCGAGGTAATAGAATAGAAGTATCAGGATCAAGGCGTTTAAAGAATTCAAATGGGAATGATTAAAGTAGTTATGGATTGAAATCCTATTTTGGTAATTCCTATTCACATGCTCGTATTAGTACAGTTATGTAGCCGATACGATCCGCTCAGACATATCTAGAGGGCAAGTACAGGTGTCTACTAGTCAACTATATATCTCAATCCACGTAAAGCATAATTGCGAAGGGCGAATCAAGCGCACTATGGTTGATCAGACCGTAATACACTGATTCTGATTGGACAATGTATTAGTAGGCGTCCCCAATAATACATATCTCATGATCAAGCTCGATAAAAGAGTAAGCTTGCAAAAGTAGGCTATAATAGCAGCATAAGTCAAGGTAGTGCAGCAAATATAAGTACGCTAGATGATGATGAAAGGAGGTACAAATTAATTCAAGTTCACAAAACAAAAACAACTAAGCAACAATAATAAAAGACTCTACAATCTCTACAGTTATCATACAACTTCCTTGTCTAAGTCGCTAGTCGACCAAATAGGGGCAAAGACCTCTAAATTCTATCGTCTGAATAAACATTGTCGTTTTATGCTAGTATACAATTAATGTTGTTCAATCATACTTCAATAATAGGTCAAAAGACTATGTGATACTAGGTTGTGAGGTATACTACCCAACTTAAAATAATAAACTAATACTGTGACAGTCTTAAGGGTACCGTAGAAGCTCCTGTTAGGGTCTTCGAGAAGGGGTCTTGGTACTTGTTAGGGTATCCTCTTATATTACATAGGTCATGGTCGTCTTAACTCTTAGTCATAGTGCAAGTGTCAATAGTAAGAATGAGACAGTTACTGGCCTCAAGGGAAAGGGAATATAACTCGTATTGAGGTGTGGTATAAGTTACGCAATTTAAAACTAAGGGATAAGCACCAGGTCTCAATCTACAAGAATAACTTAACTATCAAGTTCTAACTACTAAGCACACAATTTCAAAATTCAAGATTACAACTATAATCCTAGCAAACTATGTGTCCTTAACAAAGAAATAAATTACTTGGCCTACTATCAGAAGTGTCAGGTGGCACGAGTTGAAAGATAAAGAAAAAAAGAACGTAATTTTGGTCGTCGCACAATTAGTGAATGCTATGGTCACAGGGGAACAATATATGAAAATAGAGGGGCTCTAGATAGCATCATGGTTTTTCAAGGGAAAGGGGGTATGCTAGTCTCTGTGTTTGAGGTATGATTAGGAAAATATTCTATGCATTGTTCTTGGCTTTCTAAGGTACTGTCTGCTTATCTCAAGACAAGAATCTAAATTTATGGTTCTCCAATACTCATCTAACGGCGTGGGTTAGGTTCAGTCCTAATATTCACTTTGGTTTTTTTTTTGGTTTCTCAATGCTAGGGGCAACCATAATGGTAAACTTCTAACTAACTCTAGTAGTGTCTATACTACTCTCAAGTCCTCATAACACATCAGGGGGTAATGGTAAACCAATTCTAGAGATAAGGAATTCTAGGGTTCACTAGACATCCTAAACTTAGTGGTGTGTTAGCATTCTAGTTGTACTCTTAATAGGAAGGTTACCTTACTTATCATCTAACAACAGAAACTTCTATATTCTAGGAGAGACTATACTAAAGGAACTATTATGGGAGTACAGGAATCAAACAGGATGTAATTATTCAAATAGAATAGATTAGAAGAAAGATGAGTCATAGTCAATTGTGGATGAGATCCTATACTCTAGTCCTAGGTGCAGGCTTGTTCGGTACAGTAACGTAACCGAGACAATATGCTCTCGACCTGCATGGGCCACCACAAAAACATGTCACGCCCCAGTCCCCAAAATACGTAGGACTAGAACACGTAAGCATGCCAGCCGTATGGATATGGCAACTCCAATATATGGAAACCATAACCCATACGTATGCTGTAATATGAATATAAATTCATATGTGGTATATATAATGTCACAAGTCACAGATATGCTAATCTCATCCACACAACAACAAGTCATAGAAAAGAAATACTAAACTAGAACAAGGAGTCTGAAATATCCAAAATAATAGTCGGGTGGAGACAAATCCACTACCAAAGACTATATCCAAAACTAAAATGAAAGAGGAGTACAAAGTCTCCAATATAAAATAATGTGAAGACAGAAGTGTATCCGCTAAAAAGAATCCATCGCTAGATGTACTCAAAGATGCTCAGAAGGTAAGACCTCCTCGGTAGAAAATAATGCGTCAGGTCCAGGCCCGTACTCCTACAAATACTCAAGAGCAGATACACCTGGCAGAGGACCAGGTCCTCAGAGGGACGTAACAATATACACAAAATATGAGCCAATTTGAATACAGTAAATATGCATATAATTTGAAAATAAATAAGTATGCTGTACAAGACCATCTATATGAATGCAAATGAGGACAAGTTTTTGATGTATGGGCAAGGGTAGGCTACTCTATCTAATCCTCATAACCTCACGCTCGTCAGTGGACATCATCAGCCGACATACCTCTGGGGTAGCGACCCTCGGACTCCATCAATCGACATACCTCTCGGGTAGCGACCATCGGACACGACCCACCATAGTGCGTGCTAGTGACTACGATGTTACCAGAGTGGTTAAAAGCCCATACGCCTAATGATTGTCCTCTATGATACTAAGTGTCATGTGGGTGTCAACATATCTAATACATAGTAATGACTGAAAGAAAACTACACATTCAAGAATATACAGAAATGTAATGAATATATAGAAATATAAATAGCATGCAAAAGTACTATAAACAATTTGGCAAGGTATCTTGCCTGGGGTCCTGCTGCTAGTATGAATCAGAGTCCAAGTCACAGTCCAAATAGCCTATGTATTACAAATTTATCACGTCAAAAGATAATTTATTTTAATTTATTTAATTCTGGAATAATTACTCTAAAATCCTATTTTAATCTTATTATTCTGATTTTTATGTTAATTCCTAAATTTTGTCCAAAGAAACTAAATTTTATCAACTTGAGACTCATGGCACGCAAATCGAGGCGATCTGTTGACCGAAAAGTCAACCGACACAAACTCAACTTTCATGCATAATTTCCTGTAGATTTCAGCGTCAAAAACATGCTGAAATTTACGGCTCGTCCGAATTCAAATTCGTATGGAAATTATGGCACATACAAATTTTGTATTGTGCACCGATGGTTAAATTCTAACCTAGAAGTTCTACAGAATTAACAGTATGTAAATACTTCGAATTAAATTCTGGAAAAAACATATGTCAATTATCTCAACATTAGCTTTCCAAAACTTTAAACGGTTTATGATTCTGATTCCTGGTTCTCCCGAAATCGCGAAAATATTGAAACACGTCTATTTTCGGACATGCTGTGCTCTACGAATTTTCCAGAATTTAATACTCATAATTTCATAAAATAAATTATATAATAAGAAATCTAACCTTAATATCTTTCTAACGCAAGAAACTAGGCCTCGTTTGGAGTCCGAAGCTATGCGCAATGGCTTGTGGAAGATGAAGGAACCCTAGATGGCAATTCTCCAAAATCTCTCTCTCTCTCTAAGATAATGGGATAATTAGGGTTATAATAATAATAATAATATATATATATATATATATATATATATATATATATATATATATATATATATATATATATATATATATATATATATATATATATATATATAGGGATGAGCGGCTGAGTGAAAGTTGATAGAGGGTGACACATGTCAGAATCTGATTGGTTGGTTTTTGTTATATTATTTGTTTTTGATTTGCCTTTATCAAAACATTATTTAAGTCATTTTAAATCTAAACAACTCCAAATAAATATTAAAAATAATCATAAAAATCTGGAAGAATTACATAAAATATATTTTGAACCTATAAACCATAGAAAAATATTTGGGACAATTTTATATTCATAAGTTTACTACTATAATTAGGAGAAACTCTAAACATTAGTTTTATCCATTTAACTAAAAATAAATACTAACATTATTCCAAAAATTCTGAAATAATTCCAGAAAATATATAATAATATTATAAACCTTAGAAAATAACATGGGTCCATTCTATATTCCTGAGATTGCACAATAATTTCTACAAGTCCTAAAAATTAGTTATTAGCCTAAATAACTTCCAATAAATACTAAATATTCAAAAAATTCCCAAATAATTCTAGAAAATATATTTGACTATTTAGAATCTAAAATAAAATTTTGGGATATTTTTAGTTAATTTTGAACATAAAATAAATTCTTCAAAGTCCTAAAAAATTAGTGTTACTAGTTTTTAATTAACTAAAAATTATGGAAAAATTCCAATAATCTAAAATAGCCTAAAAATAATTCTAAATAAATATTTATTTAAGTAAATATACTAATTTTTTTTTTCTAATTAACTAAGAGAATACTCTAAATAAATTCAACATCTATAATAAATATAATAATATAAAATATACACAAAATACCTATTTTGGGTGAGGGAGTTACAGGCTCAGATCCAGCCACAGGCAGAGCAGGCTCAGCATCCTAGGCCGGACACTATTATCGACTTTCAGAGGATACGACCCAAGGAGTTCTGGGGTACAGAGGGGATCCTGTACGCGGACGACTGGATCGAGCATATCGAGGGCATCTTCAGGCTGACGATGATCCCAGCCAGCATGCAGATCGAGGCAGCGGGCAGCCAGATGTTCGACCTTGCCCTTACTTGGTACCACACAGATACGCGGATAGTAGTACCGGGACTGACTTGGGAGGCTTTCAAGAAGCTTTTCAAGGAGAAGTTCTTCCCGGATGTGGCTCTCAGTGCTTTAGAGAGCCAGTTTGAGGCGCTCGTCTAGGGGACCATGCTTGTGGACGAGTATGCAGCAGAGTTCTGCCATCTGGACAAATTTGTTGAGGGTTTGACTGAGGCAGCGAAGGCGCAAAAGTTCTGCAAGGGTTTGGTCATGGCGATCAAGTCCTTGACTAGGAGTGACCGCGAGGCGACCTTCGAGCAGATTGTGAGCGATGCTCAGAGGGCTGAGGATGACTTGGAGCTGAAGACCAAGAGGAGCAGAGATGCTTCAAGAGAAGGCAGCTGTGCAGGCCCAGCCAAGAGGCTGTTCCAGCAGACCCAGCAGCACCACGGTCAGGGTCGTGCGCCCTTCCGACAGGCGCCCCAGCAGCAGAGGCAAGGACAGCAGCAGGGCCAGAGGTAGCCCATCATTTGCCCTTTCTGTAAGAAGCCAGGGCACGGATGGGACATATGCAAAAAGAGGCTGGGCAGATGTTTGTTGTGTGGCACAGCAGATCACCAGCTGAAGGATTGTCCTTCAGCACTTGCTCGTACAGCTCAGGGCGGAGGAGCAGCTCAGAGGGAACCAGCCAGAGCACCTACAGCATAGCAGAGAGGACAGCCTTTGCAGACTCAGCAGCAGAGGTTTGCCCAGCACCAGCAGCAGCACCGAGGAGGACAGCAAGGGCGAGCTTTTGCCCTGACCGTAGACGAGGTCGAGCCCGTTGGTGATGTGATCTCATGTTCTGTTCTTCTTGATTCCATTCCAGCACTTGCTTTATTTGATTTCGGTGCTTCCCATAGCTTTGTGTCTGTATCTTTTGCTCTTAGACACCATCTTGTTGCTGAACCTTTAGCTAGACTCTGCAAGATCATGACCGGGGGTGGTATCATCCTAGTCGGTAATGTTTGCAGAGACCGGAGAGTTACCTTGGGAGGCCGGGAGTTGAGTGTGTGCCTACTCGTAATGCCACTTCCGAGCTACGATATTATACTCAGGATGGATTGGTTGAGTATGCATTATGCTAGTATAGATTATCGTGGAGGCAGAGTGTTGTTTAGTCTGCCGGGTGAGCCAGAGTTTCAGTTTGCCAGAGGAGCAGCGGAGCAGAGGGAGGGAGTCTTCTGCGGAGCCCTGGTGGTAGAGCCAAGGTTGCTACATCCACTGATAGAGGAATACATGGATGTCTTTCCAGAGGAGTTGCCAGGGTTACCTCCGGACAGAGATGTGGAGTTCTCTATAGACTTGGTGCCAGGCGCGGAGCCGATATCCCAGCACGTCTATAGAGTCAGCAACAGTGAGCTGATAGAGTTAAAGAAGCAGGTGGATGAGCTTCAGGACAAGGGATTTATCAGATCTAGTTCTTCTCCGTGGGGTGCTCCGGTACTTTTTGTGCCGAAGAAGGATGGGTCGATACGGATGAGTATCGACTACAGGGCTCTAAACAACCTCACAATCAAGAACAACTATCCGCTGTCGCGTATTGATGATCTTTTTGACCAGTTGAGCGGAGCGAGGGTATTTTCCAGGATTGATCTGAGGACATGCTACCACCAGGTGAAGGTCAGGAAGGAGGATATTCCGAAGACAGCTTTTCAGACCAGATATGGACAGTATAAGTTCATGGTGATGCCGTTTGGGTTGACTAATGCCCCGGCAGCGTTCATGAATCTGATGAACAAGGTATTCCATCAGCATCTGGACAGATTTGTGGTGGTGTTTATAGATGACATCTTGGTGTATTCGAAGACCCCAGAGGAGCACGAGGAGCATCTGAGGATAGTGCTGGAGACTCTCAGAAAGGAGAAGCTTTATGGAAAGCTTTCGAAGTGTGAGTTCTTCCTTGATAAGGTTGAATTTCTTGGCCATGTGGTGACTGGAGAGTGTATCTCGGTGGATCCGAGAAAGATCATGGCAGTTGAGGCATGGAGTGCTCCGAGTTCAGTAGCGGAGGTCAGGAGTTTCCTGGGACTGGCAGGTTATTACAGGAGATTTATTCAGGATTTTTCTCGGATTGCAGAGCCGTTGTCCAGGCTGACTCGGAAGGGCGTGGAGTTTGTTTGGTCAGAGGAGTGCCAGATCGCCTTTGATGAGCTGAAGAGGAGGTTGACGACAGCTCCAGTATTGACGTTGCCATCAGGTTCTGGAGGATTCACTATCTATAGTGATGCATCGGGGAAGGGACTGGGTTGTGTGTTGCAGCAGAATAGAAGGGTGATTGCCTATGCTTCTAGGCAATTACGTCCTCATGAAAAGAACTACCCTACCCACGATTTGGAGTTGGCAGCGGTCATCTTTGCTGTGAAGTTGTAGAAACACTATTTATACGGAGAGCGTGTGGAGATCTTCACAGACCACAAAAGCTTAAAGTATGTGTTTACCCAAAAAGAGCTGAACATGAGGCAGAGGAGATGGTTGGAGTTGATGAAAGACTTCGACATATTATTGCAGTACCATCCAGGGAAGGTGAACATAGTTGCGGATGCGTTGAGCAGGTATCCGGTAGCTATGTGCCTAACTACAGATCGTTATCTTCTGGCAGATCTAGAGAGCTTGGGCATTGAGGTGATAGTGCCTGGAGTTGAGATGCAGATGTGGGGACTGCAGATTCAGTCAGAATTGGTAGACCGGATCAGGGCTACACAGTTTGAGGATGAGTCCCTGAGGAGCATCAGGGCGCAGGTTCAGATGAGATTGTCAGATGACTTCACCATTGCTGATGATGGTTCATTGCGGCACGGTACCAGGTTATGTGTACCGAGTGGGTCATTGCACGAGGAGGTTCTTCAGGAGGCACATCGATCCCAATACTCTATGCATCCAGGTGCCAACAAGATGTATAAAGATTTGAGAGAGCGTGTATGGTGGTACGGGATAAAGCGGGAGTAGAGAGGGTCGGGTTTGCTAGCAGCTAGAGCAGTTTTCAGTACACAAGTGCAGCTGTAGCAGCAATGCATCAACCGCAAGCAGTGCAGCAGCTGCAGTGCAATGCAACAAGCAGTTCTCGAGCAACAAGCATTGTAGCTAGCATGCACAACAATACAGTTCAGCAGCAACTGCAGCATTATTAGTTAGCAGTACAACAAATTGCTGCAGTAGCAAACAACAAGGCCAGCATGCAGTAGCAAATAGCAAGTGCAAGTGCAGTGCAGCAGTTCAGTAGCAGCAAGTGTAGCAAGCTATGCACACAGCAAGAGCAGAGCTAGGAGCTGCAGCAAGCTGCAATGGCAGCATTTGCATTGGACAACAACAACATTTGCAAGAGCAGTAATTGCAGACAGTTATAAGTAACAGTGTTAGTGTAGGCTATTAGTTGTAGACTGATTTGAAGATATCATATGCAGGTAGAGGGAGATGTGTTGAGCTTGAGTAGTAGGCCATTCAGTAGATTGCAATAGCAGTAGCTACCTGGAAATAAGGAGGGTGGACTATCAGTTTAAGTTAAGGGGGTCCAGGTATTAGCTTGGGATGAGTGCCTTAGTGTCAACCATGGTAGATTCGGTTAGTAATCTAAGTTAGTTATTATTTGATAGTGGTTATTTTAAATGTCAGTTTGTATATCAATTGAGCAAGTTTTAGTGTTAGTATGGTAGGTGAGTGTCAGTAGGAACCTAAGTTAGTATTGATAGTCAGTAATTGGCATGGGAGGATGTGTTAGTGAGGTATTAGTTAGAGTATCAGTTAGTTAGTATACACCGAACTAGTATGGTAACTATTAGTATTAGTTGTATTATTAGTACTTATTAGTAAAGTACTATAGTAGTTAGTTAGTGACCTTTTTAGACCAAATAACTTTAGTTGGACTTAATAAGACTTAGTTAAGTTATAATAAATTAGGACTTGACCTAGAAGCATGCATTAGTATTTTTACTCATTAATTTTTATTACACCATTAACTTAATAATTCCTAAAATAGGTTTGTGTGACACCAGCTTGAGCATCGAGAGACACACTTTGCTCAGGACCTCAGGCGAGTACATCTCTCTGTTAGTTTTTATTTCATGATAGTGTATATATCACTAGTTCTAGAACTGTGTACTTGATACTGACACTTGGTTACATGGACTGGTACTATATGGATTCCGTCAAGAGGTGTTATCCCTTACCATGTTCAGCGGGTACTAATTCACATGTATTTCATCATGTGCATCGGGTATTGAATTTTCATGTGCTTCATGTGCATCCACTATTTCGTGTGCTAGTGTAACTATATCATATTTATGTGCGTAATATTTCGTGATTGGATCCATGAGTATTGGTTGGGGAGGGGTAGTAGAAGTTTGTTATGTGATCAAGTCCTATTTATCTCATGTGTATGTCGATTATATATCTCACGTATAATTTAGTTACCTTTATACCTCATGTGCAACCTAAGCCGATCACATAACGAACTTGCGCTCTAAACCACATAGCTAGTATTTCTGTTTTTCTACTTGCAGTTTATTTCTATATTTTTAGTATTTACTTTCCAGTTCCTTATTGTGATTATTTTCCTATTCTCACCTGTATTTCCATTCATACTTGTGCATCTTTTATCTTTTCAATTACTCGTTATATATGCTCGATTATGTTTTTGAAGCTGCTTTCAGACGTATGTACTTTACTCCAATCATGATTGGATATTTTTTTCCAGATGATTGGCTAGAGGAGTTGTGTCCACCTATTACGGCCCACAGGATGATGAGACACTAGAGGATACTCCCCTAGAGCAGGAGGAGATAGTACCGATGACCGAGGAGGCCAAGTTATATAGTTTTGGACTTGCATGTATATATTTTATTTCAGACTTGTGGTTGTATTGTGATTCTATTTCTTTCGTTATTCCCTTAGTGCTTTATTTTCCTTAGTTTGCATTATGATTGAGTATGGTTACATTTATCAGATACCATATTGTTCCTCCGTTTGGAGTTGAGGTGATTGACAGGTACCATATTTATATTGTTTGAGATGTTTAGATAGCAGAGTTGACCTAGACAGCGTTCTACCACCGATGCTGCAGCGTAGGCTGGACGTACCCACGTACTCGTGGCCGAATATCCGGGTGCGGGTCGTGACACATTTTTAGTGGTGGCCCATGCAGGTCCAAGGTAGTAATACTCGGACTTAGAGTATTACTACAAGCCTGATTTAGGATATAGGATTTAGGATCTAGGATGAGAGTATACTCAATCACAACTAGAAAATATTTCTAATTTATCGATTTTGCAACCTTTATCATTCTGAATATTAATTTTTTGAAATATTGTTGTCCTTCTTTGATGATATCGTATCTTCCACAGTATTGACTTCTTTGTTTTAATCTGTCTTCAGGATGCCTCCGAAGATCAGATTCTTTCGCTCGGGAGCAGCGACAGCTTCCTCAGCTATTTCCCTGCCTGTTGCGGAGAGGACAACAGCTACTACTGCTTCTTCCCCAGTTGAGAGGGTCGCCTCATTGGTTCAGGTGGGAGTCTCAGCAACCGCATTTGGGGGTGCTCCTCCCCCAGTTCGGAGGGCAGACCCAGCTATTTTCGTGGGACTTCCACCACCACCGCCAGCGCTAGTTGATGCTACCCAGCTGTTCGCACTATTCTAGCAGATGATGGAGGCCCAGAGGGCCCAGGCTGAGGCACAACACAAGCAGACTGATGTGATGAGACATGGCATTGAGAATGTTCACCAGGTGGCCATTACCGCAGTGGAGTGGACATCGCCACCACAGTCACAAGAGGTACAACCCAGGCCCGATACTATACATGACTTCAAGAAGTTGGATCCTCGGCCCTTCAAGGGGACAGAGGACATTATATATGCAGATGACTGGTTGGAGAACATGGAGCGCATCATGCACTTATCCTGCCTTGCAGAGGATCTGAAGGTGGAGGCAGCGGGACTACAGATGATGGACATCGTTAGTACTTGGTTCCGGAATGAGCCACAGATTGCCGATCCGAGACTGACATGGGATGGGTTCAAGGACTTATTCAAAAGAAAGTTCTTCCCGCCCACCGAGAGACTTGATTTGGAGCGATAGTTCCAGAACCTTTACCAGGAGAACATATAGGTAGAGGAGTATGTCGCAGTGTTCGGCAGACTGAGCAGATATGCAAACTACATAGTGAGGGATCCTAAGATCCGGGCGAGTAGATTCAGAGAGGGCCTGAATTGGGAGGTGAGGGCTCTCATTTTCTCGAGCCATGAGACGTACACAGATATCTTGAGGGAGGCCCGCAAGGTTGAGAGAGACCTGAGTATGAGGCCCAAGAGAGACCAAGATATTTTTGGTGGTAGAAGCAGCGCGGGTCTAGCCAAGAGGCCCTATTTCCAGCCACAAAGATAACAGTTCCCTGCGCCTATCAGAGCACCAGTACAGCTGATGCACCAAATGCATAGGCCAGCCCAGCTAACTTGTGTTTGCCCATTTTGTAAGAAATCAGGGCATGAGTGGGATGTTTGCAGGAAGAGGCTTGGTCTGTGTTTGTTTTGTGGTACAGTAGACCACCAGCTGAGGGATTGTCCCAAGACGATAGCTCGTACAGCTCAGGACGTAGTCCCGATTCAGAGGATACATGCGAGACACCCAGCGGGACAGCAGAGAGGACCTTCCTTGCCGCCATAACAGCAGAGGTTCGCCCAGCACCAACACCAGCAGAGAGGTGCACAGCAGGGGCGAGCTTTTGCCCTGACCGTGGAGGAGGCAGAGCCAGTCGGAAACATTATAGCAGGTTCAATCTTACTTGATTCTTTTCCAGCTCATGCTTTATTTGATTCCGGTGCTTCGTATAGTTTTGTTTCTGTATCCTTTGCTTTGAAGTATAATCTAGAGGCTGAACCGTCGGCGAGGACTTGCAAGATCACGGTCGGGGTGGCATTATCCTGGTCAGTGATGTTTGCAAGGACCGAAGAGTTTCTTTGGGAGGTCGAGAGTTGAGTCTGTGTCTACTTGTAATGCTACTTTCGAGCTACGATATAGTACCCGGGATGGATTGGTTGAGTATGCATCATGCTAGTATCGATTGTCGAGGAGGAAGAGTTTTGTTTCAGACACCAGGAGAGCCAGAGCTTGAGTTCGTCAGAGGAGTAGCAAGGCAGAGCGAAGGAAATTTTTGTGGAGCTTTGGTAGAAGAGCAGGAGCCGCCACATCCATTGATTGCAAAATATATGGATATTTTTTCGGAGGAGTTGCCGCCCGACAGAGATGTGGAGTTCTCTAAAGACTTGGTGCCAGGCGCACAGCTGATATCTCAGCACGTTTATAAAGTCAACAACAGCGAACTGGCGGAGTTGAAGAAGCAGGTGGATGAATTGCAGGACAAGGGCTTCATCCACTCCAGTTCATCATCGTGGGGTTCTTCGATATTATTTGTACCAAAGAAGGATGGGTCGGTACGCATGTGTATCGACTACAGGGCACTCAACAACCTCACAATCAAGAATAAATATCCGTTGTCACGGATTGACGATATCTTTGATCAACTGCACGGGGCAAAGGTATTTTCAAAGATAGACTTGAGGTCGGGGTACCACCAGGTAAAAGTGAATAATGAAGATATTCCGAAGATAGCCTTTAGGACTCGGTATGGGCAGTTTGAGTTCTTGGTGATGCTGTTTGGGTTGACCAATGCCCCGAAGGTATTCATGAACCTGATGAATAAGGTGTTTCATCAGTACCTGGATCAGTTTGTCGTAGTATTCATTGATGATATATTGATTTATTCGAAGATCTCGGAGGAGCATGAGAAGCACCTGAGAATAGTTCTGGATACCCTCGGGAAGGAGAAGCTATATGGCAAGCTTTTGAAGTGTGAGTTCTTCCTTGATAAGATTGAATTCCTCGGGCATGTGATTACAGGAGACAGGATCTCAATAGACCAGAAGAAGATTTCAGTAGTTGAGTCATGGTATGCCCCGAGTTCAGTGGCGGAGATCATGAGTTTTCTTGGACTGACAGGCTATTATCAAAAATTTGTTCAATATTTTTCCAAGATTGCGAAGCCAATGACTAGACTAACCAGGAAGGACGTGGAGTTCGTCTGGACTGAGGATTGTCAGTATGCTTTTGAGGAGCTAAAGAAGAGGTTGACTACGACTCCAATATTGATATTGCCATCAGGGACATGAGAATTTTCCATATATAGTGATGCATCGGGTAAGGGTTTGGGTTGCGTGTTACAGCAGAACGGGAAGGTGATTGCCTATGATTCCAAGCAATTACGCCCGCATGAGAAGAATTATCCTACCCATGATTTGGAGTTGGCAGCAGTTATTTTTGCTCTGAAACTGTGGAAGCACTACTTGTATGGAGAGTATAAAACCCCTAATTTTAAAAACCGTATTATAATTAATTATTTAATTTATTTATAGCATTTATTAGTTAATTTGAAGAAATAGAATTTATGGGATTTTAACTACTAGGTAAATATGCATTTAGAGAATTTTTGAGCAAACTATTATTTTACCTTAATTTATTTCATGTAGGAGACCTTGTGGACGGTTGAAAGATTTTTTTTAGCACAAATATAATTTTCTGAAATATATATATATATATATATATATATATATATATATATATATATATATATATATATATATATATATATATATATAGATTGATTGATTATTAATAAAAAGAAAAGAATAGAAAAAAATAGAAAAAAATACTAAAACCATTAACCCCCCATCCTAACCTAAGCCCTAACCCTTAATTAACTAAACCTACCCCTCCCTCCCCCACGCTGCCAGCCAAGCCCAGACCCGCGAATCAACCCGTCCCCCCCCCGCTCTACTCTCTATCTATATATATCTAAATAACTTGTAAAACCCTAACCCTAACCCTATAGACTAACCGCTCACGACCACCGCGACGCCGACCCAGCGCGCCCCTACCACCGAAAACTGCATCGTCGCCCAAAAACAGCCGACCGCAGACCGCGTCACGGCGTAAGCAACAACAGATTGGCAGCAACGAACCCCTGTTCAGGCCATGATTTCTGTTCCATCGGTCGACCAAATTTGACCCCGTCTTTACCGGTATGTTCACAAACTATCTCTCTTCCAACTCGGTGTATTAGTATTCTTCGATCAGCACGTAACCCTAGGCGAAAACAGAGACCAAGTTGGAGAAAAATGACAACTTTTAATCTCAGAAAAACTGTTGTAACCACCCATATTTAAGGACTCATATCTCCCATCACAGAGATCCAAACTTAGAAATTCATCTTGCTATGTGAAGACCACCTAAACTAAATTATTTCCTGTTAATTATATTATTTTATTTGATGCTGTATGCAAAATTAAACTGAGTTAAAAATCACGAAAAACCTGTTTTCGAAACCTTTAAAATTGTGATACGGAGCACGCCCCGCCAAACGGGATCGCCCTGTCGCGTACCAACTGCACCGAAAGGCGCGTATGGTATGTCCAAACGTGTGGACTTTCACAGAAACTGATTCGGACGCGTGTGCGCGTCAAAATCAGCCCGTATCCGCAAAAAGTTCCCGTATCGCGACTTTTGCAAAACACCGCACCATATAGTGTACGCTCGTCAGAATACGACAAAACTTATGTCATTGGACTCGTGGTATCGCGCTGGTCCTGTGACCCAATTTTCAAGCAATTCTGAGATAGTTGACCAAGCCGTCTATTTGCGGGCCCTACGGTTGATTTTTTGGGCGAAATTGTGTTCGGTTCACCGGAATTCAAAATTGGACATATCGTTGAGTTCGTATTGATGTTTAGAATTTGTTTGACCTATAATTTATCCTATTTATAGACCTTTACCCCTGGCACACATTTCGGTACAAAGTGGCCCATATGTGGACTCCACTTTGACCCAAAATTACCGTTTTGCCCCTGTATCCAAATTGGACGAAAGGGTAGTGTTTTCTAGCTATCTCGCTGATTTCGGAAATGTTGGTGATGGTTATTTTAGCATCCAAAGACGTTTATTAGGAGGCCTTAGTTTCTGATCTCGTGTCCTTGACATCTAACTGCGCGTCCAAGGAAACTTGGGTGCAACGACGGGGACGGCGATGTCGTATTCTGTTTTTATTATGTATATGCATTTGGATCTACTTTATGAGACCACCCCATTATCATGAGGCATTCGTATGTTTCGTTGGCCATGACACTGTTCTTATACGAGTGTGAGTCACTTGTAGGACACGGACTTGCGTACTCGGCTGGCCACTGGTACGTATAGGTCGTACGACGGATAGGGATAACTGCTGATAGAAACTTTGCATGCTAGTAGACCTGACAGTTATTTAGAGGTATTATCGTGTCATGGATGTGACATGCTTAGATCATGGGGTGAAAAGAACAACAAGTAAGGCATTTGGGCTCCTCTGTACTTTTCTTGTGTAACCCGTACGCTCCACCGGAGATGCACGGTCATGATGACCACTATATATTATATATTATCAGGCGGCCTCTGCCATTCAAAAGACGATATGCTTTGTAGGCCCCTGAATCTCCAAGAGAATCATGCGAATCCCATTTTAGCCAGATAGCCCACTTGTTGAAAAGTTGTTCTCAAATTGCATTCACATAGATGGTTAGGTGAACTGTTGGATGTTATTTTTAATACTTTATTGGCATGTTTATATGTATCTTGTTATGTCCCTCTGAGGACCTGATACCTTTCCAGATATAGACGGGCAGGAGTATCCACAGGAGTTCGGACCCGGACCTGACGCTTCTTATTAGACTGATGAGGTCTTATCTTCGGAGTATCTTTGATTCATCGCAGCTGATAAATTTTTAGTTGCTATTTCTTTTTGGACATTTATCTTATATTAGAGTTTGATTCTCTTCTCACTTTTAGTAGTTTTTAGTATAGTCAATTTGTAGTGGATTTGTTTCCATCCGACTATCATACTTTGAGACTTTCTATTTGATATTCAGTTATTTATTCCCATTTATTTATTTGTTTGTGTTATGGATGAGATATAGATTGCGTGTGACTTGTTGATAGTATATTACCACTGGTAGATTGGATATTCATGTACAGCGTACGTGTGTATATGGTTTCTATATATTGGAGTTTGTATACATACGGGTGGCGTGTTACGTATTCCTAGTCCTACGTATTTTGGGACTGGGGCATGACAGAGAGCGAGTAGAGATCTTTACAGATCACAAAAGCTTCAAGTATGTGTTTACACAAAAGGAGATCAACATGAGGCAGAGGCAATGGTTGGAATAGATGAAGGACTTCGACATTGCTTTACAGTATCATCTAGGGAAGGTTAACGTAGTCGCAGATGCCTTGAGCAGGTATCCAGTGGCTATGTATTTGACGAGGGAGGGACATTTATTGGTCGATCTTGATAGCTTGGGTATTGAGGTATTAGTTCCTGGAGTTGCAGAACAAATATAGGGAGTTCAGGTACAGTCAGAGTTGATGGATCGGATCAGAACCGCACAGTTCGAGGATGTGTCTCTAAGGAACACCAGAGCACGAGTCTGGATAGGATTGGCAGAGGACTTCAGTATTGCAGATGATGGATCATTGCGGCACGGTACCAGATTATGTGTGTCGAGTGAAGCATTGCACGAGGAGATTCTTCAGGAGGCGCATCAATCTCAGTACTCTATGCATTCAGGTGCCAACAAGATGTATAGGGACATGAGAGAGCATGCTTGGTGGTATGTTATGAAGCGGGAGGTGGCTAGCTTCGTATCTAGATGCTTGGTATGCCAGCAGGTAAAGGCGGAGAGACAGAGGCCAGGTTAATTACTTCAGCCTTTACCCATTCCAGAGTGAAAATGGGAGCATGTGACGATGGACTTTGTTTCAGGTCTTCCGCGTTCTCTAGGAGGTAAAGATGCGATTTGGGTCATCATAGACAGGTTGACCAAATCAGCCCACTTTCTTCCATTCAAAGTGGGTATGTCTACGGAGAAGCTCGCGGAGATGTATGTGCGTCAGATAGTCAGATTGCATGGAGTTCTTGTGAGCATAGTCTCGGATCGGGATAGTCGCTTCACATTCCACTTCTGGAGGAGTTTGCAGGCTAGCTTAGACACTCAGCTCAATTTCAGTACCGCATATCACTCTCAGACAGACGGGCAGTCGGAGAGGACTATCCAGACCCTCAAGTATATGCTACGCACTTATGTTTTGGACTTTGGAGGTTCTTGGGAGAATTATCTTCACTTGTTAGAGTTTTCCTACAACAACAACTACCAGGCCAGTATCGAGATGTCACCATTTGAGGCATTGTATGGATGAAGATGCCGTACTCCGTTATCATAGGATGATATTGGAGAGAGAGCCTTATTGGGACCAGAGATGGTCGTGGATGCAGCGGAGAAGGTGAAGCTCATCAGGGATAGACTTCGAGTGGCGCAGGACAGACAGCGGTATTGGACCGATAGCCACCGGAGACCATTGGAGTTTGAGATATAGATTTTGTTTGTATTGCTTATAATTGCTTATTTTTGTTAGAGTGCTAAGGCTGTATTTTGTGCTAGGTTGACGATCTGGTATTCTTGAGAATTTCTCCGACACGGGGCACTATTCATTTTGGTGGAGGCAGAAAGCTTAGTCCATGGTACATCAGACCTTTCGGTATTCTTAAGAGGGTCGATGCAGTGACCTACACACTAGACTTGCCGCCTGTATTAGAAGGAGTGCACAATATGTTCCACATGTCACAGTTGAGACAGTACGTGGCATATCATAGCTATGTACCAGATTACTCGGAGATCGAGGTTGGTCCGACACTCAGCTATCCAGAGAAGCCCGTGGAGATTTTGGATCACAGGCAGAAGGTGTTGTGGAACCAGACGATTCCTTTGGTGTGCGTCGCGTGGAGGCATCACTCACCAGGAGAGAGTACCTGGGAGCGAGAGGACAAGATGCGCAAGCGATATCCTTATTTGTTTGAGCCATGAAGTATAATTCTTTCTTGCTTGTATTGATTGCTTTTGGTAGTTAGTTTCTTCCTTAATTTCGAGGACAAAATTTTCTAAGGTGTAGGTTTATCACCCTCACTTTTCTCAGCTAGGGGTAATTTGGTAATTTGGCATGAATATTTGATGTTAGAAGTATAATATTGAATATTGTGTGATGATTGTATATTTTATTTAATTAAGATAAGCTATGATTATTATGCCTAGTATAATTAGTCATTGGAGACTTGTGTTAATTAGTTAGTTAGAGAGACTAGACAATAATTAGACTTGTCACATATGGACCTATTTAAATTATTATGACAAATAGTGAGCTCAACTTAGACCCAAACCCATTAGTCATTTCACTAATTAAATTAAGAGAGATTAGTGTAATTATAATTAGTTAGAGACTTTCAATTGTACCCATCCTTAATTATTTCTCATAATAAAACATGTGGGGGGCAACTTGGACTTTTGATATTTCTTGTAGTAGGGAAAGAGGTCGGCCACTTAAGAGGGGGGTTCTCCTCTCTCTCTCTCTCTCCTCATTTGCATTTTATTTTGTGTCCAAATTCTAGATCCCTAATTTTTTAAATTCTCTCCATTGAATTTCCACACAATTCCTACCAATTCCTTCTCAAATTTATCACTCTTGGAGCCTTGAAGCTTGGAGAAGCAAAGAGCACAAGGAGGAGAATCTTTGGAGCTAGAGATCGTGTCCGGATAGTGTCCAATTATATTTTTATTGGAAATCCATCTCCCAATTAGTAATTTCTGAATTTCTCTCTCATCGTAGCTCCTTAATCATGCATTTGACCATTATGAATGACCCCATGGCATAAGACTACATATAAAAAAAAGTTCTAGGCTAATTGGTTTTGTATTGTGAGATCTATGGGGTAATCAATTGTGTGTCATGAGACTAATTAGATATAATTAGACTTAGATCGGAGTTATGAAACTAGGTACGTATCCACAAATGGATACGTATAGGCCGTATCACGGTATCTTGCGATACAGTGTGATACGGAGTCAATTTTGTGTGAATTGCATGAATTCTCTTCATGATATGTTGTAATAATTTCTAATAGTTGTAATTATATATATGACTTGTAGGAATGATTAATTATGGATTATGGGGAGTTTGACACCTCATTGGGTTGAGTATCATAGATATCCTAGTATGCACTATAGGTATTTGTCTTAATGTCTCTTTCTCTCTCTCTCTCTCTCTCTCTCTATATATATATATATATATATATATATATCTGTGTGTGTGTGTGTGTGTGTGTGTGTGTGTGTGTGTGTGTGTGTTTAGTGATATATTTATATATGTATTATATGTGTATATATAGTGATGTATATATATATATATATATATATATATATATATATATACATATATATATATATATATATGTTAGTGTGTGAGTGTCGAGTGTCGAGTGTCAGTGTGCCTTGGAGTAGAGAGAGTCGGGTTTTGCTAGCAGCTAGAGCAGTTTTCAGTGCACAAGTTCAGTTGTAGCAGCAATGCATCAACAGCAAGCAGTGCAGCAGCTGCTGTGCAATGCAGCAAGCAGTTCTCGAGCAGCAAGCATTGCAGCTAGCATGCACAACAATGCAGTTCAGCAGCAACTGCAGCAGCATTAGCAGTTGGCAGTGCAGCAAATTGCTGCAGCAGCAAACAACAAGGCCAGCATGCAGCACAGCTAGCAAGTGCAAGTGCAGTGCAGCAGTTCAGCAACAACAAGTGTAGCAAACTATGCACACAACAAGAGCAGAGCTAGGAGCAGCAACAAGCTGCAATGGCAGCATTTGCATTGGACAGTAGCAGCATTTGCAAGAGCAGCAATTGCAGGCAGTTATAAGTTTCAGTGTTAGTATAGGCTATTAGTTGTAGACTGATTTGAAGAGATCATATGCAGGTAGAGGGAGATGTGTTGAGCTTGAGTAGTAGGTCATTCAGTAGATTGCAATAGCAGTAGCTACCTGGAAATAAGGAGGGTGGACTATCAGTTTAAGTTAAGGGGGCCCAGGTATTAGCTTGGGATGAGTGCCTTAGTGTCAACAATGGTAGCATCAGTTAGTAATCTAAGTTAGTTATTATTTGATAGTGGTTATTTTAAATGTCAATTTGTATATCAATTAAGAAAGTTTCAGAGTTAGTATGGTAGGCGAGTGTCAGCAGAAACCTAAGTTAGTATTGATAGTCAGTAATTGGCATGGGAGAATGTGTTAGTGAAGGTATTAGTTAGAGTATCAGTTAGTTAGTATACACCTAGCTAGTATGGTAACTATTAGTATTAATTGTATTATTAGTACTTATTAGTAAAGTACTATAGTAGTTAGTTAGTGACCTTTTTAGACCAAATAACTTTAGTTTGACTTAATAAGACTTAGTTAAGTTAGAATAAATTAGGACTTGACCTAGAAGTATGTATTAGTATTTTTACTCATTAACTTTTATTACACCATTAACTTGATAATTCCTAAAATAGGTCTGTTTGACACCAGCTTGAGCATCGAGAGACACACCTTGCTCAGGATCTCAAGCGAGTACATCTCTCTGTTAGTTTTTATTTTATGATAGTGTATATATCACTTGTTCTATAACTGTGTACTTGATACTGACACTTGGTTACACGGACTGGTACTAGATGGATCCCGTCAGGAGGTGTTATTCCTTACCATGTTCAGCGGATAATTATTCGCATGTATTTTATCATGTACATCGGGTATTGAATTTATATGTGCTTCCACTATTTCGTATGCTAGTATGACTATATCGTATTTATGTGCGTAACGTGTCATGATTGGATCCATGAGTATTGGTTGGGGAGGGGGAGTAGAAGTTGGTTATGTGATCAAGTCCTATTTATCTCATGTGTATGTCGATTATACATCTCATATATAATCGAATTACCTTTATACCTCATGTGCAACCTAAGCCGATCACATAACGAACTTGCGCTCTAAACTACATAGCTAGTATTTATGTTCTTCTACTTGAGTTTATTTCTATATTTTTAGTATTTACTTTCCAGTTCCTTATTGCGATTATTTGCATGTTCTCACTTGTATTTCCATTCATACTTGTACATCTTGTATCTTTTCTATTACTCGTTATATATGCTCGATTATGTATTTGAAACTATTTTAAGAGGTATGTACTTTGTTCCAATCCTGGCTGGATATTTTTTTCCAGATGATTGGCTAGAGGAGTTGTGTCCCACCTATTACGACCCACAGGATAGGGAGACACTAGAGGATACTCCCCTAGAGCAGGAGGAGATAGTACCAGTGACCGAGGAGGCCTAGTTATATAGTTTTTGACTTGGGCATGTATATATTTTATTTCAGACTTGTGGTTGTATTGTGATTCTATTCCTTTTGTTATTCCCTTCGTGCTTTATTTTCCTTAGTTTGCATTGTGATTGAGTATGGTTACATTTATCAGATACCATATTGTTCCTCCGTTTGGAGTTGAGGTGATTGACAGGTACCATATTTATATTGTTTGAGATGTTTAGATAGCAGAGTTGACCCAGACAGCGTTCTACCGTCGATGTTGCGGCGTAGGCTGGAAGTACCCACGTACTCGTGCCCGAATATTCGGGTGCGGGTCGTGACACATTTTTAGTGGTGGCCCATGCAGGGCCATGGTAGTAGTACTCGAACTTAGAGTATTACTACAAGCCTGATATAGAATATATGATTAAGGATCTAGGATGAGAGTGTACTCAATCACAACTAGAAAACATTTCTAATTTATCGATTTTGCAACCTTTATCATTCTGAATATTGATTCTTTGAAATATTGTTGTCCTTCTTTGATGATATCGTATCTTGCGTAGTATTGACTTCTTTGTTTTAATCTGTCTACAGAATGCCTCCGAAGATCAGATTTTTTCGCTCGGGAGCAGCGTTAGCTTTCTCAGCTACTTTTTGCCCTGCTGCGGAGACAGTAACAACTACTACTGCTTCTTCCCCAGTTGAGAGGGTCGTCTCACTGGTTCATGTGGGAGTCTCAGCAGCCGCCT
The DNA here is from genome assembly GCA_036927795.1 of Iris macrosiphon. NCBI lineage: Eukaryota > Viridiplantae > Streptophyta > Magnoliopsida > Asparagales > Iridaceae > Iris > Iris macrosiphon. The sequence continues at coordinate 282,353,931 of JAYESA010000005.1, read as the reverse complement.
TTGGGGGTGCTCCTCCTCCCCTAGTTCGGAGGGAAGACCCAGCTATTTTTGAGGGACTTCTACCACCACCGCCAGCACCAGTTGATGCTATCCAGCTGTTCGCACTATTCTAGCAGATGATGGAGGCCCGGAGGACCCAGGCTGAGGCACAGCACAAGCAGACTGATGTGATGAGACATAATATTGAGAATGCCCACCAGGTGGCCATTATCGCATTAGAGAGGACAACGCCACCACTGCCACATGAGGTACAACCCAGGCCCGGTACCATACAAGAATTCAAGAAATTGGATCCCCGGTCCTTCAAGGGGACAGAGTGCATTATATATGCAGATGACTGGTTGGAGAACATGGAGTGTGTCATGTGTTATACCCCAGTCCCAAAATATCGAGGGACTAGACACGTGGCAATGGCCAGCAGCACACACCGATGGGCAAACCCAATTTAATGGACCCATCAGGATGTACTTAAGATGCAGTACAACATTAAGGGTGTATATACTAATCTTATCCACAGAAATGAATACAACAATATCAAAATCATAAAGCAAGATCAATCTCAATAAAACATAAACTTGGGAAACAACCCGATAATGAGTCTGATACAATAGTCAAGATACATGAATAAAGATAAGAACAATAATTACTGAGTATAGATAAAGCATATACTCAGAAGATATCCTCGGTGATCACTCGTCTACTGGATCTGGTACTGCTCCAGTTCCTGCTCCTGTTCCTGCTCCTGTCCCGTATACCTCGGGGTAGATCTCGTCTGCTAAACCTGGGGACATAATCTGGATCCAGATCCTCAGGGGACATAGCAAGGTACAAAATAACTCATGCCAAAAATAAATGCAGTATAGTAATAAATGAAACAATAGGGTAAAGCAAGATTAATTTTTCTATTTTTGGATCGCAGTTTGCACGGGTATCGAGAGGGTCACACAGGATTCGCGTCACAACAGACGGAACGAGAAATGGGGCAGCGAGGAGAGAGAAAAAGCTTCCTAAATAGGGCTCCACAGAACTGGGATTTCTCGTGTCCGTGAGGCGACACGACACGACACGGCGGGAGCTAGGGTTTGGTACTGCTGCGGCTGGGCGCCGGGGCTCGGGCTCGGAAGGAAGATGCTCGAGGCGGTGGCAGGGTTAGGTCGAGGGCAGCGGAGGCAGGGGATCACGGCAGAGCGGCGAGTTGAAGGCGGTGGTGATGCGAGGGAGGAGTGCGGTGGCTGAGGGGGTTCTTATAGGTGGAGACCGGCGGTTATGGGCGGAGGTGAAGGGTCTGCGGAAGTCGAAGAGACTGGCGGTGTTGTAGAGGCGAATCGGCGGCCGGCATCGGATGCGGGAGGTGGTGAGTCGGGGTCGACGGCGGTTGCTGGAGCGGAGGAGTCGCGGCTGCGGCAGGCGGAGCGACGGGAAACTAAGCGTCGGGGTCGTCGGTTTCACTGTACAGAGGTCGGGTTTCGGGTAGTGTGTCTGGTCGGGTTACGGGCCCGGATCCGACCCGCTAGGGTTGGGCCCGGTTCAGCTAGACCGGGTCCGGTCCGGTTCGGGTCGGTTCAGATGGAAATAAACCGGCTTTATTCTATGGTTTATTTTAGGGTTTAATAAAACTTAGTTTTTAGGTCTTTAAAAATGTTTCAGGGGTCCAATAAATTCCAGGAAAATTATCCTATGTCTAATATTTTATTTTACACCTAAAAATATTATTTTTATAATATTTTAATATTGATTAACATCATTTGAAATTTATTTAAATCCAAATTACCTTGATTTTAATTAGTTAAAAATTAAAGAAAATTCCAGAAAATTATAAAATTTAATTTTTAAAAATTCTGAAAAATCAGGGGGTTTATGTAATACCCCGTTCCGCTCAAGCGGACTGCCGATTCAAACGGCAAAGGACAAACGTTCTGACCTGCCTTGCTCAGCGAGGCAACTCATTTGAAGCAAGGATATCCAGACTTGGTCCCTACAAGAGTTCGGCTTAGGCTTTCAGAGGCTCGCTCGCAGTATCACTCGACCAAGGCAGATCATCGCTAAGGTGGGTGGCTACGGTGAACTTGTCTTTGCTTAGCCAGCACACATAAAATATGGAATGATACATGCTAGTCGCTAGGTGAATCACCCCTGCATGCTAATAAGAATACAACGCACCTAGCTAAGGGAATAATCCCAACTTGTATTGCTTATGCTAGAACATGGAAATAAAATATTGAGATATATTCAGACCCTCGCATGTTACCTTTGTCTCGTGCAACCGGACCAGCTATGCCTCGGGTAGAACGACACATATGTATATTTAGTAGCGCACTGTTCACTCCCTAACACTGCACAACCCTAAATAACTTCGCTCGGAAAGGCCCCGTACGGTTTCGCTCAGCTTACCTTCGGGCCCGAGCGAACTTGAATGCTTAAGTTATACAAGTGCATGCTTGTCTGCTTTTATATTTCCTAGTTTCAATGCTTGCTGTATAACTATGCCTAGACCGTGAAACACTATACTTGTCATGCATTCATTTAGGTTCTCCTCGGAAGACTACCTGATAGTTGTTCCGTGCATAAATAAACCTGAAAGTATCCGGGACCGTCGGGTCGCTAAGGCATTTCCCGAACCAGGGAATTTGCACCAAGTCATTGATCCCAAATCCCAGCTCGTGGAGCAATACTATCCTGTACTGAATCAAATAGCTCGTGGAGCCGATACTCAACATTGAGAGTACTCCTGATCCTGCCTCAACAAGTTCCATATATATATATATATATATATATATATATATATATATATATATATATATATATATCTCTCCTGACTTGAACTCGTTCCATGAAACTTGTTCCATATGTATATATCCTGCTTTGAACTTGTTCCTGCGTCTGACCACGGACCCTGAAGATTAGAGACTTGCCTGGTCACAGGACAACTTGGAAAACAAAGTATAGTTCCGCGGACGGTTGCTGGGGCACTGGCACCGATCCGATCCGGACGAAACTCCTGAGTAGTCGCCTGCTTCGAGCGGGATGTGGTACAATGCCTCCTGTTTTTGCTTGCACACCATTCTGACAAGAGACTACGCCGTCCACTATGGCGCCGTGCCAGTGACCTCATGTTCATATAGATAAGTCATCCTCGCTTAGCGGCTACCCGCGTGCGAGTCATTGCATCGCATCGAGAATAAATGAACACCTGAACGATCTTGTCATAACAACACTTGTGCATAAAGAGCACTCGATCATCGTATGCAACACACCTGATATTTCCTGTAACCCGTACACCCAGAACGGGATCTCGCACTGAAACGCTTGTGTTTGCATATGCTTTGCCCTTGAATGCTTATACATGTTTCTGCTTGAATTAACTTGGTTTGCCTTGGACAGGGAAGGATTGGTAAGTTGGTAAGTTTCGCCGTGTTTCCTCTTATATCGCACGACGCACTGCCTCACGAGTTAAGCTATTCAATGTTTGCATAAAACTGATCCTAAGGCTCAACTAGAAAGATAACTTAATAGTTTGTGCATGGAACCTTTATTACGTGTTTGAATTTGTCGAGCGGGCGAGTAGCCTCCCCACCAGTGCATTCATCTACTGATAACCCACCAGATTGCTTGCAGGGTGCGGGAGAACCTCGTTCGGTGCGGATGCCTCCTTCGTGCGTGCTAAGGCGTGGAGTTCAACTAAGAAGCCTTGGAACGCTACGTCCAGAACTGAAGCACATATACAAGACATAATGTTGGAACATCGCCTGAATATTTCCTTTATATCATCCATAAATGTAGCAACTTGGCACGCTTCTATGTTTCAGAAAGAGTGCTCGAGCGACTTATAATCTCGGCTATACGCCGCCTGTAACACTTGTTTCATATGAATAAAAGAGCTTGCTTTACTTTAACTTGTGTACTCAATCTTGCTTTCGCTATATTTGTCGACTCAGTGAACCTGTTATCGATCGCCTATGCGTTCATGACTCCGCTGCACTCGGACAATCTGTGCGACTCTGTGGCTTAGAACTCTTGCTGCCAGCCAATGAACCATGGCCTTGCACGGGCGTGGATCACGCTCGTGCGGCATCACGCCCGGATGGGTCAAGCAATCGTTCCGCGGGAGCGTTGGTGCGGTAATTCTCGCCTAGCGGGAACGGCCGATTTGCCTGCGGGAGATCGGGGCATGACAGATTGGTATCAGAGCATGGCTTATACGCCTTTGGACTTCGTTTCTAATATTTCTGTTTCGAAAGCTCGTTCGTGGGTTATGTGCACACACTCTCTCAATGCCTCGATGGGATGTTCCAAACAATAAGTCTAATACTTTCAAAGAGTTGCATTTGAATAGTATGATTGCTTGTAAGAAATTGTGTTGCAAGGGCCTTTGTGCCAACCTGTACTAGTCCTTATGGGATTAGATTCGTGCTAGATTCGTGCATTATGTGCAACCTGGAATGCCTATACATGTTTACCCAACCGGTTAGTACGAAAGCGAATATTGCTCGAACGGCTAGCTATGCACTCAGCCTTTCCGCTAAGTTGTGTAGAATATCGTGCACCAAGACCTTTTGGTGCAAGCCAGTTATAAACGAGATTTGGATATCGTTCAGGAATGATACGAGTCAGACTTAGAGATGCAAATCGATAGACTTCATCGGATTTATCGCTTAGGCGAGTATTAAGGATCATGCTTGCCTATGGAAAATAGCTCGAACGAAATTCTTGTTGGAAGACAAAAATTAAATATAGTTGCTTGGATGACCATCAATCCAGAATATATAATGAGATTAGATTTTATCAGGAAAGACATGAGTATCGTACTAGAAATTGAGGAACGAGTTAGTGAGTAAGCTAACGAGAATGCGAGCACCAATTAAGAACCTGATGGAATGACTCGATTCAGAGTGGTAGATGGATCATTAGAAACGTCCAATGGATCCATAACCCGTGTGATAGTCAAACTGAACGATATTGAGAATAACTTGAGTAAATGATAAGGATTATATCGAATAGAAATTCTCGGAAATGGAAACCAATATCTTGGTTAAGGAAAACTTGTTGGAAATTAAGAATTGAGCGAGCGGTTTTGGATTGAAACCAAATGATTAGACTTGAGTATAATATCGCTCAATATAAGTTAGTCCGAGAATAAATACTGTGGTTCGATGAGAGATATAAGCGATAATGGAACGGGCTTGATGTTTGTAAAAATAATCTTGAAATCGAGTTTGAAAAGGTAACTCTCGAAATCAGTCCCAACGAGAACGGTTATCCTGCGGGAGCGCCGGCGTGGTGATTCGCGTACGGCGGGGATGATCGGACTCAAGGGAACATGTTCGGTGATTATTCTGAACGAACTCGATAAATAGAACGTATTAAAATGGAAACAACTTGGGCTCGAATATAGAAACTTGTTTCTTGAGGAACTATAATCACTGCATAAGTGGATTTGAATTGATGGATATGCTGTTGGATAGAAATTAAAGGGTTAAAGGATAAGGTGTCTCGATCGTGTCAAAGCTAGCCATAACATTCAAACGTTCTTGTCTTGTATGAGCATAACTCTATGTCGCACATGCGTCACGCCCGGATTAGGACGATTATCCAGCGGGAGCGTTGACGTGATGATCTCACGTCCAACGTGGATGATCGAACTTGCGGAAGACCGAGGCGTGACAACTTATGGATCGTCTTGACTTCTGGTTCGACACGATAAGACGAACTTGGAATGCAGGTGATTAAAAATGTTTCAATGGATTAGTTAGCCTAGAACCTGGAATAAATCATGTTTGATAGTTTTGTGAACGAATACGTGAATCAGGTTGAACGACTTGGAGAACTAATCTAAGTTTTAGAATTGAATCATGGCTTGGTGGACTAGATTTAGAATGGATATGATTATATCAAAATATAATTGAGGAGATAGAATATGCAAACCACTAGGCTTGTCCTGCAACTTGGATATATATTGGATTTTATTGAACGAACTCGTCCCCCGTGCAAACGAACGTGTTAATGAGAGTAGGTAAATCTATGCTCGATGTTAAAAATCTGAGTAAAACGAGCTTGGGTAGAATACCCCGTGTAAATGAATAACGGTTTGACCCTAGGAATTGGGGCGAGCATCGTGCGATAAATTGTACGATGAATCGCGATATACTTGAACCTGTACTTATGACCTTGTGAGCTGACCTAGTGATAGGCAGATGACCCTGTACCAAGTGAATAAACCTGTGCTACCGACTTTACCATATTGCTTGTATAAAGCATCACAACTGGGGCAGCAAGACTTAGAGTTAGACTTGGGAACGATAACGTATGCTAAGTTGACCCGAATGGATGGACGCTAGTCGGTTGAATCAGATTTGATTGACCCCGTTGGAAGTATCCTGGTGATTTATATGGAATTGGATTGAACCCTTAAAATTTTCGCAAGTAGCTTGTCCGATTTCACTATCCCTAAGTTGGTTGACTGCATGTGTTTGAGGGACGCTTCGAACATGTGCACGATCCAAGACTTAAGAAATGTGAAATTCGAGTGCTAAGACTTCGCTATCGCTAAGCTGGTTGACATACATGTGTTTGAGGGACGCTTTGAATATGTGCATGATCCAGACACGCGATATATTGATCTCGAAAGCTAGTGCAAGTAAAAATCCTCCTGAACAAGCATAACAACTTGTATAAGTTTGTCACAGCCTTAGACCGCTATCCAAGATCGATTGAACGTGCCTCGTGTTAAGAAACTTGTCCCGCGCCAAGGCACAAATAAGACTGACTCAGTATACACACAACACGGCGTAAGCATCGAGTAGGGGAAAAGTGTTCCAATGGTTCTAGTGGTACCGATATCTACACTTGGGCTAGATTCGAAAATTCGATAGTATGGCTTGCCCTCAGGAAGTCTCGAGGACGAGACTTTTTCTGAGTGGTGGATAATGTAATACCCCGTTCCGCTCAAGCGGACTGCCGATTCAAACGGCAAAGTGCAAACGTTCCGACCTGCCTTGCTCAGCGAGGCAACTCGTTTGAAGCAAGGATATCCAGACTTGGTCCCTACAGGAGTTCGGCTTAGGCTTTCAGAGGCTCGCTCGCAGTATCACTCGACCAAGGCGGATCATCGCTAAGGTGGGTGGCTACGGTGAACTTGTCTTTGCTTAGCCAGCACACATAAAATACGGAATGATACATGCTAGTCGCTAGGTGAATCACCCCCTGCATGCTAATAAGAATACAATGCACCTAGCTAAGGGAATAGTCCCAACTTGTATTGCTTATGCTAGAACATGGAAATAAAATATTGAGATATATTCAGACCCTCGCATGTTACCTTTGTCTCGTACAACCGGACCCGCTATGCCTCGGGTAGAACGACACATATGTATATTTAGTAGTGCACTATTCACTCCCTAATACTGCACAACCCTAAATAACTTCGCTCGGAAAGGCCCCGTACGGTTTCGCTCGGCTTACCTTCGGGCCCGAGCGAACTTGAATGCTTAAGTTATACAAGTGCATGCTTGTCTGCTTTTATATTGCCTAGTTTCAATGCTTGCTGTATAACTATGCCTAGACCGTGAAACACTATGCTTGTCATGCATTCATTTAGGTTCTCCTCGGAAGACTACCTGATAGTTGTTCCGTGCATAAATAAACCTGAAAGTATCCGGGACCGTCGGGTTGCTAAGGCATTTCCCGAACCAGGGAATTTGCACCAAGTCATTGATCCCAAATCCCAGCTCGTGGAGCAATACTATCATGTACTGAATCAAATGGCTCGTGGAGCCGATACTCAACATTGAGAGTACTCCTGATCCTGCCTCAACAAGTTCCATATATATATATATATATATATATATATATATCCTGACTTGAACTCGTTCCATGAAACTTGTTCCATATGTATATATCCTGCTTTGAACTTGTTCCTGCGTCTGACCACGGACCCTGAAGATTAGAGACTTGCCTGGTCACAGGACAACTTGGAAAACAAAGTATAGTTCTGCGGACGGTTGCTGGGGCACTGGCACCGATCCGATCCGGACGGAACTCCTGAGTAGTCGCCTGCTTCGAGCAGGATGTGGTACAATGCCTCCTATTTTTGCTTGCACACCATTCCGACAAGAGACTACGCTATCCACTATGGCGCCGTGCCAGTGACCTCATGTTCATATAGATAAGTCATCCTCGCTTAGCGGCTACCCGCGTGCGAGTCATTGCATCGCATCGAGAATAAATGAACACCTGAACGATCTTGTCATAACAATACTTGTGCATAAAGAGCACTCGATCATCGTATGCAACACACCTGATATTTCCTGTAACCCGTACACCCAGAACGGGATCTCGTACTGAAACGCTTGTGTTTGCATATGCTTTGCCCTTGAATGCTTATACATATTTTTGCTTGAATTAACTTGGTTTGCCTTGGACAGGGAAGGATTGGTAAGTTGGTAAGTTTCGCCGTGTTTCCTCTTATATCGCACGGCGCACTGCCTTGCGAGTTAAGCTATTCAATGTTTGCATGAAACTGATCCTAAGGATCAACTAGAAAGATAACTTAATAGTTGGTGCACAGAACCTTTATTACGTGTTTGGATTTGTCGAGCGGGCGAGTAGCCTCCCCACCAGTGCATTCATGTACTGATAACCCACCAGATTGCTTGCAGGGTACGGGAGAACCTCGTTCGGTGCGGATGCCTCCTTCGTGCGTGCTAAGGCGTGGAGTTCAACTCAGAAGCCTTGGAACGCTACGTCCAAAACTGAAGCACATATATAAGACATAATATTGGAACATCGCCTGAACATCGCCTGAATATTTCCTGTATATCATCCATAAATGTAGCAACTTGGCACGCTTCTATGTTTCAGAGAGAGTGCTCGAGCGACTTGTAATCCCGGCTATACGCCGCCTGTAACACTTGTTTCATATGAATAAAAGAGCTTGCTTTACTTCAACTTGTGTACTCAATCTTGCTTCCGCTACATTTGTCGACTCAGTGAACCTGTTACCGATCGCCTATGCGTTCATGACTCTGCTGCACTCGGACAATCTGTGTGACTCTGTGGCTTAGAACTCTTGTCGCAACCAATGAACCATGGCCTTGCACGGGCGTGGATCACGCTCGTGCGGCATCACGCCCGGATGGGTCAAGCGATCGTTCTGCGGGAGCGCTGGCCCGGTGATTCTCGCCTAGCGGGAACGGCTGATTTGCCTGCGGGAGATCGGGGCGTGACAGTTTATAATCTACCCCCCTTAAGAGGATTGCGTCCTCGCAATCAAAGAATAACCGGTCAATAGAGATGACATGGTTGCTAGCATTGTTCGAAGCATATTACTGACAAGAATCATGATTCAGGAGAATCAAAGGATGAGATTTAAGCAAAAATACATAGGGAATGAAAACATTATTTTCCTAAGCAATGGAAGTTATGAAATTTCCAGATAGAAGAAAATCTATTTAAAGCAAGAAAACTACAGTTTTAGAAAAACTAGGTTATCACTTTATAGAACATACTAGGTTATCAATTATTAGAAAGTTCAAAACTACCTAGTTAAGGATAAGGACACGAACCAATAGGCACGAACTAAATCAATACTAGAAACAGATAACTACAAAATAACTTACGCGAATTAGCTACTCCACGAGTCTGCACGTTCTCCAAGGTCATCGCGAAAGCTTGTCCGCGTCCTTGCGGTCGATTCCTCTGCTGCTGCTGCTGAGCCTGCTGGAAGAGTAGTGCCTGGGGTATCAAAGGTGGCCTCGGCTGATACCCTCCTGGAGGTGGTATGATTTCTTCAAATTCCGTTTGCGGTGCTCCCAATGCTGGATAGGCTGGCCTCGGTACTGGTAAAGGTTGTTGATTTACCATTGGTGCTCCTTCTCTACGCTCAGGGCATTCCCTCACTGAATGCTGACTGGATCCGCAAGCTAAACATAGTCCCCTTTTGCGTCTGCACTCGCTCTCATAATGGCCTCGCTTGCGACAATATTGACATGTTGGTAGGAATAAGGCTCTTGGTGCTGCTTCCTGTGGTAGATTCTTCTGGGATCGCTTTGCAACTCTTTCCTGTTGTGCTTGGTCTGGTGCATGCGGCCGCTTCTGGCTAGACTCTATCCTGGTGATGCACTCATGGCTCGTGCTGCAGCAAGAACGTCCGTTGCAACGGAGCTGATTAACTTCCGTAGCTCAGAGCTAAGTTTGTAAATGAACTCCTCCGTTTGGCTTTGCTGAACCTTCTGATAGGCTTGCATCATCGTGTAGTACATTTGAAACATCTGTTGCCCGTCCATAGCTTGCCCTTGTGGGAATACGGATATTGGTGGAGTGAACTGCGGCGGAGGTGGGATGTCATCTTGCTGGATTCTCGAGGCATGTTAATTTGCTTGACTGTGTTGTTGAGCTGATTGACCTTCTCCTACTGGTGTTACTTCCTCTTTGTTGGTTACCACAGCATCTCGTGGTGATCTTGCAGGAGTCTCTTTGTTTGCTCGTGGATCCATTACTCTGCATCCAAAATAAACAATAAGAGGCACAGGAATCAAGTCAGGATGCAAGTCAAGGAATTAATTCGAATCCGAGATAGATATCAAGAACGATTTCAAGCAAGTGGATGAGATCCTAAAAACTTATCCTATCCTTATTGCAGTCTTGCTCGATCCCTAAGTTGAAACTGAAGCAATTTAATCATTGACCTGCATGGGACACCACAAAAACTATGTTACACCCCAGTCCCATAATATCGAGGGACTAGACACGTGGCAATGGCCAGCAGCACACACCGATGGGCAAACTCAATTTAATGGACCCATCAGGATGTACTTAATCTGTAGTACATCATTAAGGGTGTATATACTAATCTCACCAACAGAAATGAATACAACAATATCTGAATCATAAAGCAAGATCAATCTCAATAAAACATAAACTCGGAAAATAACCCGATAATGAGTCTGATACAATAGTAAAGATACATGAATAAAGATAACAACAGCAATTACTGAGTATGGATAAAGCATATACTCAGAAGATATCTTCGGTGATCACTCGTCTACTGGATCTGGTACTGCTCCAGTGCCTGCTCCTGTTTCTGCTAATGCTCCTGTTCCGTATACCTCGGGGTAGATCTCGTCTGCTAAACATGGGGACATAATCTGGATCTAGGTCCTCAGGGGACATAGCAAGGTACAAAATAACTCATGCCAAAAATAAATGCAGTGCAACAATAAATAAAATAATAGGGTAAACTATATAACCAGCTAAGTGATATGCAATATGTGAGCATTAATCATACTCAGGCTGAGACTACTATAGGCTCTGTGTCGGGGAAACCCATAGCAGTATTTTCTCGAAGGGACAGTACATGTGTCAAAGCTCTGTGTCAGAGTCTAAGACACCTCCAGATAACAATATATATAATATAATCAGCCTTTGATATGGTAATACTCTCCCCACCCCATGTAATCACACGTCTCATGTCCATGACGTCTCACGTCCATGTCACGCAGGATCATGACCTCTAACTGATGCAATAAGTCATAATGATAGCTAAGCAGGTATAAAGTATATGTCAAAAACCTATATCCTATACAGAATCACCATGAATATCTCAGGAATATTCTATCTTATGAATAGTAGTGTCAGGTGTCCTGAGGTATAACGTACTTGATAATGCAAGAACGAGAATATATAGGGTCTCGATATCCATATCTATGTGACATTACACAACTCTGCGTACAATGTTGACACCCGAATATTATTCGGATGCTAAGTAATATCACACGGTCCTAGGTTAAGCATGTACATCATATAAATAAATCAAGACAACAATATGAAGCAGGTACTGCAAGTTTTGGCAAGGTACACTTGCCTGGGGTTCTGACTCCAATTGTAACTCTGGTATCAGCGGGATCTGCAGGTACTCCTCTGGTTGCTAAAATAGACATCACTATCAGATTCAGAAGACATCAAATAGCTAGAAACGCCTGTCATTGAGTCCAATTTGGACACATGGGCAAAAAATAACAGTTTCTGGTCAAAGCGGTGTCCACATGTGGCCCACTTCGCACCGAAAAACGTGTCTGAGACAATGTTCTCCAAATTTGTCAAACTTAGTGTCAACAAGTCCAGAACGATGATACGAACACAACGGAATCTCCAGAACTGGATTCCGATGAGCCTATCACAAAATTGCCCGTCAAGTGGAGCCGTGGGGCCCACGATACGCGATTTTGTCAACGTTCTCAGAATCGAACCAAACTTGGGTCGTAGGAACAGCGTATTGCTACGAGTCCGATGACGCAAGTTTTGTTTCGATATGACGTGTGTACACGAAGATACAATGAGTTCCAGAATAGGGCTGATACGGGGCGTTGTCGACGGATACGCGTTGATTCCGGTGTGCACGCACATCCAAATCAACTTCCGTAAAATCCTACACGTCCGTATTAACAGTGCGCACCTTTTGGTGAAGTCCGCATACGACCAAGTTGTCCCGTTTGGTGGGGCGCACTCAGTTTAGGGGACAAACAGGGTGCTAATTTTCCTGTTTTTGGATCGCAGTTCGCGATCGCCGTAGGACGCGACACACCGAGCGGTTTGCATGGGTATCGAGATGGTCACGCAGGATTCGAGTCACAACAGACGGAACGAGAAACGGGGCAGCAAGAAGAGAGAAAATGCTACCTGAACAGGGCTCTGCAGAACTGGGATTTCTCGTGTCTGCGAGGCGACACGACACGACACGGCGGGGGCTAGGGTTTGGTACTGCTGCGGCTGGGCACTGGGGCTCAGGCTCGGGTGGAAGACGCTCGAGGCGGTGGCAGGGTTAGCTCAAGGGCAGCAGAGTCAGGGGATCGCGGTGGAGCGGCGAGTTGAAGGCAGTGGTGATACAAAGGAGGAGTGCGGTGGCTGAGGGGATTCTTATAGGTGAAGGCCGGCAGTTATGGGCGGAGGTGAAGGGTCTGGGGAAGTCGGAGAGACTGGCGACATTGCGGAGGTGAAGCGGCGGCCGGCATCGGATGCGGGAGGTGGTGAGTCGGGGTCGGCGGCGGTTGCTGAAGCGGAGGAGTCGCGGCTGCGGCAGGCGGAGCGTCGGGAAACTAAGCGTCGGGGTCGTCGGTTTCACTGTACAGAGGTCGGGTTTCGGGTAGTGGGTCGGGTCGGGTTACAGGCCCAGATCTGACCCGCTAGGGTTGGGCCCGGTTCAGCTAGACCGGGTCCGGTCCGGTTCGGGTCGGTTCAGATGGAAATAAATCGGGTTTATTCTAGGGTTTATTTTAGGGTTTAATAAAACTTAGTTTTTAGGTCTTTAAAAATGTTTCAGGGGTCCAATAAATTCCAGAAAAATTATCCTATGTCTAATATTTTATTTTATACCTAAAAATATTATTTTTATAATATTTTAATATTGATTAACATCATTTAAAATTTGTTTAAATCAAAAATACCTTGATTTTAATTAGTTAAAAATTACAGAAAATTCCAGAAAATTATGAAATTTAATTTTTTAAATTCTGAAAAATCAGGTGTTTTACATCATACGCTTATCCCGCCTTGCAGAGGATCTGATAGTGGAGGCAGTGGGACTACAAATGATGGACATCGCTAGTACTTGGTTCCGGAGTGAGCCACAGATTGCCGATCCGAGACTGACATGGGATGGGTACAAGGACTTGTTCAAAAGAAAGTTCTTTCCACCCACCGAGAGACTTGATTTGGAGCAACAGTTCCAGAACCTTCACCATGAGAATATGTCGGTAGAGGAGTATGCCGCAGAGTTCGACAAACTGAGCAGATATGCAAACTAAATGGTGAGGGATCCTGAGATTCGGGCGAGTAGATTCAGAGAGGGCCTGAATTGGGAGGTGAGGGATCTCATTTTCTTGAACCATGGGACGTACGCAGATATCTTGAGGTAGGCTCGCAAGGTCGAGAGAGACCTGAGTTTGAGGCCCAAGAGAGACCGAGAAATTTTTGGTGGTAGCAGCAGCGCAGGTCTATTCAAGAGGCCCCATTTCCAGCCACAGAGATAGCAGTTTCCTACGCCTATCAGAGCACCAGTACAACAGACGCACCAGATGCATAGGCCAACCCAGCCAACTCGTGTTTGCCCCTTCTGTAAGAAGTCAGGCATTGGGTGGGATAAAAGCTGCAGCTATGTGGCACAGAGGGCCACGCGCCATCTGCGTCGACCGCGTTGCCTGCGCCACCTGCGCGCTATACTACATAGAACAAACAGCGTCACAAGCGTCGCCTGTGGCACACCCTGTCCCCTCTACATGCATCTCGCTCATCCAAACCTGGCAACATAGTGCCAGACCGCATAGCGCCTGGCCACAAAGACCCTGTCTGCATAGCCCATGGCCACATAACCCCTGGCCGCATAACGCCTGGATGCATAGTGCCAGGTCGCATGCGCCACGAAGCATGCACCTGAGTTAGCATTCGTGCATGCAACTCGCGCATAATGGAGTGCACGAACACCATGCGATGATGATAACTTGCTAAGTGCAAAATACGCCAACAAAGTGTCACTTTTCGCCCTTGAACCCGTGTCCGAGTCCGAGTCCGAGTCGCTAAGCCCCTTCAGAGCATATAAGGAAAATTTCCCAAAGGTGGTGACAAAACAAAGATTGTCATAATGGAGTTCACACTTAATCCCACTAGGAAAGTTGTAAACCCCCTCGACCAAATTTAGGTTCACTTAGCTTAGATAGAGAGATTAGAGTTAATTTAGAGCCAATTAGAATTTAATTATAGTATTTTATATTTGTTGTGCAATATTTATATTACTTAGTGTACCTTACCATTGCCTCGATATTTAGAGTACTACACTGGATATTACCCTCAAACAAATTCTATACACTTTTCCTAGACATGCCAGCCACCTATTCTGACTCTTGTGTAACTCACAAATACTCTATCTTGTGCTTCATTTTAGTCGCACAAAAATCGTTACAAACGTCCGTGCTTAAATTCAATTAATTCCAACTTTGCATTCTTTGTCCATTCCAATCGAAATTGGAGACACAAACATCAACCCGTTTTGTCCAACCTAAATTATGATATTATTCTATTTTAAGTATATTACGTCCATGATGCTTGCGTTCCACCCAATTTTAACCATATATCTTTTCAATTAATTAAAGAACACCTTGCGCATTAATTTTAATTAAATTAATACGATGACCCAGCCTCACCCAAAACTAGAACCAACTCCTACCCAAACCCACACTCACACCCTTAAGACTCTTACTAAACACCACCCACCATTTTAGTGCATTACATCACACCAAAAATACGGTGTTTTCTCATCCAATGCCAAAAATTTCCTTATTTGTGCAATTTCTCAATTTTTAAGGGCTTTTGTGAAATTTATAAATTGCCAAGGACTTTTGTGCAAATAGGAGGGTGAGGTGTCTACCTCATATTGGAAGAGACACATGGAGAATTATCCACCCTCCATTTGTTCATGACTACATTCAATGCATATACATGCATTAATGTAGCCTACAACCCCTTTAGTGTGTTCACACCTAACCCTAAACTCCTCTTACCTCTATAAATACATCACCCGACCCCTCCTTCCTCCTCCAACTTTACCTCAGCCACCTCCACCCTCCTCCTCCTACTCCGACATCACCATCACCACCCCCTGCCGCCTTGGCCGCCGCCACAGCCAGCACCACAAACAACAATACCACCCACACCACCATCACCAACATCACCCGCACCACCACCCTCTCTCACTCCAACCCCCTGTCACTACCACATTCCAAAAACAGGAGTATTTTCGACTTTTTATGTATTTAATATTTCGTGTATTGAAATTAAATAATTGTATGAGATGTGTATTAAATATATTATATTATATACAGTGTTCATTAATGTCTGAGCTGGTAGACTTGACCTAGAAGCCCAATAGACGAACACCTGTCCGAATTATAGTATTTTGTATTTAATTTGTATTAATTAGAATTTAATTATTAGAGGTCGTAATTAATTACCGTAATTTATTTAATTGTTGCGCACTGTCGTTGCTTCGATATTTGGAGCGCTACCCTAGCTTTTGCCTTCTAACAAATTTTACAACCTTGCCCTAGAATATGCCTGCCTTCCATTCTAATCTTTTTGTAACTCATAATTATGCTCTCTTGTGCTTCATTTTAGCCGCACAATATTTGTCACGGACGTTTATTTAATTTCTGAATAAATTCTAACTTTGTATCGATGTGCGTTCCAATCGAAATTGGAGGCAATCTTGACCCATTTTCCGTGCAACCCAAATTAGGGTAATATTCTGTTCTGAGTCTTCTTCACTAATGATATTGTGACCCGACCTAATTTTGGCCCCATGTACTTCTAATTAATTTTAGAACACAGCTTGCATTTATTTCTAATTAAATTGAGGATACCATTTTGACTGATTCCGTAAATTCTGATTTAATCCCAGTACCCTATTAATTAAGCCCATACAAAACACACAACACCCCCTCACCTTACAAAATGTCAAATACTAAATCGCCCACCAAATTTTCATTATTTTATGTGTCTGTGCAAATACCCAAATTTAAGGGGGGCTAATTTACAAATATTGTATTAGGTGTCAACACCCCATTGGTTCAACCAAATGGAGAAGCCCAACATTGACTAGTCAACAACCCTCATTCCTACATGATTAAATCCTTCCATGTCAAATCCTGACCATCCATTATAGAGGGGTGCATCTACACCACTCATTCTCATCTCACCTCTCCCTATTTAATGTCCTATCACCAAGCCCTAATCCCCAAACCTAGGGAAGCCCCCTCCTTCATTCCAAATTTTTCCTTTTTTCTTCTCCTTCTTCTTCTTCTCATTCTCTTTTTTTGAATTAGAAAAGGGGGGAAATACTTCACTGTTCCCTGCACCCCCTCAGTTCGGTCGACCCGTCGGAGAGCACCCGGCCATCCTCCACCTGCACTCAGCTAAGCAGCCGCTGTGCACCGCTGGACCTGAGCTCCACACCACGACCGCCTTCTTCCTCGCCTGAGCCGTCGCACCCGACCCCGTCCTCGATGAGCCAAATATCTCCGGTCGATCGACTGCTCCTCCGCAGTCCGGCCAGCACCCCGGGCTTCTTCCTCGACCTTCCTCCTCCTTCCTTGACAATCCACCGGACCACGACTGTCACGACCCGCACCCGGACATTCGGGCACGAGTACGTGGGTACGTCCAGCCTACGCCACAGTGTCGGCGGTAGTACACTGTCTAGGTCATTCTCTGGGATCAATAATTATCTATCTCATCCACAATAATAAACAGGCAAGGAAAATCACAGGAATAAGAATGCTAAGATTTCATAATATTTAATCTGTGACAACCAATCCAAAGTTAATACAAAGCCAGAAGATAAATCGGGGACAAACCCGAATATTAAGCTGAAAGGAA
This sequence comes from Iris macrosiphon, assembly GCA_036927795.1. Classification (NCBI taxonomy): domain Eukaryota; kingdom Viridiplantae; phylum Streptophyta; class Magnoliopsida; order Asparagales; family Iridaceae; genus Iris; species Iris macrosiphon. Next base: position 282,336,513 of record JAYESA010000005.1, on the reverse strand, counting down.
ATACTAGCTAACTGGTTGACTACTCCTCAAAGGTAGTCTCCTGAGTGGGAACCGGCTTCTCAACGTATCATCTGCTACCTCATAGGGCCATAATAGATGGGGGCAAGGTTCTCATCATCGCCTAAAACAACGGATCCAGTCAGGAAAGGAGCAAAGTACACAATGCACAACAAGATTTAAACTAAATATTTGTGACAGGTAGAAAAGAACTGACTAAGCATCATGTTGAGAATATGCATAATAATTAGTAAAGATTAACTGAGAATTAATGCTATAAATCAGGACTAGAAGTAAAACATGATTAATTGCTTTAAACCAGAAATATGAGTAAAACAAGAATAAAATGTGACAGGAATGTAACTGTAACAAGACAACAAGAACTGCAACACGACAAGAACTATGTGCGTGAACTTGTGTTATTTTAGAATACATAGTTGGCATGTAGGGGCTTATAAGGCTAATTCGGCCGTCATAAACGGCTATTAAACATGAATAATCGAGATCCGGCTGAGGGTACAGTCGCGTACCAACAGCTATTAAACACGGCAGGGGGAAGGGTAAACTACATGCCTTCTAGTATTCTCCCACCCGACACGAAAAGCAAGACATGAACTCCAGTATTCAAGACATGAAATCCAGTATTCTAACACTACGTGTAATTATCAATGGTACTAGTAAAGCAAGGATTTTATTTATCACAATATAAAGATTAAACTTGAAGTGCAGGTACTTGCCTGTTGTTTGGATCCAATTACAGTTTGTGTCTCAGGGAAATTTCTAGAAATAACTCCGGATGCTGAAATAAACATTACCATCATGCTCAGAAGATATCAAATAGCTAGAAACGCGTGTCCTTGGGTCCAATTTGGAGACAAGGGCAAAAACGGCAGTTTTGGGTCAAAACGGGGTCCGCATGTGGGCCCGCTTTGCACCGAAAAATGTGTCAGGGTCAAAGGTCTCCAAATTCACCAAACTTAGTGTCAACAGGTCAGAAACGATGATACGAACCCAACTTTTTAGGGAAACGGTACTTCCCTAAGTATCTTGTGATGTATTTCCAAACGATGTTTGCGACCGCGTCATCTCTGTTGACCGGTTATTCTTTGATTGCGAGGACGCAATCCTCTTAAGGGGGATAGATTGTAAACCCTCTGAATTTTCAAAATTTTAAAAACTGGATTTTTCACAATTTTCTGGAATTTTCTGGGAATTTTCTGTAATTTAAAAACAGGGTTTTAATTTTTTACATGATTTTTAATTGATAATAAATGATAATAAATATTATAAAAATAATATTTTTGGGTGTAAAATGAAAAAGTGGACTTAGGACAATTTTTCTGGAATTTATCGGACCCCGGACCTATTTTTAAAACACCTAAAACTATTTATTTAATTAATTATATTATTTATTATTATTATTATTTTAATTTATTTAAACCCAAACCCTAAGCCCACCAGAGCCCGGCCCAGCCCAACCAAGCCCATGGGCTATCGGGTCGGGTCGGCCAAACCCGAACCCGCAGCCCCCAAACCCGTTTCCGCCTGCGGGTCGGATCGGCTCCGCCCAACCCGCTCCGCCCGACCCGACCCGCTACTCCTTCTCCCCCACGACCCCTCGCTGCCCGCTTCCCGCGCCGCCCCGCCCGGCCGCGGCCGCCCGATCCGCTCGGCCATGCACCCCCGCAAGCTCCGCCACGTCGCCCACGACCACCCCCTCTCTCCGCCTCCTCCGCCCCACTCGAACCCCGACAGCCCTATAAATCTCCCCTCCCCCTTCCTCTCCGGCCACCGCTCCTCCCCACCACGCCGCCACCACCTCGACGCCTCTCGCCTCGACGCCGCGTCCCTCGCCGACCTCCACCACCCTCCTCCCGCCGCTGCCAGCGCCTCCGGCAGCCACCGCAGTCGCAGCCACAACAACAGCAGCAGCGGCAGCAGCTCCACCGCCCCAGCCGCGCCGCCTCCGCCGGCGAGCCCCCAGCCACCGCGCCGCCCTCCGCCGCAGAGGCCCGGCCCTCCGTCGTTGTCCGGCTTCCCTCCGTCCAGCTCCGGCGAGAAATCTCCAAACCCTAACCCTAATTCAGTCCCTGTGTCGGACACAGGACACAGTGTCCTGTGTCGTGTCGGACACGATTCGACCCTGGTTTTCGGGTCCCCTTCAGGTACGTGTAACTTTTTGCTCGTAGCTCCATTTTCGTTTCCGTAAATTGCGTTGCGAAGCCTGTATTACCCTCTCGGTGTCCGGACAAACCGTTCGGGGCATCGCGTCCTGTCGTGATCGCACACCGTGATCCAAAAATAGGAAAAAACCAGACCCTATTTCACCCCGGAACTGAGTACGCCCCGCCAAACGGGACGACTTGGTCGCGCACGGTCTTCACAGATACGTGCGCCTCGTCGATACGGATGTGTGGGATTTCACGGAAGCTGATTCGGGTGTGCGTGCACACCGGAATCAACGCGTATCCGCGAACATCGTCCCGTATCCGTACTTTCTGGAACGCGCCCTAACTTTGCGTACACATGTCGGATCGAGACAAAACTTGCGCCATCGGACTCGTAGCGATACGCTGGTCCTGTGGGTCAAGTTTGGTTCGATTCTGAGAACGTTGACGAAATCGCGTGTCGTGGGCCCCACAGGCCCCGTTCGACGGGCGATTTTGTGATCGGCTCATCGAAATCTAATTCTGGAAGTTCCATTGGGTTCGTATCATTGTTCCTGACCTGTTGACACTAAGTTTGGTGAATTTGGAGACCGTTGACTCGGACGCATTTTTCGGTGCAAAACGGGGCCACCGGTGGACCCCGTTTTGACCCGAAACTGCCGTTTTTGTCCTTGTCTCCAAATTGGACCCAAGGACAGGCATTTCTAGCTGATTGATATTTTTTGGATCTGATGGTGATGTTTGTTTCAGCAACCGGAGTACCGCCTGCAATTCCCGCCGAAGTCAGAACTGCAACCCGAGCCGGAACCACAGGCAAGTGTACCTTGCCAAAACTTGCAGCTTTGCTATCTATTTCCTGGACTTGGTTATACATCAGTGAGCAAGTAAAGCTTGCCAATTCTCAGATATTTTTGGTTATAGTATTTACTTGATTTCTTGTAGATGCCTAAGTAAACTTGTTTAACTGCTTAACCCAGGACACCTGACACTATTCATGTGACGGAATTGCCTGAGAAATACCTGGTGATTCCATATAGGTTACATTTCCATGTCATTACAGTTTACATGCTTAGATTCTATCCTGACTCATTGCATTAGTTCAATCTTGCGTGACTTGTACCTGATAATTCTGGAACTGTGACGTGAGATTACATGGGGTGGGGAGAGTATTACCATATCAAGGCTGATTATAATGTAAATAATGTTATCTGGAGGTGTCTTAGTCTCTGATACAGAGCTTTGGCACAAGTTCTGGCTCTTCAAGAAAATACTGCTATGGTTTCTTCGACACTGATCCTGTAGTAGTCTCAGCCTGAGTATGACTAAAACTCTCACTTGCATATCACTAGCTGGTTTACATATTTACCCTGCTGTTTATTTTATTGCTGCACTGCATATATTTGGCTTGTATTTTCTGTACCTTGTTATGTCCCCTGAGGACCTGGAATGGACTATGTCCCCAGGTATAACCGAGGAGAACTACCCCGAGGTGTACGGTACAGGAGCACTCCTTGGAGCAGAACCCGGAACCGAGGACGAGATAGTTGCAGAAGACTTCTCCTAAGCACCGGCTTCATATTCACAGTATTTTTATTTCAGCATTTTATTTCCTGTCTTTTCCTTAAAATGTAACAGAATAATTCTCGAATTTGTTTCCCGAGACACTTATTTGATATTGCTTATTTATTCCCATTGCATTATTTCTGGCAATTAATCTGTGTTTATTCTGTAGATGAGATTAGTAATACCTGAGACTTGTACTTAGTACTGCTAGACTACAGCTTAAGCATGCCCTGATGGATCCAATAAATTGGGTTGTCCATCGGTGCGTGCTGCTGGCCATTGCTCACGTGCTCAGTCCCTCGTCATTTTGGGACTGGGGCGTGACATGGTTTTTGTGGTGGCCCATGCAGGTCTACGACTAAATTGTTCGGTTTCAACTTAGGGACCGAACAGGCCTGCAATAAGATAGGATAAATTTTAGAATCTCATCCACTTGCTTGAATCATTTTTGATATCTGTATCGTATTCGAACTAACTTGAACTTGCATCTTGCCTTGTTTCCTGTGCGCCTCTTATTGGTTATTTTGGATACAGGGAAATGGACCCACAAGAATGCAACGAGACTCCCATCGGAACACCCCAAGCTGCAGGTGTCACCTATGACGACGAAGTGACACCAGTCGGAGGAATTCCCTCAACTCAACAGAGCCAGCAGGCTGGTCAACCTACCTCCCGATTTCGGCGCAATGACATCCCACCTTCGCCACAGTTCGTCCCACCAATGCCCGTGTTCCCACCAGGACAGCCGATCGACAGGCAGCAAATATTCCAAATGATCTACGCGATGATGCAAGCACAGCAACAAGTCCAACACGAGGCTCAGCGTCGCGAAGCTAATTTTTTGAGGGACAGCATTGTGACTGCACTAGAGCAGGCCAACCTACCAGCTCGACGGCCAACTACAGGCTCAATCACTGACTTCCGCCAACTGAAGCCCCGCACTTTTTCTGGAAAAGAGGAGCCCACAGAAGTTCATGAGTGGCTCACCAACATTCGGCATCAACTTGAAGCAGCTGAACTTCCACGGGAACGCTGGATGACTGCCGTCCGAATGCAATTAACGGACAATGCCCATCACTGGTGGCTATCCGAGGAGATGCGACTCGGACCAGACCGAGTCACCTGGGAGGAGTTCTCCAGACTCTTCCAGGAGATGTACATTCCTGCCACCGCTCGATCAGAACTGCGGGACAAATTCAATCGCCTCACTCAGGACTCCATGAAGGTGGAAGAGTACAACGCAGAATTCATTCATCTGAGCCGCTTCGCCCCCACCCTGATCCCGACTGAGGAAGAGAAGGCCGACAAATTCTTCGACGGACTGAACATTGAGCTGCAGAAACTAATTGGGTCCGTCGCACTAACATCATACTCGGACGTCCTTGCTGCGGCTCGACGCATAGAGCGCGTCACCAAGAGAGAGACCAGACTGAAGCGGTCGTCCACATCCGCACCAACCAAAGCAGCACAAGAAGAATCTGCAAAGAGACCACACCAACAGCAGAAAGCATCTACACCACCAGTGGTAGTCCTCCTTACTTGTCATTACTGTGGCAAAGCAGGCCATATCGCCAAGGAATGCCGACGCAGACTAGGATTGTGTTTGGCATGCGGATCCCGTCAGCATTCGGTAAGGGATTGCACTCAACGTGGAGAAGGAACACCAAGGGCGAACCAGCAAACTCCACCAGCACCTCGAGCAGCACCCTACCAGCAAGCTCAGCAGCAGCAGAGGAATCTACCTCAAGGACGAGGGCAAGCTTACGCGATGACTGTGCAGGAAGCCGATGCGAGTAAGTGATTTATAGTTTTTCTGTTTCCAGTCTTGTGTAGCTCGTGCCTATTGGTTCATGACCTCAGCCCCAACCTAGTAATTTGCAACTTGTTAATAACAACCTGGTTTTCATAAAAGTTATAGTTTTAACTAGATTTTCCTGGAAAGTATAAACTTTCAATTTTTAGGGAAACGGTACTTCCCTAAGTATCTTGTGATGTATTTCCAAACGATGTTTGCGACCGCGTCATCTCTGTTGACCGGTTATTCTTTGATTGCGAGGACGCAATCCTCTTAAGGGGAGTAGATTGTAAACCCCCTGAATTTTCAAAATTTTAAAAACTGGATTTTTCACAATTTTCTGGAATTTTCTGGGATTTTTCTGTAATTTAAAAACAGAGTTTTAATTTTTATATGATTTTTAATTGATAATAAATGATATTAAAATATTATAAAAATAATATTTTTGGGTGTAAAATAAAAAACTGGACTTAGGGCAATTTTTCTGGAATTTATCGGACCCCGGACCTATTTTTAAAACACCTAAAACTATTTATTTAATTAATTATATTATTTATTATTATTATTATTATTATTTTAATTTATTTAAACCCAAACCCTAAGCCCACCAGAGCCCGGCCCAGCCCAACCAAGCCCATGGGCTATCGGGTCGGGTCGGCCAAACCCGAACCCGCAGCCCCCAAACCCGTTTTCGCCTGCGGGTCGGATCGGCTCCGCCCAACCCGCTCCGCCCGACCCGACCCGCTACTCCTTCTCCCCCACGACCCCTCGCTGCCCGCTTCCCGCGCCGCCCCGCCCGGCCGCGGCCGCCCGATCCGCTCGGCCATGCACCCCCGCAAGCTCCGCCACGTCGCCCACGACCACCCCCTCTCTCCGCCTCCTCCGCCCCACTCGAACCCCGACAGCCCTATAAATCTTCCCTCCCCCTTCCTCTCCGGCCACCGCTCCTCCCCACCACGCCGCCACCACCTCGACGCCTCTCGCCTCGACGCCGCGTCCCTCGTCGACCTCCACCACCCTCCTCCCGTCGCTGCCAGCGCCTCCGGCAGCCACCGCAGTCGCAGCCACAGCAACAGCAACAGCGGCAGCAGCTCCACCGCCCCAGTCGCGCCGCCGCCGCCGGCGAGCCCCCAGCCACCGTGCCGCCCTCCGCCGCAGAGGCCCGGCCCTCCGCCGTTGTCCGGCTTCCCTCCGCCCAGCTCCGGCGAGAAATCCCCAAACCCTAACCCTAATTCAGTCCCTGTGTCGGACACAGGATACAGTGTCCTGTGTCGTGTCGGACACGATTCGACCCTGGTTTTCGGGTCCCCTTCAGGTACGTGTAACTTTTTGCTCGTAGCTCCATTTTCGTTTCCGTAAATTGCGTTGCGAAGCCTGTATGACCCTCTCGGTGTCCGGATAAACCGTTCGGGGCATCGCGTCCTGTGGTGATCGCACACCGCGATCCAAAAACAAGAAAAAACCAGACCCTGTTTTACCCCGGAACTGAGTACGCCCCGCCAAACGGGACGACTTGGTCGCGCGCGGTCTTCACAGATACGTGCGCCTCGTCGATACGGACGTGTGGGATTTCACGGAAGCTGATTCGGGTGTGCGTGCACACCGGAATCAACGCGTATCCGCGGACATCGCCCCGTATCCGTACTTTCTGGAACGCGTCCTAACTTTGTGTACACACGTCGGATCGAGACGAAACTTGTGCCATCGGACTCGTAGCGATACGCTGGTCCTGTGGGTCAAGTTTGGTTCGATTCTGAGAACGTTGACGAAATCGCGTGTCGTGGGCCCCACAAGCCCCGCTCGACGGGCGATTTTGTGATCGGCTCATCGGAATCCAATTTTGGAAGTTCCGTTGGGTTCGTATCATCGTTCCTGACCTGTTGACACTAAGTTTGGTGAATTTGGAGACCGTTGACCCGGACGCATTTTTCGGTGCAAAACGGGCCCACCGGTGGACCCCGTTTTGACCCGAAACTGCCATTTTTGCCCTTGTCTCCAAATTGGACCCAAGGACAGGCGTTTCTAGCTGATTGATATTTTCTGGATCTGATGGTGATGTTTGTTTCAGCAACCGGAGTACCGCTTGCAATTCCCGCCGAAGTCAGAACTGCAACCCGAGCCGGAACCACAGGCAAGTGTACCTTGCCAAAACTTGCAGCTTTGCTATCTATTTCCTGGACTTGGTTATACATCAGTGAGCAAGTAAAGCTTGCCAATTCTCAGATATTTCTGGTTATAGTATTTACTTGATTTCTTGTAGATGCCTAAGTAAACTTGTTTAACTGCTTAACCCAGGACACCTGACACTATTCATGTGACGGAATTGCCTGAGAAATACCTGGTGATTCCATATAGGTTACATTTCTATGTCATTACAGTTTACATGCTTAGATTCTATCCTGACTCATTGCATTAGTTCAATCTTGCGTGACTTGTACCTGATAATTCTGGAACTGTAACGTGAGATTACATGGGGTGGGGAGAGTATTACCATATCAAGGCTGATTATAATGTAAATAATGTTATCTGGAGGTGTCTTAGTCTCTGATACAGAGCTTTGGCACAAGTTCTGGCTCTTCGAGAAAATACTGCTATAGTTTCTTCGACACTGATCCTGTAGTAGTCTCAGCCTGAGTATGACTAAAACTCTCACTTGTATATCACTAGCTGGTTTACATATTTACCCTGCTGTTTATTTTATTGCTGCACTGCATATGTTTGGCTTATATTTTCTGTACCTTGTTATGTCCCCTGAGGACCTGGAATGGACTATGTCTCCAGGTATAACCGAGGAGAACTACCCCGAGGTGTACGGTACAGGAGCACTCCTTGGAGCAGAACCCGGAACCGAGGACGAGATAGTTGCAGAAGACTTCTCCTAAGCACCGGCTTCATATTCACAGTATTTTTATTTCAGCATTTTATTTCCTGTCTTTTCCTTAAAATGTAACAGAATAATTCTCGGATTTGTTTCCCGAGACACTTATTTGATATTGCTTATTTATTCCCATTGCATTATTTCTGGCAATTAATCTGTGTTTATTCTGTGGATGAGATTAGTAATACCTGAGACTTGTACTTAGTACTGCTAGACTACAACTTAAGCATGCCCTGATGGATCCAATAAATTGGATTGTCCATCGGTGCGTGCTGCTGGCCATTGCTCACGTGCTCAGTCCCTCGTCATTTTGGGACTGGGGCGTGACAAGCGTACCATGGTTGGATCTACTATACCAGTCGGGGGTGGGGAGTATTTTAGTGTAGATATATGATCATACCCAACTCTACATGCATCATAGCTCACCCCACATCTCACGTCGGGTGCGGCCTGACTATTACATGCCTCATAGTTGTTATATATGATTAGCCTGACCTCTACATGCATCATAGCTAACCAAATGGTTAGCCTGACCTTACATGAATCATAGATAATCATATGTAACCAGCCTGATCAAGTTCCCAAGTCGATCACACGTTAAAGCTAGTACTCACACACATAGTCATAGTATTCTTGCTCATTGACATATTGTTCTTTCCCGTATTTACTTACAGTATTTCCAGTATTTTCTTTATTGTATATCTCTCGTACATGTACATGCATCTTGTATATTTCCATCTAGTTTACTGCTACATAGCTTATATCATTGATATAGAACTGCTATTAGAAATGAACTTTGCTCCTTCCTGACTGGAAAAGATTTTCCAGACTATGCCTAGAGGACTGGTATCCGACACTTGTGGACCACAAGGTGAGTAGCTGCAGTCTTGGACTTAGTATTTCAGTCGTGATTCCGGGAGGTCTAGCCGGAATCACTAGTTATCTAGTTAGTTCTTTAGCATATTATTTTGTACCGGATCTGTCTCCGGCATACTTTGTTGAGACTGAGATTTATTGTTGAGTTAGATTATTTTACTTTTAGACTTGTGTTGTATTTAATTTTATTTCTTCGATTTCTTATCGTGTTGTAGTTATGTGATTGAGTATGTTGTTCATTTATATTGTGTCATCCGTGCCTCCTTATGGAGATTGGATGCTCGTGTGAGATTGCTTAGTTAGTATCATGACCTAGACAGCGTTCTACCGCCGATGCTGCGGCGTAAGCTGGACGTACCCTCGTACTCGTGCCCCAATTCCGGGTGCGGATCGTGACACCCCCCCCCACCGTAGCCACCACCACCTCAGACCACCACCACCACCTGAACCACCGCCCTCGCCCTCTCTCCCACCGACCTCAGCACCTCCACCCTTCCATGGCCGCCTCCGCCCACCGCCACCAACAGCCACACCCCAACACCACCATCAACAACACCACCACCCGACCACACCCCTGACTCGACTCCCCTCCGCTCACCCCCGCCGCCTGAGCCACCCATGGCCACCGCCACCGTCACCCCCGACCACCCACGACCTTTCCCTCGCTGACGACCACCCTCGGCCACCGCCCCAGCCACCGCTACAGCCGCTGCAGCTGCTGCAACTACTGCTACTGTGCACGACCCCCGCCGGAGCTCCCCCCCCCCCCCCCCCGCCGGCGACGACCACGTACGGACACCCCCCTGGACACGACACAGAGGTACACCCTCACCTATATATATATATATATATATATATATATATATATATATATATATATAATATATATATATAATTATGTATAGTATATATATAAGTATTATGTATATGTATATATATATATTATGTGTATTATATATATATATATATATATATATATATATATATATATATATATATATATATATATATATATTAAGTATTACAGTATATATATAAGTACATAATATATTGTATATATGTATATGAGTATATAAGTATATTATTCATATATTTAGTACATATATGTATATTATGTAGATATATGTCTATAAATTATATGTATATACTATATGTATATGTAATTATTGTATGTATATGTCATTACTATATATATGTATATACATACATACATATTTAACATATTAATTATGTATATGTTTATAAAATTACCTTTTTATAAGGAACGACACGTGTAAGTTCTAGCTACGTGCACACGTAATCCAGCTAGATGGACAGTCGTGACCCTGCGTCAGTTCGTTACTGCAACGTAGTGTGTCATGATCGTACTATTGTAGTGACTGATGATGGTATTATTATATTATATATATAGGATCGCTGGACCGTACAGACGAGACTTCAGGAGCAGGTTATTGGCACTCACAGCTCGAGGACGTAGGCAAGTATACCTTGCCTGATTTTACTGTTTAATTTAAATTATAAACTGTTGTATGATATCATGTTGCAATATACATATAACTGTGCACGTCCGAGATTGACTCAGGTGCAGTCGACGAATACGTCGATATGTAGTGTAATTGACTTAGATACGAGCAGACTCACCTACCATTGCGAAGGTATTCTGATATCTTCCTAGACCCTGACACTTGTACACGCATCACGATTGCAAACTCATATTGGGATACGGGTTCGCGTACTCGACTAGCTACCGGTGCGTGTGACATGCATCACGGTTAGCACGTAATCAGGATTATCTGGTTAGTTGTGACTTGGCATATAGCTACGTGGTATACATATCGTGTATTTGACTTGTATATCCGCATTGGGCGGGGAAGACAACTAGTAGGCGTATAGGATACACACATTGGACTCCGTAGTATCCAAAGGAGCCACGGATCCAATGACTTCCTTTATTCAGATACCGCGTTCTTCGGAACGATACAGACGTATATATTTGCAGATACCTCATTCTTCAGAATGATGGACGTTACATGTTCAGATACCACGCTCTTCGGAGAGTGGACGTTATGCCTATGCCTACCCATACGTACCAAGGTTCTCTTCATATTGCATTCACTTAGATGGTTAGCACACCCCTTTATTTTATTCAGTATTTATATATGGCATGTATTTTTGTATCTTGTTACGTCCCTCTGAGGACCTGGTTCCCTTCCAGATTTGGATGAGGCGTACTATCCTACTGTGTACGGACCCGGGCAGGAGACGAGGTACGCATCCGAGGAGGAGCTAGAGGTGCTGCCATCAGAGTTTCCTTGATCTCCGGTAGATCTACCATCTGGGGCTGGAGCCTCCTTATATAGTTGGACGATGCTCTAGTCATACTATCTTTCAGCACTCTTATGTTACTTTTGTAGTGGGTTTGTTCCCACCAGACATATCTGGGTTGTACTATGACTTTTCAGACTCAACACTTATTATCCAGCATTATTTCAGTAATTCTTGTTATATTGTGGATGAGATTAGATATTCCCTATTATATGCTAGTATTAGACTTGTTAGTATTTTAGGACATCATAGCACGTCTCATTGGGTCCATTAAATTGGGTAATCCCTCAGAGACGTGTCAGATGGCCAATGCCACGTGGCCTGGTCTCGTATACTTTGGGACTGGAGCGTGACAAAAGTCAACCCACATGGGCCTCCACCCCATGTGTATATACCAATACTAAGCATAGCTATATACACATTGGTGGTTTTTCAATGTTGGACTAAAACTTCCAAAGCTAAGTGGAAAATACCAACATATTCTATGTTTGATTCTGAAGTTGTAATCGAGATCAGAGATTCACGCAAACAAGTTTTCTCTCTGACTACCTCGATTCCAACGAAGAACAATAATAAATATCTCTTGATTACAACTTCTGTGAATTACAAAAACAAAATATCAAACTCTCGTTCTTTCTCGCAAACGCAGTTGCAGAAGAGACAGAACGAATTACAACTCAGCAGAAGAGAAGAAGAAGAAGAAGAAGAAGAAGAAGACAATAGGAACAACTGCTTGTTGGAACTCGTACGAACTCCTGGACTCCAATGACAGCGACAACAACTTATTCTCTTCGTCTCTCAATTTCGAAATAAGTCATCAATGGAGGCGACACAATGAGAGTATTTATATAGTAGGGATGAAATAATAACCCTAATCCCGGCCGCCAATAAATTACGAAAAGATAGGAATGAATTTAATTCAAATACCACAAAAATCGAATCTGAATTAAAGATCCAATCTTTCCGTTACCGTTCAAATACCACAAAAATCTGGTTCGATTGCTGGTTTGGTTTGCGAACCTGCTCTCTCTCTCTCTCTCTCTCTCTCTCTCTCTCTCTCTCAATCACATTTCTTATTTGCATTAAAGAAAACAAACAATCAGAAGCATTATCCTCCTCCGTTCAATTCCTCTTCCGTCCAATTTCTCTCAAATCGTTAGGAACTTGATGCACTGTTCGTAGAGGCCAAATTCCATTATAAAAATATCGTATAATTTATTTCGAATTCTCTACTTTAATTCCTATCGTCTCTACATCTTATGATTCCACGGTTTAGAAATTTTATCCAACAATTCTCTATTCTTAATTACATTTTTGTGCGTAAAGAGCAAATACTGGTTGTTACTTCTTTTCAAAAAAAGAAAAGAAAAAAAGAGAGAGTATGTGTTAGTGTAGATTTTAGTTTGTGATTTAAGTAATGATAACATAGAATTGGGATGGGCAATAGCATGACCTTGGACTTTGACTCGAAAAGCTTGTACATGATTGTGGTGAAGGCGATGACAAAGGGGATCATCGGCCAGACATACTGTATCCCGTCTTTTACACCATAACGTCTCTTTTGGTTCCTGAGAAAAAACAAAAAAATTCACATAAGAAAAAAAAATTAGTTAAAATTGTACAAAAAGTAAATTTTCATGCAAAGAAAGCTGACTGAGAAAAAAAATAACTTCAAACAGTAAATAATAATAATAATAATAATCTTGTTGGTCGCCAATGGGACTGGCTTCCAACCCAAAAAATAAAAATAAAAAAAGAATGTTTGCGCCAATGGAATTGGCGTCAAGATTTTTTTTTTTTTTTTTTTAATATTGACATCGATGCTAACTGGGTTGGCTCCAAAAAAATATATATATATTAGCGCCACTAGGGTTGGAGCAAAAAAAAAAAAAAAGTCTAGCCTGCTTGAAAGAAAAAAAATAGAAAAATTCTTTGATCCAAACAAAAAAAGATAAGTTTGGCTCCATTTGTCTTGGCGCAAACTATATTTTTTTTTTTTTGCAACGTTTGCATTTGTTCAACGGTCTGATTTTTAACGTTTAAAATTTTCAACCGTTGTATCTTACTCTATTTAAGAAGTGTGAAGAATGTAGAATTTTTCACAATTCTCCATAATCAAATTTAGTTTTTTTGACTTTGGCTCCAACACAAATGACGTCAATCTTTTCATTTTATTTTTGTATTTTTGAGTGGAGCCAAGGGTGTTGGCGTCCGGAGGTTTTTTGTATTTTTTTTTTTCCAGCGGATTTATTGGTTGAAGCCAACACCATTGGCGCCACCCACATTTTTTATTTTTATTTTGGTTGGAGCCAATGGAGTTGGCGTGCAACTCAATATTTAAATTTTTTTCTTGGAGCCAATGTAGTTGGCTCCCACCTCTTTTCTTTTCTTTTTCTTTTTTTAGCCATTTATCTTGGCGCCAGTTCTCTTTGGATAAAAATTTAATATTTTTTTATTTTATTTTATTTTATAATTTTAACTAATATTTTTTTCCTATGTGAAATTTTCTGGAAAAGAAAAGAAAAATAATTTTTTGTTTTTTTTTTCTATTAGAAAATTGTAATTTTTATCCCTATTTTTTTGATGTTTGGAGAGTCAAAAAATATTGAAAGAAAAATTAAATTTTCTACAGTGAAAAAATAAATTCTTTGTTGGATAAGAAACCACTTTCTTTTCTATGAATATTTTTTTTTTTCCGACATAGAGATAGAATTACTTTATTTTTCCAATGCTATCATATCGCGAACCAAATGAACCCTATTGTGTTCTCGTGTGTGAAGTCACTATGTGAATAGTTTGATATATGTAAATGTACATATTTTGATGATGGAATTATGGAATCGCAAAACACAGGAAATGCATAGTTATTTTTTAAATTTTGAGATTATTTGTATCATTAAGTTTCTAGACCAACATGTGTAATTTGGACCCTTGTTCGCTGAATAAGAATCCATCGCTGACCAATCTATACTAATATAAGTTGGCTTAGAAACGTTTTAAAATTTTAGTCGTCTAAGTCATTTATAAATAATTTATTAATTATTTTTAAAAATATTAATAAATTATTTAACTATCTAATATGATTTATTTATAAATAAATAAATAAATCTAACTCAAATGGTTAACGTGCAAGTCATTTTCCCTGTTACTTGAGTTAATTTTTTAGAAATAACAATATTTATAATAATTTTTTAGAAATAACAATATTTATTTTTAGAAATAATTTTTTTGAAAATTGTAATTTTTATAAATAATTTATTAATTATTTTTAAAAATATTAATAAATTATTTAACTATCTAATATGATTTATTTATAAATAAATAAATAAATCTAACTCAAATGGTTAACGTGCAAGGCATTTTACGCCAACAAGACTGTTACTTGGCTTTTACGCCAACTGGGCAGTTATTTGATGGATCTCTATAAATAGAGACTCCTGGTCACAGGGGATGGGGGCAGATCATTGAAGGGATCGAAAGGATCGAAAAAGGATCGAATCGATCGAAGGATCGGATCAGCAAGCATAAGGCACAATCAGAGATCAGAGAGAGAGAGCACAGACAGAGAGTGTTGGTTGACAACTTTGGCAACGAGAATTCAATCCCACTTGCAATCTTTGAATCTTCTTCTTCTTCTATAGCACTTCTTCATCATCGTGTGGTCCAAGGAACAAAGTGATCGACCGCAGATCAGACTTCTATAGCAATACTTCTCCAGAATCATTTTATTGTACTCAACATCCTCGTATAGGATTAATTGTACTCTTTTCTTGTTTGTAAACAAAAAAGAAGGTTCGTATAAACCTCTCTTCTTTTATTTTGTTTATCCAAACAGGGTAGTTTGATAATTTGGTATGAATATTTGATGTTAGAAGTAGAATATTGAATATTGTGTGATGATTGTATATTTTATTTAATTAAGATAAGCTATGATTATTATGTCTAGTATAATTCGTCATTTGAGACTTGTGTTAATTAGTTAGTTAGAGAGACTAGACAATAATTAGACTTGTCACATATGGACCTATTTAAATTATCATGACAAATAGTGAGCTCAACTTAGACCCAAGCCCATTAGTCATTCCACTATTTAAATTAAGAGAGATTAGTATAATTATAATTAGTTAGAGACTTCCAATTATACCCATCATTAATTATTCCTCATAATGCAACATATGGGGGGCAACTTGGACTTTTGACATTTCTTGGAGTAGGGGAAAGAGGCCGGCCACTTAAGGGGGGGGAGGGGTTCTCTCTCTCTCTCTCTCTCTCTCTACTCATTTGTATTTTATTTTGTGTCCAAATTCTAGATCCCCAATTTTCTAAATTCTCTCCATTGAATTTTCACACAATTTTCTACCAATTCCTTCTCAAATTTATCACTCTTGGAGCCTTAAAGCTTGGAGAAGCAAAGAGCACAAGAAGGAGAATCTTTGGAGCTAGAGATCGTGTCTGGATCGAGTCCAATTATATTTTTATTAGGAATCCATCTCCTAATTGGTAATTTCTGAATTTCCCTCTCATTGTAGCTCCTTAATCATGCATTTGACCATTATGAATGACCACATGGCATAAGACTACATATAGGAACAAGTTCTAAGCTAATTAGCTTTGTATTGTGAGATCTATGAGGTAATTTATGTGTAGGTTGGGAGAATTACGAAATTGACACCTCAATTGTGTGTTATGAGACTAATTAGATATAATTAGACTTAGATCGGGGTTATGAGACTAGGTACGTGTCCACAAATGGATACGTATAGGCCGTATCATGGTATCTTGCGATACGGTGTGATACAGAGTCAATTTTGGGTGAATTGCATGAATTCTCTTCATGATGTATTGTAATAATTTCTAATAGTTGTAATTATATATATATATGACTTGTAGGAATGATTAATTATGGATTATGGGGAGTTTGACACCTCATTCGGTTGAGTATCATAGATATCCTAGTATGCACTATAGGTATTTGTCTTAATCTCTCTCTCTCTCTCTCTCTCTCTCTCTCTCTCTCTCTCTCTCTCTATATATATATATATATATATATATATATATATATATATGTGTGTGTGTGTGTGTGTGTGTGTGTGTGTATGTTTAGTGATATATTTATATATGTATATGTGTGTAGGTATAGTGGTGTATATATATATATGCTAGTGTGTGAGTGAGTGAGTGAGTGTCGAGTGTCAATGTGCCTTGGAGTAGAGAGGGTCGGGTTTTGCTAGCAGTTAGAGCAATTTTTAGTGCACAAGTTCAGCTGTAGCAGCAATGCATCAACAGCAAGCAGTGCAGCAGCTGCAGTGCAATGCAGCAAGCAATTCTCGAGCAGCTAGCATGCATAACAATACAGTTTAGCAGCAACTGCAACAGCATTAGCAGTTAGCAGTGCAGCAAATTGCTGCAGCAGCAAACAACAAGGCCAGCATGCAGCACCAGCTAGAAAGTGCAAGTGCGGTGCAGCAGTTCAGCAACAACAAGTGTAGCAAACTATGCACACAACAAGAGCAGAGCTAGGAGCAGCAACAAGCTGCAATGGCAGCATTTGCATTGGACAGCAGCATTATTTGCAAGAGCAATAATTCTAGGCAATTATAAGTTTCAGTATTAGTATAGGCTATTAGTTGTAGACTGATTTTGTAAACCCCCAAATTTTCAAATTATTCAATCTTGGATTTTTCTCAATTTTCTGGAATTTTCTGGGAATTTTCTGTAATTAAAATCAAGCTTTTCAATTAATAAATGATTTTTAATTAGCAATAAATAATATTAAAATATCATGAAAATAATATTTTTTGGTGTAAAATGAAAAATTGGACTTAGGGTAATTTTTCTGGATTTTTCTGGGCCTCAGACATATTTTTTAATGCCTAAAAACTATTTTATTAATTAATTAATTATTTATTATTTATATTATTTTATTTTTCATTTTATTATCTTTTCTTTGGGCCGGCCCAGCCCATTGGACCGGCCCGATAGTTCCTGGCCCAGCCCAACCCACTGCCGGGTCGGGTCGGGTCGGACAGACCCGACCCGCGTGCCGCCCGACCCGGCGACCAGTTCCTCCCACCTGCCCTCCTCCCGCGCATTTTCCGGCGGAGCTCCGGCCACGTCGCCTGGCCGCTCCGCCTCTCCCGGCCCGGTCGCCACGACCCCCGCCACCTCCGGCTGACCCAACGCCCCTCCGCCCTATAAATTCCTCCGCCTCCTTCTCTTCCCCAACCCGAAACCTTCCCCGACCGGAACCCTAACGCCGGCCCCCTTTTCTGTCCTCCTCCGGCCACCCTCCAGCCGGCGAGCCACCTCCCGCTCGACTCAACCGCCCTCCTCTGCTCCTCCTCCACCGCCTCGGTCACCGCCAGCAGCCGAGGTCGACCGCAGCAGACCGGAGACGCGAGCAGCCGACTCCGGCAGCCTCTCCTCCCCGCGCGCCGCCGTCCACCGGCTCCGCCCAGCCCCGGCGGACCTTCCCCGGCCCCCTCCGGCGCATCTCCGGCCGACCTCCGCCGTCTGCGGCCATCGACAGAAACCCTAAACCCTAATTTGAGATTTCCGTGTCGGACACGACACGGACACATTTCGACCCTGTTTTTGGGTCCCCTTCAGGTATGTGTAACTTTCGCCTCGTAACTCCGTTTTCAGTTCCGCAAATTGCGTTGTGAAGCCTGTATGACCCCCTCGGTGTCCGGACAAACTGTTCGGGACACCGCGTCCTGTGGTGATCGCACACCGCGATCCAAAAACAGGAAAAACCAGACCCTGCTTCACCCCGGAACCGAGTACGTCCCGCCAAACGGGACGACTTGGTCGCGTGCGGTCTTCACAGATACGTGCGCAGCGTCGATACGGACGTGTGAGATTTTGCGGAAGCTGATTCGGGTGTGCGTGCACACCGGAATCAACGCGTATCCGCGGACATCGCTCCGTATCCGTCTTTTCGGCAATTCACCCTAATTTCGTGTACACTCGTCGGATCGAGACGAAACTTGCGCCATCGGACTCGTAGCGATACGCTGGTCCTGTGGGTCAAGTTTGGTTCGATTCTGAGAACGTTGACGAAATCGCGTGTCGTGGGCCCCACAGGCCCCGCTCGACGGGCGATTTTGTGTTCGGCTCATCGGAATCCAAATCTGGAAGTTCCGTTGGGTTCGTATCAGCGTTCCTGACCTGTTGACACTAAGTTTGGTGAATTTGGAGACCTTTGACCCGGACGCGTTTTTCGGTGCAAAGCGGGCCCACCGGCGGACCCCGTTTTGACCCGAAACTGCCGTTTTTGCCCTTGTCTCCAAATTGGACCCAAGGACAGGCGTTTTTAGCTATTTGACATCTTCTGAGCATGATGGTAATGTCTGTTTCAGCTTTTGGACTCATCTGTGGAAATTTCTTCCAAGAACCAAATTAAACAGATCCAAACAACAGGCAAGTACCTGCACTTCAAGTTAATCTTTATATTGTGATAATTAAATTCCCTGCTCTACTAGTACTCTTGCTGATTACATGTAGTGTTAGAATACTATATTTCAAGTCTTGAGTATTGGAATTCATGTCTTGTTTTTCATGTCGGGTGGGAGAATACTGAAAGGCATGTAGTTTACCTTTCCCCTTGCCGTGAATAATAGCTGTTGGTACACGACTGTCCATCAGCCGGATCTTGATTAATCATGAATAATAGCCGTCCATGACGGACGGATTAGCCTTATAAACCCCTACATGCCAACTAAGTATTCTAAAAACAAACACAAGTTTCATACAGATAGTTTCTAGTCATGTTATCTTTCTTGCTGACGGTGATAGTTTCACTCTGCTCATTTACTTCTGTTTTCTCATATTCCTGTTTATAGTTGTGACTCTGAGATATTGACATTCTTTATGCAATTTCCTTAACATGATATTCAATAATTAATTGTCATAATTAATAGTTTAACCTTGTTGTGCACTGTGTACTTTGCTCCTTTCCTGACTGGATCTGTTGATTTAGGCGATGATGAGGACCTTGCCCCTACCTATTATGGTCCATATGAGGGTACAGATGATACCTATGAGGAGCCAGACCCTACCCAGGAGACCCCTGCTGCTGAGTAGCTTTTAGTAGCTATCTTTTATTTCTGTTCTTATCTTATTTAATCGGGTTTGTCCCCGATTTCATTTGGAATTCCTGTATTAAACATTTGAATTTGTTGTCACATTTATTCCAGTTTCAAATCTTAAGTTTCTTTTCTCATTATTATCTTGCCTATGTTAATTGTGAATGAGTTAGACTAGTTAGATGAATTGACCTAGACAGCGTACTACCGCCGACTCTGCGGCGTAGGCTGGACGTACCCACGTACTCGTGCCCGAACTTCCGGGTGCGGGTCGTGACACGTTTTTATGGTGGCCCATGCAGGTCCTATCCTAAAATAGGGTAATACCCTAGGACAGGGTATGGAATAAAATTGAGGATTCTAGGAAAAGCTCATTCACAGTATAGCGTCCTTATTTCAATTCTTGATATCATTGCTGCTCAATTTTTCCTATCGCCTTTGATTTCCAAGTATTTCTATTCTGATCTTCCTATCCCTTAATCTTTCAGAATGGTCCAGACCAGGAACACAATAGGAGGCACATCAGAACCAGCTGAGCAGAATGTGCCCGAGACTCTTGCACTCCCGCCGCCTCCATCTGTTCCGGCAGTTATGCTAGATGGGGCACAACTACTTGGAGTGTTCCAGGGATTGGAGGAATCCCAGAAAGAGCAGACTGTACTCCTGCGGACCAGCCTCTCAGAAGCTATTAAGTCCCAGGAGTCGCCACTCAAGAGGCCAGGAAGTGCCAAAGACTTCAAGAACCTTAGGCCTCTGGAATTCTATGGAACTGAGGGCATTCTCTATGCCGATGAGTGGATAGAGAATGTCGAGAGACTCCTGAAGACTGCCCGGGTCCCTGATGACCTCAAAGTGGAGTCCGCAAGCCTGCAACTGTTCGACATTGCTCGAACCTGGTTCAGAGACGAACCCCAACTATCTGCTCCTGACGTCACCTGGGAGGACTTCAAGAGGCTGTTCAAGGAGAAATTCTACCCCGAAGTGGCTCGGGAAGCTCTCGAAAGCCAATTCGAGAGGCTAGAACAAGGTACCCTGACTGTTGATGAATATACTGCTGAATTTAGCAGGTTAAGCCACTTTGCGGAGTACATGGTTCGTACCCCGGAGGCCAGAGCCCGTAGATTCAAGAAGGGGCTATCTCCGGATATCCGCCTTGCTGTCACCACCAGCCGAGCTCGCACCTATGAGGAGATCTTGAGCGTGGCTCAAGGCGTCGAGAGAGATATGGGGCACAAACTGAAGCGAGAAAGAGATACCGGAAATACGGGACCCAACAAACGCCCTTTTCAACAACAGCAACAACAACAACAGAGGGCCCCGCAGCAAACTCAGCGTCCTCTCCCTCGAGCTCCAGCACCCCAACACCAGGCTCAGGGACAGAACCAGCGAGCTCCCCCTTGCAACTATTGCCAAAAACCAGGCCACACTTGGCAAGACTGTAGAAAGAGGCTAGGTGCCTGTCTCTATTGTGGCTCACCAGCACATCAATTAAGGGACTGTCCTGCTGCTCAAGGACGCCCAGCTGCACCAAAGGCTCCAGTCCAGGCCAGGCCCCCAGCAGCACAACAGAGGGGACCCCCGCTTCCAACACAGCAACAACGTTTTGCTCAGCACCAGCAGCAACAGAGGGGTGCACCGCAGCAAGGCCGTGCTTATGCAATGACTCTGGAAGAAGCTGAGGCCACAGCAGACGTGATCACAGATTCCGTGCTTATAAATTCAATACCAGCTATTACTTTATTTGACTCTGGAGCTTCTCATTCATTCATGTCAGTAGATTTCCTTATGAAGCATAGTTTAACCACTAAACCTCTTAGGAATTGTTATAAGATCATTACCGGTGGAGGAATCATCCCGGTTAGTGATGCCTGTAATAATTGTCCTATTTTACTATGTGGAAGAGAACTATATGCTAGGCTACTTGTAATGCCAGTGCCCAGTTTTGACATTATACTGGGTATGGATTGGTTAAGTCAACATCATGCCACCATAGACTGTCACAGAGGTAGTGTAATCTTCAGGCCCCCTGACAAGCCAGAATTTGAATTTGCTAGAGGTTCTAGAGAAATGGGTAATAACATAATTTGTGGAGCCCTAGTAACAGAAGAATTGTCACCTATCATCTCTGAATACCTTGATGTCTTCCCTGAGGATCTCCCAGGCTTACCCCCAGACCGAGAAGTTGAATTCTCCATTGACTTAGTGCCAGGAGCAGCACCAGTATCTCAGAACCCCTACAGAATCAACAAGAATGAGATAATAGAACTAAATGAACAAATCAAAGAGCTAGAAGACAAAGGTTTCATTAGGTCTAGTGTCTCACCTTGGGGAGCTCCAGTACTATTTGTGCCCAAGAAGGACGGAACATCCAGAATGTGCATTGACTATAGGGCCTTAAATGCCTTAACAATTAAGAATAAGTATCCCCTGCCCAGGATAGATGACTTATTTGATCAGTTGAGTGGAGCTCGGGTATTTTCCAAGATTGATTTGAGGTCTGGTTACCACCAAGTAAGGGTGAGAAAAGAAGACATCCCTAAAACTACTTTCAATACCCGGAACGGACATTACGAATTCTTAGTGATGCCGTTCGGGTTGACGAATGCACCAGCAGTTTTTATGAACCTAATGAACAGAGTTTTCCAGCCATACCTAGACAAATTTGTAGTGGTCTTTATTGACGATATTTTGATCTACTCCAAGACCCCCGAAGAACATGAAGAACATTTGAGGCTAGCATTGGAGACTTTGAGGAAGGAAAAGCTTTATGGAAAATTGTCTAAATGTGCTTTCTTCCTAGACAAAGTAGAATTCTTGGGACATGTTGTGACTGGAGATGGAATAGCAGTAGATCCTAAGAAGATAGCGGCAGTAGAATCCTGGCCCACTCCAGACTCTGTAGCAGAGATTAGAAGCTTCCTGGGACTAGCTGGCTACTATCGGAAGTTTGTGAAGGACTTTGCTAGGATTGCTGAACCCATGACAAAGTTAACAAGGAAGGATGAAGAGTTCACCTGGACTGAAGAATGTCAGCATGCTTTTGAGGAGTTGAAGAAAAGGCTGACCACTGCTCCTATCCTGACCTTACCCTCTGGAACCGGAGGTTTCGCTATTTATAGTGATGCTTCTGGAAAAGGTCTAGGTTGTGTATTGGAGCAGAATAAGAAAGTAATAGCATATGCCTCTAGGCAGCTTCGACCCCATGAAAAGAATTATCCAACCCATGATTTAGAATTGGCAGCTGTCATTTTCGCTCTTAAACTGTGGAAGCATTATCTTTATGGAGAAAGGGTGGAAATATTTACAGATCATAAAAGTTTAAAATATATCTTCACCCAGAAAGAGCTAAACATGAGACAAAGAAGGTGGCTGGAACTAATGAAAGACTTTGATATCACTCTTCAATATCACCCTGGGAAGGCAAATGTAGTTGCTGATGCTCTAAGCAGGTATCCTATGGCGATGTACTTGACTATGGACAGACACCTGCTGGAGGACTTGGAAAGTTTAGGTATTGAAGTAATTATCCCAGGAAAAGAAGGCCAAATGATGAACTTGCAGATTCAGTCTACTTTAATGGACAAGATCAAGGAGACTCAGTTTCAAGACGAAGGCCTGCGAAGCCTTCGAGGTCAAGTGCAAGCTGGATTAGTAGAAGAGTTCAGAATTCATGAAGATGGATCACTGAGGCATGGCGATAGATTATGTGTACCTCAAGGAGACATAAGAGAAGAAGTTATGCAAGAGGCGCACAGATCGCAGTACTCTATACATCCAGGAGCCAACAAGATGTACAAGGACCTGAGGACGCATGTTTGGTGGCATGGCATGAAAAGAGAAGTAGCCAGGTTCGTATCTCGTTGTTTAGTGTGCCAGCAAGTTAAGGCTGAAAGACAACGACCTGGAGGATTGCTTCAACTACTACCCATTCCGGAGTGGAAGTGGGAACATATCACAATGGATTTTGTTTCCGGTCTTCCAAGAACACCTAGTGGTAAGGATGCAATCTGGGTGATAGTGGATAGACTGACCAAGTCGGCACATTTTCTACCTTTCAAAGTAGGGCTATCTACAGAGAAGCTGGCAGAGTTATATATCAGACATATTGTTAGGCTGCATGGAGTTCCAGTAAGTATTGTCTCCGACAGAGATTCAAGATTCACCTCTCACTTCTGGAAGAGCTTACAAGCCAGTTTGGGGACTTAACTCAAATTCAGCACAGCTTATCATCCCCAAACCGATGGACAATCGGAACGTACAATCCATACACTTGAAGATATGCTCCGTACATGTGTTCTGGATTTTGGAGGATCCTGGGAAGACTATTTACATCTGGTGGAGTTCTCTTATAATAGCAGTTATCAAGCCAGCATCGAGATGACTCCATTTGAAGCGCTGTATGGACGAAGATGTCGTACCCCGCTATCATGGGACGACGTTGGAGAAAGAGCCCTGCTGGGACCAGAGATGGTGATCGATTCAGCTGAGAAGGTAAAGCAAATAAGGGACAGACTTCGAGTGGCTCAAGACAGGCAACGACATTGGGCAAATAGCCACCGAAGGCCCTTAGAATTTGAGGTAATTAAATTTATAAAATTCAAGTCAATTTAAACATTTTGATTATGGAACTAAGACTTGATAATGACTCTATTTTAAGGTTGGAGAGCTGGTGTTCTTAAAGATTTCCCTGACACGTGGCACCATTAGGTTCGGAAGGAGTGGAAAACTCAGCCCAAGATTCATTGGACCTTTTGGCATACAGAAGAAAATCGGAGAAGTGGCATACCGACTGGCATTGCCACCCTCTCTGGATGGAGTATATAACGTCTTCCACGTGTCGCAGCTGAGGAAGTATGTGTCAGATCCCAGTCACATTTTGGATCACTCAGAGCTCGAAGTAGGCCCAAGTCTGACTTACCAGGAGCAACCCGTGGAGATACTGGATCGCTCGGAGAAAGTCCTACGGAACCAGGTTATCTCCCTGGTTCGCGTAGCTTGGAAGCACCATTCTCCCGGCGAATCCACCTGGGAGCGAGAAGACGAGATTAGAGGGCGATACCCCTATCTTTTTGAAACCTGAGGTATATTGTATTTTATTTTTCGGCCTTTCCTTTCGTGCCTTGTTATTCTTAAATTTCGAGGACGAAATTTTTGTAAGTTGGGTAGGTTGTAAACCCCCAAATTTTCAAATTATTCAATCTTGGATTTTTCTCAATTTTCTGGAATTTTCTGGGAATTTTCTGTAATTAAAATCAAGCTTTTCAATTAATAAATAATTTTTAATTAGCAATAAATAATATTAAAATATCATGAAAATAATATTTTTGGGTGTAAAATGAAAAATTGGACTTAGGGTAATTTTTCTGGATTTTTCTGGGCCTCAGACATATTTTTAAATGCCTAAAAACTATTTTATTAATTAATTAATTATTTAATTAATTATTTATTATTTATATTATTTTATTTTTCATTTTATTATCTTTTCTTTGGGCCGGCCCAGCCCATTGGACCGGCCCGATAGTTCCTGGCCCAGCCCAACCCACTGCCGGGTCGGGTCGGGTCGGACAGACCCGACCCGCGTGCCGCCCGACCCGGCGACCAGTTCCCCCCACCTGCCCTCCTCCCGCGCGTTTTCCGGCGGAGCTCCGGCCACGTCGCCTGGCCGCTCCGCCTCTCCCGGCCCGGTCGCCACGACCCCCGCCACCTCCGGCTGACCCAACGCCCCTCCGCCCTATAAATTCCTCCGCCTCCCTCTCTTCCCCAACCCGAAACCTTCCCCGACCGGAACCCTAACGCCGGCCCCCTTTTCTGTCCTCCTCCGGCCACCCTCCAGCCGACGAGCCACCTCCCGCTCGACTCAACCGCCCTCCTCTGCTCCTCCTCCACCGCCTCGGTCACCGCCAGCAGCCGAGGTCGACCGCAGCAGACCGGAGACGCGAGCAGCCGACTCCGGCAGCCTCTCCTCCCCGCGCGCCGCCGTCCACCGGCTCCGCCCAGCCCCGGCGGACCTTCCCCGGCCCCCTCCGGCGCATCTCCGGCCGACCTCCGCCGTCTGCGGCCATCGACAGAAACCCTAAACCCTAATTTGAGATTTCCGTGTCGGACACGACACGGACACATTTCGACCCTGTTTTCGGGTCCCCTTCAGGTATGTGTAACTTTCGCCTCGTAACTCCGTTTTCAGTTCCGCAAATTGCGTTGTGAAGCCTGTATGACCCCCTCGGTGTCCGGACAAACTGTTCGGGACACCGCGTCCTGTGGTGATCGCACACCGCGATCCAAAAATAGGAAAAACCAGACCCTGCTTCACCCCGGAACTGAGTACGTCCCGCCAAACGGGACGACTTGGTCGCGTGCGGTCTTCACAGATACGTGCGCAGCGTCGATACGGACGTGTGAGATTTCGCGGAAGCTGATTCGGGTGTGCGTGCACACCGAAATCAACGCGTATCCGCGGACATCGCTCCGTATCCGCCTTTTCGGCAATTCACCCTAATTTCGTGTACACTCGTCGGATCGAGACGAAACTTGCGCCATCGGACTCGTAGCGATACGCTGGTCCTGTGGGTCAAGTTTGGTTCGATTCTGAGAACGTTGACGAAATCGCGTGTCGTGGGCCCCACAGGCCCCGCTCGACGGGCGATTTTGTGTTCGGCTCATCGGAATCCAAATCTGGAAGTTCCGTTGGGTTCGTATCAGCGTTCCTGACCTGTTGACACTAAGTTTGGTGAATTTGGAGACCTTTGACCTGGACGCGTTTTTCGGTGCAAAACGGGCCCACCGGCGGACCCCGTTTTGATCCGAAACTGCCATTTTTGCCCTTGTCTCCAAATTGGATCCAAGGACAGGCGTTTCTAGCTATTTGACATCTTCTGAGCATGATGGTAATGTCTGTTTCAGCTTTTGGACTCATCTGTGGAAATTTCTCCCAAGAACCAAATTAAACAGATCCAAACAACAGGCAAGTACCTGCACTTCAAGTTAATCTTTATATTGTGATAATTAAATTCCCTGCTCTACTAGTACTCTTGCTGATTACATGTAGTGTTAGAATACTATATTTTAAGTCTTGAGTATTGGAATTCATGTCTTATTTTTCATGTCGGGTGGAAGAATACTGAAAGGCATGTAGTTTACCTTTCCCCTTGCCGTGAATAATAGCTGTTGGTACACGACTGTCCATCAGCCGGATCTTGATTAATCATGAATAATAGCCGTCCATGACGGCCGGATTAGCCTTATAAACTCCTACATGCCAACTAAGTATTCTAAAAACAAACACAAGTTTCATACAGATAGTTTCTAGTCATGTTATCTTTCTTGCTGACGGTGATAGTTTCACTCTGCTCATTTACTTCTGTTTTCTCATATTCCTGTTTATAGTTATGACTCTGAGATATTGACATTCTTTATGCAATTTCCTTAACATGATATTCAATAATTAATTGTCATAATTAATAGTTTAACCTTGTTGTGCACTGTGTACTTTGCTCCTTTCCTGACTGGATCTGTTGATTTAGGCGATGATGAGGACCTTGCCCCTACCTATTATGGTCCATATGAGGGTACAGATGATACCTATGAGGAGCCAGACCCTACCCAGGAGACCCCTGCTGTTGAGTAGCTTTTAGTAGCTATCTTTTATTTCTGTTCTTATCTTATTTAATCGGGTTTGTCCCCGATTTCATTTGGAATTCCTGTATTAAACATTTGAATTTGTTGTCACATTTATTCCAGTTTCAAATCTTAAGTTTCTTTTCTCATTATTATCTTGCCTATGTTAATTGTGAATGAGTTAGACTAGTTAGATGGATTGACCTAGACAGCGTACTACCGCCGACTCTGCGGCGTAGGCTGGACGTACCCACGTACTCGTGTCCGAACTTCCGGGTGCGGGTCGTGACACGTTTTTATGGTGGCCCATGCAGGTCCTATCCTAAAATAGGGTAATACCCTAGGACAGGGTATGGAATAAAATTGAGGATTCTAGGAAAAGCTTATTCACAGTATAGCGTCCTTATTTCAATTCTTGATATCATTGCTGCTCAATTTTTCCTATCGCCTTTGATTTCCAAGTATTTCTATTCTGATCTTCCTATCCCTTAATCTTTCAGAATGGTCCAGACCAGGAACACAATAGGAGGCACATCAGAACCAGCTGAGCAGAATGTGCCCGAGACTCTTGCACTCCCACCGTCTCCATCTGTTCCGGCAGTTATGCTAGATGGGGCACAACTACTTGAGTGTTCCAGGGATTGGTGGAATCCCAGAAAGAGCAGACTGCACTCCTGCGGACCAGCCTCTCAGAAGCTATTAAGTCCCAGGAGTCGCCACTCAAGAGGCCAGGAAGTGCCAAAGACTTCAAGAACCTTAGGCCTCTGGAATTCTATGGAACTGAGGGCATTCTCTATGCCGATGAGTGGATAGAGAATGTCGAGAGACTCCTGAAGACTGCCCGGGTCCCTGATGACCTCAAAGTGGAGTCCGCAAGCCTGCAACTGTTCGACATTGCTCGAACCTGGTTCAGAGACGAACCCCAACTATCTGCTCCTGACGTCACCTGGGAGGACTTCAAGAGGCTGTTCAAGAAGAAATTCTACCCCGAAGTGGCTCGGGAAGCTCTCAAAAGCCAATTCGAGAGGCTAGAACAAGGTACCCTGACTGTTGATGAATATACTGCTGAATTTAGCAGGTTAAGCCACTTTGCGGAGTACATGGTTCGTACCCCGGAGGACAGAGCCCGTAGATTCAAGAAGGGGCTATCTCCGGATATCCGCCTTGCTGTCACCACCAGCCGAGCTCGCACCTATGAGGAGATCTTGAGCGTGGCTCAAGGCGTCGAGAGAGATATGGGGCACAAACTGAAGCGAGAAAGAGATACCGGAAATACGGGATCCAACAAACGCCATTTTCAACAACAGCAACAACAACAACAGAGGGCCCCGCAGCAAACTCAGCGTCCTCTCCCTCGAGCTCCAGCACCCCAACACCAGGCTCAGGGACAGAACCAGCGAGCTCCCTCTTGCAACTATTGCCAAAAACCAGGCCACACTTGGCAAGACTGTAGAAAGAGGCTAGGTGCCTGTCTCTATTGTGGCTCACCAGCACATCAATTAAGGGACTGTCCTGCTGCTCAAGGACGCCCAGCTGCACCAAAGGCTCCAGTCCAGGCCAGGCCCCCAGCAGCACAACAGAGGGGACCCCCGCTTCCAACACAGCAACAACGTTTTGCTCAGCACCAGCAGCAACAGAGGGGTGCACCGCAGCAAGGCCGTGCTTATGCAATGACTCTGGAAGAAGCTGAGGCCACAGCAGACGTGATCACAGGTTCCGTGCTTATAAATTCAATACCAGCTATTACTTTATTTGACTCTGGAGCTTCTCATTCATTCATGTCAGTAGATTTCCTTATGAAGCATAGTTTAACCACTAAACCCCTTAGGAATTGTTATAAGATCATTACCGGTGGAGGAATCATCCCGGTTAGTGATGCCTGTAACAATTGTCCTATTTCACTATGTGGAAGAGAACTATATGCTAGGCTACTTGTAATGCCAGTGCCCAGTTTTGACATTATACTGGGTATGGATTGGTTAAGTCAACATCATGCCACCATAGACTGTCACAGAGGTAGTGTAATCTTCAGGCCCCCTGACAAGCCAGAATTTGAATTTGCTAGAGGTTCTAGAGAAATGGGTAATAACATAATTTGTGGAGCCCTAGTAACAGAAGAATTGTCACCTATCATCTCTGAATACCTTGATGTCTTCCCTGAGGATCTCCCAGGCTTACCCCCAGACCGAGAAGTTGAATTCTCCATTGACTTAGTGCCAGGAGCAGCACCAGTATCTCAGAACCCCTACAGAATCAACAAGAATGAGATAATAGAACTAAATGAACAAATCAAAGAGCTAGAAGACAAAGGTTTCATTAGGTCTAGTGTCTCACCTTGGGGAGCTCTAGTACTATTTGTGCCCAAGAAGGACGGAACATCCAGAATGTGCATTGACTATAGGGCCTTAAATGCCTTAACAATTAAGAATAAGTATCCCCTGCCCAGGATAGATGACTTATTTGATCAGTTGAGTGGAGCTCGGGTATTTTCCAAGATTGATTTGAGGTCTGGTTACCACCAAGTAAGGGTGAGAAAAGAAGACATCCCTAAAACTGCTTTCAATACCCGGAACGGACATTACGAATTCTTAGTGATGCCGTTCGGGTTGACGAATGCACCAGCAATTTTTATGAACCTAATGAACAGAGTTTTCCAGCCATACCTAGACAAATTTGTAGTGGTCTTTATTGACGATATTTTGATCTACTCCAAGACCCCCGAAGAACATGAAGAACATTTGAGGCTAGCATTGGAGACTTTGAGGAAGGAAAAGCTTTATGGAAAATTGTCTAAATGTGCTTTCTTCCTAGACAAAGTAGAATTCTTGGGACATGTTGTGACTGGAGATGGAATAGCAGTAGATCCTAAGAAGATAGCGGCAGTAGAATCCTGGCCCACTCCAGACTCTGTAGCAGAGATTAGAAGCTTCCTGGGACTAGCTGGCTACTATCGGAAGTTTGTGAAGGACTTTGCTAGGATTGCTGAACCCATGACAAAGTTAACAAGGAAGGATGAAGAGTTCACCTGGACTGAAGAATGTCAGCATGCTTTTGAGGAGTTGAAGAAAAGGCTGACCACTGCTCCTATCCTGACCTTACCCTCTGGAACCGGAGGTTTCGCTATTTATAGTGATGCTTCTGGAAAAGGTCTAGGTTGTGTATTGGAGCAGAATAAGAAAGTAATAGCATATGCCTCTAGGCAGCTTCGACCCCATGAAAAGAATTATCCAACCCATGATTTAGAATTGGCAGCTGTCATTTTCGCTCTTAAACTGTGGAAGCATTATCTTTATGGAGAAAGGGTGGAAATATTTACAGATCATAAAAGTTTAAAATATATCTTCACCCAGAAAGAGCTAAACATGAGACAAAGAAGGTGGCTGGAACTAATGAAAGACTTTGATATCACTCTTCAATATCACCCTGGGAAGGCAAATGTAGTTGCTGATGCTCTAAGCAGGTATCCTATGGCGATGTACTTGACTATGGACAGACACCTGCTGGAGGACTTGGAAAGTTTAGGTATTGAAGTAATTATCCCAGGAAAAGAAGGCCAAATGATGAACTTGCAGATTCAGTCTACTTTAATGGACAAGATCAAGGAGACTCAGTTTCAAGACGAAGGCCTGCGAAGCCTTCGAGGTCAAGTGCAAGCTGGATTAGTAGAAGAGTTCAGAATTCATGAAGATGGATCACTGAGGCATGGCGATAGATTATGTGTACCTCAAGGAGACATAAGAGAAGAAGTTATGCAAGAGGCGCACAGATCGCAGTACTCTATACATCCAGGAGCCAACAAGATGTACAAGGACCTGAGGACGCATGTTTGGTGGCATGGCATGAAAAGAGAAGTAGCCAGGTTCGTATCTCGTTGTTTAGTGTGCCAGCAAGTTAAGGCTGAAAGACAACGACCTGGAGGATTGCTTCAACCACTACCCATTCCGGAGTGGAAGTGGGAACATATCACAATGGATTTTGTTTCCGGTCTTCCAAGAACACCTAGTGGTAAGGATGCAATCTGGGTGATAGTGGATAGACTGACCAAGTCGGCACATTTTCTACCTTTCAAAGTAGGGCTATCTACAGAGAAGCTGGCAGAGTTATATATCAGACATATTGTTAGGCTGCATGGAGTTCCAGTAAGTATTGTCTCCGACAGAGATTCAAGATTCACCTCTCACTTCTGGAAGAGCTTACAAGCCAGTTTGGGGACTCAACTCAAATTCAGCACAGCTTATCATCCCCAAACCGATGGACAATCGGAACGTACAATCCAGACACTTGAAGATATGCTCCGTACATGTGTTCTGGATTTTGGAGGATCCTGGGAAGACTATTTACATCTGGTGGAGTTCTCTTATAATAGCAGTTATCAAGCCAGCATCGAGATGACTCCATTTGAAGCGCTGTATGGACGAAGATGTCGTACCCCGCTATCATGGGACGACGTTGGAGAAAGAGCCCTGCTGGGACCAGAGATGGTGATCGATTCAGCTGAGAAGGTAAAGCAAATAAGGGACAGACTTCGAGTGGCTCAAGACAGGCAACGACATTGGGCAAATAGCCACCGAAGGCCCTTAGAATTTGAGGTAATTAAATTTATAAAATTCAAGTCAATTTAAACATTTTGATTATGGAACTAAGACTTGATTATGACTCTATTTTAAGGTTGGAGAGCTGGTGTTCTTAAAGATTTCCCTGACACGTGGCACCATTAGGTTCGGAAGGAGTGAAAAACTCAGCCCAAGATTCATTGGACCTTTTGGCATACAGGAGAAAATCGGAGAAGTGGCATACCGACTGGCATTGCCACCCTCTCTGGATGGAGTACATAACGTCTTCCACGTGTCGCAGCTGAGGAAGTATGTGTCAGACCCCAGTCACATTTTGGATCACTCAGAGCTCGAAGTAGGCCCAAGTCTGACTTACCAGGAGCAACCCGTGGAGATACTGGATCGCTCGGAGAAAGTCCTACGGAACCAGGTTATCTCCCTGGTTCGCGTAGCTTGGAAGCACCATTCTCCCGGCGAATCCACCTGGGAGCGAGAAGACGAGATTAGAGAGCGATACCCCTATCTTTTTGAAACCTGAGGTATATTGTATTTTATTTTTCGGCCTTTCCTTTCGTGCCTTGTTATTCTTAAATTTCGAGGACGAAATTTTTGTAAGTTGGGTAGGTTGTAAACCCCCAAATTTTCAAATTATTCAATCTTGGATTTTTCTCAATTTTCTGGAATTTTCTGGGAATTTTCTGTAATTAAAATCAAGCTTTTCAATTAATAAATGATTTTTAATTAGCAATAAATAATATTAAAATATCATGAAAATAATATTTTTGGGTGTAAAATGAAAAATTGGCATTAGGATAATTTTTCTGGATTTTTCTGGGCCTCAGACATATTTTTAAATACCTAAAAACTATTTTATTAATTAATTAATTATTTAATTATTTATTTATTATTTATATTATTTTATTTTTCATTTTATTATCTTTTCTTTGGGCCGGCCCAGCCCATTGGACCGGCCCGATAGTTCCTGGCCCAGCCCAACCCACTGCCGGGTCGGGTCGGGTCGGACAGACCCGACCCGCGTGCCGCCCGACCCGGCGACCAGTTCCCCCCACCTGCCCTCCTCCCGCGCGTTTTCCGGCGGAGCTCCGGCCACGTCGCCTGGCCGCTCCGCCTCTCCCGGCCCGGTCGCCACGACCCCCGCCACCTCCGGCTGACCCAACGCCCCTCCGCCCTATAAATTCCTCCGCCTCCCTCTCTTCCCCAACCCGAAACCTTCCCCGACCGGAACCCTAACGCCGGCCCCCTTTTCTGTCCTCCTCCGGCCACCCTCCAGCCGGCGAGCCACCTCCCGCTCGACTCAACCGCCCTCCTCTGCTCCTCCTCCACCGCCTCGGTCACCGCCAGCAGCCGAGGTCGACCGCAGCAGACCGGAGACGCGAGCAGCCGACTCCGGCAGCCTCTCCTCCCCGCGCGCCGCCGTCCACCGGCTCCGCCCAGCCCCGGCGGACCTTCCCCGGCCCCCTCCGGCGCATCTCCGGCCGACCTCCGCCGTCTGCGGCCGTCGACAGAAACCCTAAACCCTAATTTGAGATTTCCGTGTCGGACACGACACGGACACATTTCGACCCTGTTTTCGGGTCCCCTTCAGGTATGTGTAACTTTCGCCTCGTAACTCCGTTTTCAGTTCCGCAAATTGCGTTGTGAAGCCTGTATGACCCCCTCGGTGTCCGGACAAACTGTTCGGGACACCGCGTCCTGTGGTGATCGCACACCGCGATCCAAATACAGGAAAAATCAGACCCTGCTTCACCCCGGAACCGAGTACGTCCCGCCAAACGGGACGACTTGGTCGCGTGCGGTCTTCACAGATACGTGCGCAGCGTCGATACGGACGTGTGAGATTTCGCGGAAGCTGATTCGGGTGTGCGTGCACACCGAAATCAACGCGTATCCGCGGACATCGCTCCGTATCCGCCTTTTCGGCAATTCACCCTAATTTCGTGTACACTCGTCGGATCGAGACGAAACTTGCGCCATCGGACTCGTAGCGATACGCTGGTCCTGTGGGTCAAGTTTGGTTCGATTCTGAGAACGTTGACGAAATCGCGTGTCGTGGGCCCCACAGGCCCCGCTCGACGGGCGATTTTGTGTTCGGCTCATCGGAATCCAAATCTGGAAGTTCCGTTGGGTTCGTATCAGCGTTCCTGACCTGTTGACACTAAGTTTGGTGAATTTGGAGACCTTTGACCCGGACGCGTTTTTCGGTGCAAAGCGGGCCCACCGGCGGACCCCGTTTTGACCCGAAACTGCCGTTTTTGCCCTTGTCTCCAAATTGGACCCAAGGACAGGCGTTTCTAGCTATTTGACATCTTCTGAGCATGATGGTAATGTCTGTTTTAGCTTTTGGACTCATCTGTGGAAATTTCTCCCAAGAACCAAATTAAACAGATCCAAACAACAGGCAAGTACCTGCACTTCAAGTTAATCTTTATATTGTGATAATTAAATTCCCTGCTCTACTAGTACTCTTGCTGATTACATGTAGTGTTAGAATACTATATTTCAAGTCTTGAGTATTGGAATTCATGTCTTGTTTTTCATGTCGGGTGGGAGAATACTGAAAGGCATGTAGTTTACCTTTTCCCTTGCCGTGAATAATAGCTGTTGGTACACGACTGTCCATCAGCCGGATCTTGATTAATCATGAATAATAGCCGTCCATGACGGCCGGATTAGCCTTATAAACCCCTACATGCTAACTAAGTATTCTAAAAACAAACACAAGTTTCATACAGATAGTTTCTAGTCATGTTATCTTTCTTGCTGACGGTGATAGTTTCACTCTGCTCATTTACTTCTGTTTTCTTATATTCCTGTTTATAGTTGTGACTCTGAGATATTGACATTCTTTATGCAATTTTCTTAACATGATATTCAATAATTAATTGTCATAATTAATAGTTTAACCTTGTTGTGCACTGTGTATTTTGCTCCTTTCCTGACTGGATCTGTTGATTTAGGCGATGATGAGGACCTTGCCCCTACCTATTATGGTCCATATGAGGGTACAGATGATACCTATGAGGAGCCAGACCCTACCCAGGAGACCCCTGCTGCTGAGTAGCTTTTAGTAGCTATCTTTTATTTCTGTTCTTATCTTATTTAATCGGGTTTGTCCCCGATTTCATTTGGAATTCCTGTATTAAACATTTGAATTTGTTGTCACATTTATTCCAGTTTCAAATCTTAAGTTTCTTTTCTCATTATTATCTTGCCTATGTTAATTGTGAATGAGTTAGACTAGTTAGATGGATTGACCTAGACAGCGTACTACCGCCGACTCTGCGGCGTAGGCTGGACGTACCCACGTACTCGTGCCCGAACTTCCGGGTGCGGGTCGTGACAGATTTGAAGAGATCATATGCAGGTAGAGAGAGATGTGTTGAGCTCGAGTAGTAGGCCATTCAGTAGATTGCAATAGCAGTAGCTACCTAGAAATAAGGAGGGTGGACTATCAGTTTAAGTTATTCCAGGTATTAGCTTGGGATGAGTGCCTTAGTGTCAACCAAGGTAGCATCAATTAGTAATCTAAGTTAGTTATTATTTGATATTGATTATTTTAAATGTCAGTTTGTATATCAATTAAGCAAGTTTCAGGGTTAGTAGAAACCTAAGTTAGTATTGATAGTCAGTAATTGGCATGGGAGGATGTGTTAGTGAAGGTATTAGTTAGAGTATCAATTAGTTAGTATATACCTAGCTAGTATGGTAACTATTAGTATTAGTTGTATTATTAGTACTTATTAGTAAGGTACTATAGTAGTTAGTGACCTTTTTAGATCAAATAACTTTAGTTGGACTTAATAAGACTTAGTTAAGTTAGAATAAATTAGGACTTGACCTAGAAGCATGTATTAGTATTTTTACTCATTAACTTT
Source organism: Iris macrosiphon (assembly GCA_036927795.1). Classification (NCBI taxonomy): domain Eukaryota; kingdom Viridiplantae; phylum Streptophyta; class Magnoliopsida; order Asparagales; family Iridaceae; genus Iris; species Iris macrosiphon. The sequence continues at coordinate 282,300,761 of JAYESA010000005.1, read as the reverse complement.
TATTACACCATTAACTTGATAATTCCTAAAATAGGTCTATGTGACACCAGCTTGAGCATCAAGAGACACACCTTGCTCAGTATCTCAGGCGAGTACATCTCTCTGTTAGTTTTTATTTCATGATAGTGTATATATCACTTATTCTAGAACTGTGTACTTGATACTGGCACATGGTTACACGGACTAGTACTATATGGATCCCGTCAGGAGATGTTATTCCTTACCATATTCAGTAGGTACTCATTCACATATATTTTATCATGTGCATCGGATATTGAATTTTTATGAGCTTCATGTGTATCCACTATTTCGTATGCTAGTATGACTATATCGTATTCATGTGAGTAACGTGTCATGATTGGATCCATGAGTATTAGTTGGGGAGAGGGAGTAGAAGTTGGTTATGTGATCAAGTCCTATTTATCTCATGTGTATGTCGATTATACATCTCACGTATAATCGAGTTACTTTTATACCTCATGTGCAACCTAAGCCGATCACATACCGAACTTGCGCTCTAAACCACATAACTAGTATTTATGTTCTTCTACTTGCAGTTTATTTTCATATTTCTAGTATTTACTTTACAGTTCCTTATTGTGATTATTTGCCTGTTCTCACTTATATTTCTATTCATACTTGTGCATTTTGTATCTTTTCTATTACTTGTTATATATGCTCGATTATGTATTTGAAACTGTTTTCAGAGGTATGTACTTCGCTCCAATCCTGACTGGATATTTTTTTTCCAGATGATTGGCTAGAGGAGTTGTATCCCACCTATTACGGCACACAGGATGATGAGACACTAGAGGATACTCCCCTAGAGCAGGAGAAGATAGTAACAGTGACCGATGAGGCATAGTTATATAGTTTTGGAATTGGCATATATATATTTTATTTCAGACTTGTGGTTGTATTGTGATTCTATTTCTTTCGTCATTCCCTTCATGCTCTATCTTCCATAGTTTGCATTGTGATTGTGTATGGTTACATTTATCAGATACTATATTGTTCCTCCGTTTGGAGTTGAGATGATTGACAGGTATCATATTTATATTATTTGAGATGTTTAGATAGCAGAGTTGACCCAGACAGCGTTCTACCGCCGATGCTGCGACGTAGGCTGGACGTACCCACGTACTCGTGTCCGAATATCCGGGTGCGGGTCGTGACACATTTTTAGTGGTGGCCCATGCAGGTCAAAGGTAGTAGTACTCGGACTTAGAATATTACTACAAGCCTGATATAGGATTTAGGATCTAGGATGAAAGTATACTCAATCACAACTAGAAAACATTTCTAATTTATCGATTTTGCAATCTTTATCATTTTGAATATTGATTCTTTGAAATATTGTTGTCCTTCTTTGATGATATCGTATCTTGCGCAGTATTGACTTCTTTGTTTTAATCTGTCTTCAGGATGCCTCCGAAGATCAGATTCTTTTGCTCGAGAGCAGCGTCAGCTTCCTCAGCTACTTTTCGGCCTGCTGCGGAGAGGGCAGCAACTACTACTGCTTCTTTCCCAGTTGAGAGGGTCGTCTCACCGGTTCAGGTGATAGTCTCAGCAACCGCCTTTGGGGGTGCTCCTCCCCTATTTCAGAGGGCAGACCAAGCTATTTTTGAGGGACTTCCACCACCAGCGCCAGTTGATACTACCCAGTTATTCGCACTATTACAGCCGATGATGGAGGCCCAGAGGACCCAGGCTGAGGCACAGCACAAGAAAACTGATGTGATGAGACAGGTCATTGAGAATGCCCACCAGGTGGCCATTATCGCATTGGAGAGGATAGCGCCACCACTGCCACAGGAGGTACAGCCCAGGCCCGGTACCATACATGACTTTAAGAAGTTGGATCCCCGGCCCTTCAAGGGGACAGAGTGCACTATATATACAGATGACAGGTTGGAGAACATGGAGCGTGTCATGCGCTTATTCCGTCTTGCAGAGGATCTGAAGGTGGAGGCAGCGGGAGTACATATGATGGACATCGCTAGTACTTGGTTCCGGAATGAGCCACAGATTGCCGATTCGAGACTGACATAGGATGGGTTCAAGGACTTGTTCAAAAGAAAGTTTTTTTCGTCCACCGAGAAACTTGATTTGGAGCGACAGTTCCAGAACCTTCACCAGGAGAACATGTCGGTAGAGAAGTATGTCGCAGGGTTCGATAAACTGAACAGATATACAAACTACATGGTGAGGGATCCTGAGATTCAGGCGAATAGATTCAGAGAGGGCCTGAATTGGGAGGTGAGGGATCTCATTTCCTCGAACCATAAGACGTACGCAGATATCTTGAGGGAGGCCCACAAGGTCGAGAGAGACCTGAGTTTGAGGCCAAAGAGAGACCGAGATATTTTTGGTGGTAACGGCAGCGCGGGTCCATTTAAGAGGCCCCATTTTCAGCCACAAAGACAGCAGTTTCATGCACCTATCAGAGCACCAGTACAGCAGATGCACCAGATGCATAGGCCAGCCCAGCCAACTCGTGTTTGCCCCTTCTGTAAGAAGTCAGGGCATGGGTGGGATAAAAGCTACAGCCGCGTGGCACAGAGGGCCATGTGCCACCTGCGCGATGTACTGAACAGAACAAACAGCGCAGCAAGCGTCGCCTGTGGCAGACCATGTCCCCTCCACATGCATCTCGCTCATCCAAACCTGAGAACATAGTGCCAGGCCGCATAGCGTCTAGCCACAAAGACCCTGTCTGCATAGCCCATGGCCGGATAACGCCAAGCCGCATAACCCCTGGCCGCATAACGCCTGGACGCATAGTGCCAGGTCGCATGCACCACGAAGCATGCACCTGAGTTAGCATTCGTGCATGCGACTCACGCATAATGGAGCGCACGAATGCCATGCGTTGATGATAACTTGCTAAGTGCAAAGTGCGCCAACAAAGTGCCACTTTGCACCCTTGAGCCCGTGTCCGAGTCCGAGTCTGAGTCGCTAAGTCCCTTCAGGACTTAGCTCCTAAGAAAATCTTTCCAAAGGTGGTGACAAAACAAATATTTTCATAATGAAGTTCACACTTAATCCCTCTAGGAAAGTCAACCCACATGGACCTCCACCCCATGTGTATAAACCAATACTAAGCATAGATATATATTGAGATATACACATCGGTGGTTTTTCAATGTGGAACTAAAACTTCCAAAGTTAAGTGAAAAACACCAACATATTCTATGTTTGATCTTGAAGTTGTAATCGAGATCAGAGATTCACACAAACAAGTTTTCTTTCTGACTACCTCGATACCAACGAAGAACAATAATAAATATCTCTTGATTACAACTTCTGTGAATTACAAAAATAAAATATCAAACTCTCGTTCTTTCTCGCAAACGCAGTTGCAGAAGAGACAGAACGAATTACAACTCAACAAAAGAGAAGAACAAGAAGAAGAAGAAGAAGAACAACAAGAAGAAGACGATAGGAACAACTGCTTGCTGGAACTCGTACGAACTCCTGGACTCCAATGACAACGGCAGCAACTTATTATTTGCGTCTCTCAATTTCGAAGTAAGTCCTCAATGGAGACGACACAAAGAGAATATTTATGTAGTAGGGATAAAATCCTAACCCTAATCCCGGCTGCCAATAAATTACGAAAAGATAGGAATGAATTTAATTCAAATACCACAAAAATCGAATCTGAATTAAAGATCCAATCTTTCCGTTACCGTTCAAATAACACAAAAATCTGGTTCGATTGCTGGTTTGGTTCGCGAACTCGCTCGCTCGCTCGCGCTCTCTCTCTCTCTCTCTCTCTCTCTCTCTCAACCACCTTTCTTATTCGCATTAAAGAAAACAAACAATCAGAAGCATTATCCTCCTCCGTTCAATTTCTCTTCCGTTCAATTTCTCTCAAATCGTTAGGAATTTGATGCACTGTTCGTAGAGGCCAAATTCCACTATAAAAATATCGTATAATTTATCTTGAATCATCTACTTTAATTCCTATCGTCTCTACATCTTGTGATTCCACGGTTTAGAAATTGTATCCAACAATTCTCTATTCTTAATTGCATTTTTGTGCGTAAAGAGCAAATACTGGTTATTACTTGTTTTCAAAAAAAGAAAAGAAAAAAAAGAGAGTATGTGTTAGTGTAGATTTTAGTTTGTGATTTAAGTAACGATAACGTAGAATTGGGATGGGCAATAGCATGACCTTGGACTTTGACTCGAAAAGCTTGTACATGATTGTGGTGAAGGCGATGACAAAGGGATCATCGGCCAGAAATACTGTATCCCGTCTTTACACCATAAGGTCTCTTTTGGTTCAAGAAACAAAAAGTTTCACATAAGAGAAAAATATTAATTAAAATTGCAGAAAAAAAAAATTGTTAAAATTTCATGCAAAGAGAGTTGACGACAAAAAAATGGCTTCAAACCGTAAAAAAAAAATAAAAATAATAATAATAATAATTGTTTGCGCCAATGGAATAGGAGCCAAGATTTTTTTTTTAATATCGACTCCGATGCCAACTGGGTTGGCTCCACCCAAAAAATATATTTATTGGCGCTAATGAGGTTGGAGCAAACAAACAAACAAAAAAAGAGTCTAGTCCGCTTAAAAGAAAAAAAAAGTTAGAAAAACCCTTTGATCCAAACAAAAAAAATATGAGTTTAGCTCTATTTGTCTTGGCGCAAACTATATTTTTTTTTTGCAACGTTTGCATTTGTTCAACGGTCTGATTTTTAACATTCGAATTTTCAACCGTTGTATCTTATTCTATTTAAGAAGTGTGAAGAATGTAGAATTCTTCACAATTCTTCATTATTAAATTTAGTTTTTTGACTTTGGCTCCAACACAAATGGTGCCAAGCTTTTCATTTTATTTTTTATTTTTGAGTGGAGCCAAGGGTGTTTGCGTCCGGAGGTTTTTTGTATTTTTTTTTCCAGCGAATTTATTGGTTGAAGCCAACACCATTGGCGCCACCCCCATTTTTTATTTTTATTTTGGTTGGAGCCAATAGAGTTGGAGCGCAACTCAATATTTAATTTTTTTCTTGGAGCCAATGTAGTTGGCGTCCACCTCTTTTCTTTTCTTTTCTTTTCTTTTTTTTAGCCATTTGTCTTGGCACCAGTTCTCTTTGGATAAAAATTTAACATTTTTTTTATTTTATTTTATAATTTTAACTAATATTTTTCTCCTATGTGAAATTTTTTGGAAAAGAAAAGAAAAACAATTTTTTGTTTCTTTTTTTTATTAGAAAATTGTAATTTTTATCTCTGTTTTTTTGGTGTTTTGAGAGTCAAAAAATATTGAAAGAAAAATTAAATTTTCTATGGTGAAAAAATAAATTCTTTGTTGGATAAGAGTAACCACTTTCTTTCCTATGAAAATTATTTTCTTTTATTCTTTTTTTTTTTTTCGACATACATAGAGATAGAATTACTTTCTTTTTCCAATGTATCATATCGCGAACCAAATGAACCCTTTTGTGTTCTCGTGTGTGAAGTCACTATTTTGAAGTCACTATGTGAATAGTTTGATATATGTAAATGTACATATTTTGATGATGGAATTATGGAATTGCAGAACATAGGAAATGCATATTGTCATTTTTAAAATTTTGAGATTATTTGTATCATTAAGTTTCTAGACCAACAAATCATATTTGGACCCTTGTTCGCTGAATAAGAATCCATCGTTGACCAATCTATACTAATATAAGTTAGCTTAGAAACGTTTTAAAATTTTAGTCATTTAAATCGTTTATAAATAATTTATTAATTATTTTTTAAAATATTAATAAATTATTTAACTATCTCATATGATTTATTTATAAATAAATAAATCTAACTCAAATGTTTAACGTGCAAGTCATTTTCTCTGTTACTTGAGTTAATTTTTTAGAAATAACAATATTTATAATATTTATTTTTTTTTAACAAATTTTTTATGCATGTGCAATACACGTATACATTACTAGTAAATATTAAGACAAATTACTTACAGAAAATTTACTGTAGTGAAATAAATTTATATTAAATTCATACAGACGAAACAAGTTTGGATAAATTTGAAACAGAGACACAGTCAGCCAATAGTGTTGGCGAAAAACAAAAAAAAATTAAACACGTAGGCTAAAAAACCAAAAGTGGACCCCATAAGGCCAAATTTCGCCAACACTGTTTGCTGAATTTGTGCAAGCACAAATTCAGCCAACTGTGTTGGCGAAATTTGGCTTTGTGTGGGACCCGCGGATTGGCTTGGCTGGTTAAGTTTTGTTTGGTTTATTTTATTAGTTTATTTTAATTAGTTATGTTTTTTTTTAGTTTACTTTTGGAATTTAATTTAAGAAAATAAATTTTAATAAAATAAAATTGAAATAAATTAATTGTAAAGAAAAATTTAGAATTTTTTTTTTCGCACATGTTTTATGTCCACTATTTTTTGCCTCAAGGATTTAAAACAATTAATTTTAAAAAAAAATCTAATTTTTTTTGGGAGGTCGAAACATCGTTTTAAATCCGCGGGCCCCCACACCCAATATAAATTAATTTTGGTACAGTACATTTTAAATATTCGAAAATAAAATGACCGAAAGTAAAATTTGGAGGTCGAAACATCGTTTTTTTGCGATTCTGAAAATTTTTCTAGTCCATCAAACGGTGAAACGGTTTATCCCGTAATACTTTTCGATACGGTCATTTTGGCACAAACTGGAGCTTGTTTCGATCTCTCAGTCAAAAGTTATGATACTTTAAAGTTCTAAAATTTATATTTTTGCCTGTAACATGTGCGTCTTGTTTCGGATAAATTTTGTTTCTACACGATTTGTGTTACTCTCGTCGAAAACATACAAATCGACTTATTGTTTAACGAAAAACGATTTCAAAACAAGTAGTTATGGCCGCTCGAAGTCTGCTCGGCGGCAGACGTAATATTCTTACGGCAGATTTTTATTTTTATTTTTATTTTTATTTTTATTTTTATTTTTAACGTCTGTTAACGGCGAGAAAATTAACGATACAAATATAATATTTAAAAATATAAACGCCCAATTGATACTTTTTTCGTAATTTTTTAAACTTTTATGATTTAGATGTAATTTATACAAATTTGATGCTCTGGAAACAAATTAAAAAAAAAATATTTCTAAATATTTCTTTACATTTTAATTTTATTTCGTTAAAATAAATTTTCTTAAATCTAATTACAAAACAAAACAAAATAAATAAAATAAAAACATAACTAATTAAAACAAACCAACCAAACAAACCAATACAACCAAACAAACCGAACCAATCAAATGAACCTGTGGGCTCCACACCCAATTTTCGCCAACTGTGTTGGCTGAAATTGTCCCCCCCCCCCCAATTTCAGCCAACAGTGTTGGCTTGTGTGCCCCACTTAAATTTTTTTTTTCCTGCCTACGTGTACATCAGTTGTGTTTTCAGCCAACACTGTTGGCGGACTCTGTTTTTTTTTTTAAAATTTTACAAACTTTTTTCGTTTGCATGAATTTAATATAAATTTATTTCGCTACAGTACATTTTCTGAATTACTTAAACCAGGACCACACTAGATGGTACATCATGTTTGGTCAAACACTATTAGATTGTATTGCGTTTTCGGTTGAACGTTCAAAAGATGGTGACAATAAAATTAATAATTTACTCTCAGTTCGGAGAGAAAGTGTGATTATGGGGTGTAGACAAATGTAACATAATCACGGTAGCGTAGGCAAAGGTGTATGCGGAGATGGCAATGTAGGACCTTGGAATACCAAGGAGAAATCTTGGATGGAAATAATGATTCTTTTTTCTTGTAAAAACAATAATAATAAATGTTAATATAGATTTGAGTTTGAAATTAAAGAGATGATCTCTTTTGGGCTAATTAACTTTTAGACCTTGAATTGTATATGAGTTTAAGTGCTAAAATGTTCGATTTGAAAGTTTGGACAATGAATTATTATTATTATATCCTAAACAAGTTCAACAACGAACACAAACTAGAAATAAGAGTATAATAAAAATAATTGTAAACCCCCTGATTTTTTAAAATTTTAAATTTGGATTTTTCACAATTTTCTGGAATTTTCTGGGAATTTTCTGTAATTTAAAAACAGGGTTTTAATTATTCAATGATTTTTAAATGATAATAAACAATGTTAAAATATTATGGAAATAATATTTTTGGGTGTAAAATGAAAAACTGGACTTAGGACAATTTTTTGGAATTTATCGGACCCCGGACCTATTTTTAAAACACCTAAAACTATTTATTTAATTAATTGTATTATTTATTATTATTATTATTATTATTATTATTATTATTATCATTATTTTTATTTTTTTATTTTTTTATAATTCAAACCCGAGCCCGGCCTGGCCCATTGGGCCCAAACCGGGCCCAGCCCCAACCCGGCCCAGCCCCCTGCCTAGCGGGTCGGGTCGGATCCGCCCGTCCGAACCCGACCCGGCGCCACCCGTCTCCCCCACGACCCTCTCCCTCAGCCCGCTCCGCCTGCTCCGCTCCACCACCCACCCTCGCCACGTCGCCACGTTTCCCCCTCCTCCGCCTCCCTCGGCCACGACAGCCCCCTCCCTCCCCTATATATATCTCCCCTCCGGCTACCCCCACCGCCTCAGACCCTCCGACGACCACCACGCAGCCAGCGCCTCCGCCGCCGTGACGCCCCGTCGTGCAGACCCCCAGCTCCGCCGCCTCCTTCTCCTTCCTCCCCTCCGGCGGCCTCCCCGGCAGCACCCAGCCGCGGCAACAGCACAGCAGCAGCGGCAGCAGCAGCTCCCCGCGCCGCCGCGCCGCCTCCAGCGCCGCCGCGAGCCCCGGCCGTCCCCTCCCCGGTCGCCTCCGGCCCCCTCCGCCGCAGCCCAGTCGCCGTCTCCGCCCTGAGCCGCCGGATCTGAAACCCTAACCCTAAGTTTCCTCCCGCGTGTCGGACACAGGACACGTGTCCTGTGTCGTGTCGGACATGATTCCAACCCTGGTTTTCGAGCCCCGTTCAGGTGCGTGTATTTTCTTGCTCGTACCTCGGATTTCGATTCCGTAAATTGCGTTGCGAAGCCTGTATGACCCTCTCGGTGCCCGGATAAATTGTTCGGGGCATCGCGTCCTGTGGTGATCGCACACCGCGATCCAAAAACAGGAAAAACTAGACCCTGTTTCACCACGGAACTGAGTACGCCCCGCCAAACGAGACGACTTGGTCGCACGCGGTCTTCACAGATACGTGCGCGTCGTCGATACGGACGTGCGGGATTTCGCAGAAGTCGATTCGGGTGTGCGTGCACACCGGGATCAACGCGTATCCGCGGACATCGCCCCGTATCTGACTTTTCGGCATTTTACCCTAACTTTGTGTACACACGTCGGATTGAAACGAAACTTGCGCCATCGGACTCGTAGCGATACGCTGGTCCTGTGAGCCAAGTTTGGTTCGGTTCTGAGAACGTTGACAAAATTACGTGTCGTGGGCCCCACAGGTCCCGCTCGAAGGGCGATTTTGTGATCGGCTCATCAGAATTCAATTCTGAAAGTTCCATTGGGTTCGTATCAGCGTTTCTGACCTGTTGACACTGAGTTTGGTAAATTTAGAGACCTTTGACTCGGACACGTTTTTCGGTGCAAAGCGGGCCCACATGTGGACCCCGTTTTGACCCGAAACTGCCGTTTTTGCCCTTGTCTCCAAATTGGACCCAAGGACAGGCATTTCTAGATGATTGATATTTTCTGGATCTGATGGTGATATTTATTTCAGCAACCGGAGTACCGCCTGCAATTCCAGCTGAAGTCAGAGCAGCAATTGGAACCGGAACCACAGGCAAGTATACCTCGCCAAAACTTGCAGCCTTGCTACCTATTTCCTTGACTTATTTATACAACAGCGGGCAAGTGTACCTCGCCAAAACTTGCAGCCTTGCTACCTATTTCCTTGACTTATTTATACAACAGCGGGCAAGTGTACCTCGCCAATACTTGCAGCTTTGCTACCTATTTCCTTGACTTAGTTATACAACAGTGGGCAAGTAAAGCTTGCCAAACCCTGCAGCTTGCTATATTTTCTTGGTTAATTTTGCATCAGTGTGAACATAAAGCTTGCCAATTAGCAGTGATTCTGGTTATAGTATTTACTTGATTTCTTGTAGATTCATATGTAAACTTGTTTAACTGCTCAACCCAGGACACCTGATGTAAAAACCCCTTCCTAGAAAATCATATATACCTTTTTATTTATTTAATAATTAATTAAATTGTAGTAATTAGGTCCAAATAGGAGAAATAGATTTTTAATAATTTTTATGTTAGGTGTTCGGGCACTTAGAGGACTTATGGGACCATCAGGAATTTTTCGGATTTTATTCCATGTAGGAGACCCCTTGAGCAGTTGCTAGCCTAACGATGTGCAATACCCTATCCTATAAATTTTCTTATGAGTATATATATATATATATACAAATATATATGTATATATATTTTAATTAAAGAAAGAAAGGAAAGGAAAAGAAAAGTTAATAGAATAATATAATAATAATAGTAATAACTTATAGTAATATACTAATAATAATAATATAATAATAATATACTTAGTTTACTAAGTCTTGGGAATCCTTAAGCAACTACTTTCCTTAGCAACCCCTCAGCCGAATTGCTCCAGCAACTTTGTGCTGTGGCCGCAACCTAGCACATTCCTTGAGTCCACGTTAACCCTTCTGCCCATTGCATTGCAACTTTGCTCCAAATTAACCCGTCCCACTTCACGCGGCTTATTCCAACCCGCCTCCATATTCCCCTCTCTCCCATTAATATATATATATATATATATATATATATATATATATATATATATATATATATATATATATATATAATAGCTCTCTAAAACCCTAACCTAGAAACTCCAGACTTCCTCTTCCCATCTAGAGCCGTCACCGCAGCTAGAGAAGCCTCCCCAAGCCATCCAACCATCTCGTCGACGCCGACATCGCGAACTGCAGTCTCCCACTCGAAGCACCTTCGCTCCGGCGTGATTTTCCGTCGACTCGCTCGACCAAACGCTGTTCCGTTTTCATAGGTATGATCTTTCCTCAACCCTCTCAAATATTTGTTTTATAGCCTACCTCGGAAGACGTGTGTCCCTAGGTGAAAAACAGCGTCCAAGTCAGCGCGAGCAGACAGAATTCTGCAATCGCAGAATTCCAGAACGACCACCCATATTGTCGAGTTCGTATCTCCCACCACAGATATCCGAATTCGATGATTCTTTTGATACCTGTAGATTACATGACCTAGTTTATTTTCTGTATTATAACTTTGTGCTATTAGTTGCTGTGGACAGAATTATATTCGTCACAAAACTGCACGTACCCACTTTTTTCGGTTTTTCAAAAGTTGGAGATCGGAGCGCGCCCCGCCAAACGGGACCGCCCCGCCGTGTGCCAAGTGTACCGAATGGTGCACGCAGCATAACGGGACACATAAAAATTTGTGGGGACTGATTCGGACGCGTGTGCGCGCCGAAATCAGGCCGTATCCGCGGACACATTTCGTGTCGCCACTTTTGTGGAACTCGCGAGTATTTTGTGCACGCTTGTCAGATTGTGACGAAACTTGCGTCACTGGACTCGTGGTAACGCGCTGGTCCTGTGACCCAATTTTCACACATTTCTGAGACGGTTGACCAGATCGCCAATTGGCGGGCCCCACAGTTGACTTTTTGGACCAAATTTTGTTCGGCTCATCGGAATCCAAATTTGGACATACCATTGGGTTCGTATTGACATCTAGAGTTGTTTGACCCATAGTTTGTCCCATTTAGAGACTGTTACCCTCGGCACGCTTTTCGGTACAAAGTGGGCCACACGTGGACCCCACTTTTACCCGAAATTACCGTTTTGCCCCTGTGTCCAAATTGGACGAAAGGGAAGTACTTTTTAGCTATTTTGCTCATTTTAGAAACGTTGGTGATATTTATTTCAGCATCCGGAGACATTTGTTCTGAGGCCATAGCTTCTGGTCCTATGTATTGGACATCTGGACGTGACATTTTGCAGTTTCTTGCCAGGCAAGTATACCTTGCCTTTGTTATACTGTTTAAATTCTGTACATTAGATGCATGTTTATTATCTTAAATTGTGCGCGTCCGAGAGAGACTCGGGTGCAGTCAACGGATGCGTTGACGTTAGGATAGTGTCTAACCTAGTGTCTAGTGGACCCACCTAAAGTGTGGAGTTATTGGTATGACTCCCAGGCCTTGACACATTTTCGTACACGTGTTGTGAGTCTCATGTAGGGCACGGTCCTGCGTATGTGGTTGGCCACCTGTACGTGTAGGCGTGCGACGGATAGGGTATAACTGCTAATAGTGATGCATGTTAGAAGACTTAGCAGTTATTAGTAGGTGGAGCATAGACTGTCATGATACAATGGCCCGATCCTTGTCCTTGTTTGGTTGTAAGGATGGGCTACTGTTCTAGTGATAGACTATGACGCGTGTTGTGGATACAACATGCTTAGATCATTGGGCGGGGAGGACAACTTGTAGGCGTATGGGACACCCCATTTCCTTTACACTGATGCCACACTCGACGGAGTGATATGGACGATATATACTACACTGATGCCACACTCTTCGGGGTGATATGGACGATATATACTATACTGATGCCACACTCTTCGGGGTGATATGGACGTTATATTATACAGATGCCATGCTCTTCGGAGATGGACGTTATTACTGAGCGCCCTCCTATGGGGGCATGTGTGGCATATATTAGCCAGTTGTCACGACTGGTGAATTACGTCAGCATATGTCTAGCCTACACTTTCCCATATACTCAAGTTATCCTCAAAGTGCATTTCACTTAGATGGTTAGGTCACCCATTGGATATTTATTTCAGTACTTTATGGCATGTGTTTAAGTATTCTTGTTATGTCCCTCTGAGGACCTGGTTCTCTGCCAGGTGTATCTGTTCATGAGTATTGCAGGAGCGCGGATCCGGACTGGTTGCGTACGTTCCGAGGAGTTCTCTTCGAGCCTCATGATTGTTAGAGGTTGTATTTATATTGTATGTATCTTGTTTATTCCTCATTCTAGTCCGGTAGTGGATTTGTTTCCATCCGACTACCCCCTTTAGGTGCTTTACATTGAGATCTAGTGCTGGTTATTGATTATGTCCTTATATATGATTCTGTGGATGAGATTAGATTATACCATATAATTTGTGATAGATTTATACCACTGTGGATATTGTTATTCATATTACAGCGTACGTGTGTTATGGTTTCCATATATTGGAGTGCCATATTCATACGGCTGGCATGATTACGTATCCTGGTCCTACGTATATTGGGACTGGGGCGTGACATATTTTTGTGGTGGCCCATGCAGGTCAGAGCATATTGTCTCGGTTACGTTACTGTACCGAGCAAGCCTGCACCTAGGATTAGAGTATAGGATCTCATCCACAACTGACTATGACTCATCCTCCTTCCACTCCATTCCGATTGAATAATTGCATCTTGATTGATTCATGCGCTTTCCCCTTAGTTCCTTGAGTGTAGCCTTCTCCTATAATATAGAAGACCCTGATGTTAGATGATAAGTAGGGTAACCTTACTATTAAGAGCAGCTAGAATCCTGACACACCACTAAGTTTAGAATATCTAGCGAACCCTAGAATCCCTTATCCCTATAATTGGTTTACCATTACCCCGGATGTAATATGAGGACTTGAGAGTAGTATAGACACTACTAGAGTTAGTTAGAAGGTTACCATAATGGTTGCCCCTAGCATTGAGGAACCCATAGAAAACAAAAACTTAATAATTGGACTGAACCTAACCTTCATAGTTAGATGATATTGGAACTATAAACTTAGATCATTGTCTTATTATTAGTAGACAGCACCTTAGGAAGCCTAGAGGAATGTAATCAACACTTCTCCCTTGATCATACCCCGAACATAGCAACTAACACCCCACTCCCCTTAGAGAACCATGATGCTATCTAGAGCCCTCTATCTTTATTTTTATATTGTTTTCCCGCGACCATAGCGCTCGCTATGTTGCGACGGCTAATTACGTTCCTTCTCTTCATCTTTCAACTCGTGCCATCTGACACTTCGGATAGTAGGCCAAGTAAATTTATTCTCTGTTAAGGGCTCACAGTTTACTAGGATTATAGTTGTAGCCTTGAGTGTGAATTTTTTTATGCTTGGTAGTTAGAACTTGATAAGTTTAAGTTGTTTTGTAGTTTGTGACCGATGATTAACCCTTAGTTTTAAATCATGTAATTTGTACCCTCACCCCGATACAAGTTAGACCCTTCCTCCTTAACGGCCAGTAACTCTTCTATCCTTACTATTGACACTTATTCTATAAGCACTATGACTAAGAGGTAAGATGACCATGACCTATGTAATAGAAGAGGATACCCCAATAAAGTACCAAGACCTCTCCTCATAGACCTTAACAGGAGCTTTTACGGTATCCTTAAGACAATACAATAGTAGTTAAATTATTTTAAATTGGGTAGTATACCTCACCACCTAGTATCATATAGCCCTTGTGATCCATTGACGAAGTGTAACTGAATGGCAGTAATTGTATGCTAACATAAGATGATAGTGTTTATCCAGACTATAGAACTTAGAGGCTCATACCCCTACTTTGTCGACTATCGACTTAGACAAGGAATTAATATGATAACTGTAGAGATTGTAGAGTCTTTTGTTATTGTTGCTTATGTTGTTTTATTTTTGTAACTTGAATTATTTGTAACTTCTCTCATCATAATCCAGCGTATCTATAATCTTTGTACTACCTTGACTTATGCTTCTATTATAGCCTAGTTTTGCAAGCTTATTCTGTATCGAGCTTGTTCATGACATGTATTATTGGAGTACTACACTAATACATATCAGAATCAGTGTACTACGGTCTGATCAACCTTAGTGCACTTGGTTCGCCCTTCGCATAACTACTTTACGTGGATTAAGATATATAGTAATTAGTAGACGAATATACTTGCCCTAGACATGTTTTTGTGTCTGACATATCGTATCAGTTACATAACTGTACTAATACGAGCATGTGAATAGGAACTACCAAAATAGGATTTCAATCCACAACTGCTTTGACAATTCCCAATTGAATTCTTTAAAACGCCTTGATCCCAATACTTCTATTCTATTACGCTGCCCTTGAACTCTTTATTATTGATCTTCGTCTTTCCCTATTTCGGAAAGACGAAACCTCGTGCTGGGTATAAAGTTTGATACACAGAGAGTACTAGATATACCCCATAGGCCGATCACATACTTGAGGATTATTCTTTCGTAATTAAGGACATATCATATGTGATATGATCGGCGTTGAAGTTTAGAGGATTGAACGACATGAGTAAATAAATTAAGGGATATTTTCTTAAGGTATATAGCCTTAGGTGATAGGTGGATAAATTATAAGTTGGGTAGCAGTGCATTGTCAACTCGGGAGAAATTTCTTTTAGATTATGATCGAGTAAGACTAGATTGGGAGAGGTTCAAGCCATTGTAATTTTGAGAAAGTTAGAAGGATGACTAAGATGATGAGGATCAATGAATTGATATTGAGGACCCAATATTTATACCTTAAGTGCATGAGTTAATTTTTGAACAATGAAGGTAGAATCACCAATTTGAATTTAGAGGATAAATATAGAATTTCAGACCTGAATATTGGTGGACCGCATTTAAATTATTTTTCAATTTGGTAATTTGAATTAAGAATTAAAATTTTGGTTGGACGACCTATTTGAAATAATGAGGATGTGAATGGAATTAAAGAGTTGAGGCATACAAAAATTTTATAAGTGAAAATGGGAATATATTGGACTCAAACCCCTCTTCTAAAGGAGATTATGATAGTTAGAGATCGTGAGGTAAAAATTATATGAGTATGTAAATCTTGGAGATGTTATGTGGATATGGATAATTTGAAACAAGGGGAGAAGAGATAACCATAGGTTAAATTTTGATTGGAGCAGTGGTCATCTTAACTTAGAAGTGATTGCAATGGATATGATTAGGATTTTAGTTATCGCAAGAAGATTGCGACTGACTTGCCTTATTGTACATAAAGGATTAACCGATTCTGCCTTATTTCAATTTTGAGGACGACATTGTTTTAAGTTCGGCAGATTGTAAAAACCTCTCACCTAAGAATTTGACCTACTTGGCTGAGTTAGTGAAACTGAGGCTAGCACGAATCCACTTAGAAATAGAACACGGTATTTTTATTTAGTTTTACAACATGATATCACCTGACACGCCTTACCGTGCTCCGATAATTGGAGCACTACACTAGCCACTGTCTTCCTACAAATTCTACACCCCTATCCTAGACATGTCCATCATCCAATTCTCATCTTTGTGCAATTTTCCAATTGTTGGACGCTTTTATGCAAAAAAAAAAAAACATTTGTGTCCACACCATTGGACATGACATATGAAGAAACCTATTTTTCGCTCATATGGATTGTTCCATGATTTTTTTTCCGGGATGTGCAACGTGCAACATCGTCCACCCCTTTAAACCTAACCTTGCATTTTAAACAATGCAAATCTTATACCATCATTGCATTCTATTATGGCTTAATTTTAATTTCGAGGACGAAATTTTTATAAGTTGGGTAGAATGTAAAACCCCCTTCCTAGAAAATCGTATATACCTTTTTATTTATTTAATAATTAATTAAATTGTAGTAATTAGGTCCAAATAGGAGAAATAGATTTTTAATAATTTTTATGTTAGGTGTTCGGGCACTTAGAGGACTTATGGGGCCATCAGAAATTTTTCGGATTTTATTCCATGTAGGAGACCCCTTGAGCAGTTGCTAGCCTAACGATGTGCAATACCCTATCCTATAAATTTTCTTATGAGTATATATATATATATATACAAATATATATGTATATATATTTTAATTAAAGAAAGAAAGGAAAGGAAAAGAAAAGAAAAGTTAATAGAATAATATAATAATAATAGTAATAACTTATAGTAATATACTAATAATAATAATATAATAATAATATACTTAGTTTACTAAGTCTTGGGAATCCTTAAGCAACTACTTTCCTTAGCAACCCCTCAGCCGAATTGCTCCAGCAACTTTGTGCTGTGGCCGCAACCTAGCACATTCCTTGAGTCCACGTTAACCCTTCCGCCCATTGCATTGCAACTTTGCTCCAAATTAACCCGTCCCACTTCACGCGGCTTATTCCAACCCGCCTCCATATTCCCCTCTCCCCCATTAATATATATATATATATATATATATATATATATATATATATATATATATATATATATATATATATAATAGCTCTCTAAAACCCTAACCTAGAAACTCCAGACTTCCTCTTCCCATCTAGAGCCGTCACCGCAGCTAGAGAAGCCTCCCCAAGCCATCCAACCATCCCGTCGACGCCGACATCGCGAACTGCAGTCTCCCACTCGAAGCACCTTCGCTCCGGCGTAATTTTCCGTCGACTCGCTCGACCAAACGCTGTTCCGTTTTCATAGGTATGATCTTCCCTCAACCCTCTCAAATATTTGTTTTATAGCCTACCTCGGAAGACGTGTGTCTCTAGGTGAAAAACAGCGTCCAAGTCAGCGCGAGCAGACAGAATTCTACAATCGCAGAATTCCAGAACGACCACCCATATTGTCGAGTTCGTATCTCCCACCACAGAGATCCGAATTCGATGATTCTTTTGATACCTGTAGATTACATGACCTAGTTTATTTTCT
Source organism: Iris macrosiphon (assembly GCA_036927795.1). Taxonomy (NCBI): domain Eukaryota; kingdom Viridiplantae; phylum Streptophyta; class Magnoliopsida; order Asparagales; family Iridaceae; genus Iris; species Iris macrosiphon. The sequence continues at coordinate 282,282,980 of JAYESA010000005.1, read as the reverse complement.
ATATTATAACTTTGTGCTATTAGTTGCTGTGGACAGAATTATATTCGTCACAAAACTGCGCGCACCCACTTTTTCCGGTTTTCTAAAAGTTGGAGATCGGAGCGCGTCCCGCCAAACGGGACCGCCCCGCCGTGTGCCAAGTGTACCGAATGGTGCACGCAGCATAACGGGACACGTAAAAATTTGTGGGGACTGATTCGGACGCGTGTGCGCGCCGAAATCAGGCCGTATCCGCGGACACATTTCGTGTCGTCACTTTTGTGGAACTCGCGAGTATTTTGTGCACGCTTGTCAGATTGTGACGAAACTTGCGTCACTGGACTCGTGGTAACGCGCTGGTCCTGTGACCCAATTTTCACACATTTCTGAGACGGTTGACCAGATCGCCAATTGGCGGGCCCCACAGTTGACTTTTTGGACCAAATTTTGTTCGGCTCATCGGAATTCAAATTTGGACATACCGTTGGGTTCGTATTGACATCTAGAGTTGTTTGACCCATAGTTTGTCCCATTTAGAGACTGTTACCCTCGGCACGCTTTTCGGTGCAAAGTGGGCCACACGTGGACCCCACTTTTACCCGAAATTACCGTTTTGCCCCTGTGTCCAAATTGGACGAAAGGAAAGTGCTTTTTAGCTATTTTGCTCATTCTAGAAACGTTGGTGATATTTATTTCAGCATCCGGAGATATTTGTTCTGAGGCCATAGCTTCTGGTCCTATGTATTGGACATCTGGACGTGACATTTTGCAGTTTCTTGCCAGGCAAGTATACCTTGCCTTTGATATACTGTTTAAATTCTGTATATTAGATGCATGTTTATTATCTTAAATTGTGCGCGTCCGAGAGAGACTCGGGTGCAGTCAACGGATGCGTTGACGTTAGGATAGTGTCTAACCTAGTGTCTAGTGGACCCACCTAAAGTGTGGAGTTATTGGTATGACTCCCAGGCCTTGACACATTTTCGTACACGTGTTGTGAGTCTCATGTAGGGCACGGTCCTGCGTATGTGGTTGGCCACCTGTACGTGTAGGCGTGCGACGGATAGGGTATAACTGCTAATAGTGATGCATGTTAGAAGACTTAGCAGTTATTAGTAGGTGGAGCATAGACTGTCATGATACAATGGCCCGATCCTTGTCCTTGTTTGGTTGTAAGGATGGGCTACTGTTCTAGTGATAGACTATGACGCGTGTTGTGGATACAACATGCTTAGATTATTGGGCGGGGAGGATAACTTGTAGGCGTATGGGACACCCCACTTCCTTTACACTGATGCCACACTCGACGGAGTGATATGGACGATATATACTACACTGATGCCACACTCTTCGGGGTGATATGGACGATATATACTACACTGATGCCACACTCTTCGGGGTGATATGGACGTTATATTATACAGATGCCATGCTCTTCGGAGATGGACGTTATTACTGAGCGCCCTCCTATGGGGGCATGTGTGGCATATATTAGCCAGTTGTCACGACTGGTGAATTACGTCAGCATATGTCTAGCCTACACTTTCCCATATACTCAAGTTGTCCTCAAAGTGCATTTCACTTAGATGGTTAGGTCACCCATTGGATATTTATTTCAGTACTTTATGGCATGTGTTTAAGTATTCTTGTTATGTCCCTCTGAGGACCTGGTTCTCTGCCAGGTGTATCTGTTCATGAGTATTGCAGGAGCGCGGATCCGGACTGGTTGCGTACGTTCCGAGGAGTTCTCTTCGAGCCTCGTGATTGTTAGAGGTTGTATTTATATTGTATGTATCTTGTTTATTCCTTATTCTAGTACGGTAGTGGATTTGTTTCCATCCGACTACCCCCTTTAGGTGCTTTACATTGAGATCTAGTGCTGGTTATTGATTATGTCCTTATATATGATTCTGTGGATGAGATTAGATTATACCATATGATTTGTGATAGATTTATACCACTGTGGATATTGTTATTCATATTACAGCGTACGTGTGTTATGGTTTCCATATATTGGAGTGCCATATTCATACGGCTGGCATGATTACGTATCCTGGTCCTACGTATATTGGGACTGGGGCGTGACACCTGACACTAATCATGTGACGGAATTCCCTGAGATATACATGGTGATTCCGTATAGGATTCATATTCGTGACATTTACAGTTTACATGCTTAGATTCTATCCTGACTCATTGCATTAGTTCGATCTTGCGTGAATTGTACCTGAGATTCTCTGGAACTGTGACGTGAGATTTCATAGGGTGGGAAGAGTACTACCATATCAAGGCTGATTATAATGTAAATACTGTTATCTGGAGGTGTCTTAGTCTCTGATACAGAGCTTTGGCACAAGTTCTGGCCCTCTCGAGAAAATACTGCTATGGGTATCTCCAACACCGATCCTGTAGTGGTCTCAGCCTGAGTATGATTAAAACTCTCACTTGCATATTACTTAGCTGGTTTACATAGTTACCCTGCTGTTTCATTATTGCTGCACTGCATTATTTTGGCTTGTATTATCTGTACCTTGCTATGTCCCCTGAGGACCTGGAATGGATAATGTCCCTAGGTATAGCTGAGGAGATCTACCCCGAGGTGTACGGTACAGGAGCACTCCTTGGAGCAGAACCCGGAACCGAGGACGAGATAGTTGCCGAAGACTTCTCCTGAGCACCGGCTTCATACACTCAGTATTTCCATTTCCAGTATTTTATTTCCTGTCTATTTCCTTAAATGTAACAGACTGATTCTCGGATTGTTTCCCGAGATAATCTTATTTGAGATTGCTTATTTATTCTATTGCATTATTTCTGGCATTAATCTGTGTTATTCTGTGGATGAGATTAGAAATACCTGAGACTTGTAACATTTACTGCTAGAGTACAGCTTAAGCATGCCCTGATGGATCCATTGAATTGGGTTGTCCATCGGTGCGTGCTGCTGGCCATTGCCACGCATCTCCAGTCCCTCGTCATTTTGGGACTGGGGCGTGACAATAATAATCATTAATTAATATTTTAGATTTTCGATGTAATGTTCGGAATTTTGTGTATGCGTTGCACGTTTTTTGGATCCACTGTCCTCCAACTTCCACCATTTATAAATAGAATGAATAATATGTTCTCGTAGTTCGATCTACTGATTTTTACCACCCAGTCATGATCTTATGTCTCTTTCCGGTAACCACAAGGGACACTCGAGTTAAAAAAAAAAATTCAAATCAAAATTTTGTAATTTGACGTGTCAGAACTTAAACTCAAAGATGTTATAAATTCTATGGTATAAACACTACTTAGCTTTTATTTGGGGCACCATTACAAGTAATATTATGCCATTAAATTTATTCACTATAGATATATCAATGTAATATTAAAATTTAAATTGTCGAACATATACTAATTTTTTAAGAGTATTTAAACACAAGATAAATTTGAAACATTAATAATACATCAATTTAAAAAATAATTATTCATTTTAAAAAAAGAGAATATGTAATGAGTTGTGGAGCGATAATTTTTTTTCTTTCCTTTTATAAGCTTTAGGTCGTTTTAGTTATTAAAAAAAAATAGACGATGACAAAACAAACATTTTACACTTTATGAGTATTTATTATTTTTTTTAATGGCAAAATATTGTTTAAAAAATTTGAATCATTTACAAATATTTGCCACTTATAAGTGACAAAACCAAACTAGTCTATTTGATTACGCTTCTAAAATCTTCCACTTACAAATTGTTACCACTTATTAGTACGATTTGAATGGAAAGTTGTATCACATATATATTACTTTGAAATTGAATTTTTTTGGATTTTCTAATCATTATTTCATCTAACAGTCCTAAATTTCTACTACTTTGTAATTGTGCGTGCGTCAAATTTGTTATTCTTTTTCTTCCGTGCATTGCACCACACTTTAACTTAGTGTGTTACACGCTGCTTTATTTCGAATCTTATAGTGATAACACTTTTGTGTAAAACTTTGATACAGACACTCTATCAAAAAATTAATACAACCATTAAATGACAGGTGGGCTCCCCTTTTACATATATATGCTTTTACATTTTATAAAGAAAAAGGAGAACCCATCTGTCATAATCAATTTTTTGATACAGCCATATGTATCAAAGTTTTACTCTCACACTGCTGTATAAAAAAATTGATACAGCCATTGTATGACAGGTGGGTCCCCCTCTATATATACATGTTTGTACATTTTACGAAAAAAAAATGATCGATGTGTCATACAATGGATGTATTAATTTTTTTGTACAACCATATGTATCAAAGTTTTACTCTCACACTATATTTTTTTACCACTCCGTCCCGGAAAAAAACTTTTGGTTGCAATTTGTATGATTTTTTCTTAAAGTCCTTTTTTTTTTCTGACTTAATTAATTCAACTTGATCTACTTGACTGGTAGTTAAGAGTATTGTTTTTATACAACGATTGCCAGTGGTTCAAATCCAATAATAGCTAAATTAATCCGAGTGATGGAAGCCATCGCAAATCAAGTTAGACACGAGTCACTATTTAAGTCCTAAAGCACATCATCATTTCCAAAATATAGAGATATTAAGTATCATTCTCGAAATTTACATAGATATATTTATCATTTCCAAAGCACATTATCATTCTCAAAATACATAGATATATTTATCATTCTCAAAATTTACATTTAGAATACCATCAGTAGCTCAGCCAGAATTTTTGTGCATTGGGATCAAAATCGGCTAGTAAATTTCTAATCAAAAAAATATTAAAAATATAAAGAAAACAAATCGCATAAATTAGTCACAAAATTTTATTTTCTATACATAATTTTTGTGGTCTATTCTAATTTAAAGTACATATTTCTAATCCAATATAATATGAATCTTAAACTTCAATGTCATTCCAGCCGAATCGTATAAGACTTTTTTGATTAATTTTGACCATTTGACCGAGGAGAATCAGTGTATCTTAAAACGCATACCCGAATCCCATATTTCTAGTCTTGAACATTGTCATCCTAGAATATTATGATGATTAAATATTATTTTTTTCCAAAAAAAATTAAATTTATTTTTTATTTCCAAGTATAAATTTATTTTGACTTCATATTTTATTTTTTCTTAATTGAATAATGTTATACTAGCAAACAATTTTATTCCATCTAAAGAAGAAAGAGACGCAACATGAGAGAGATGTACGTCACAATGGAAAAGAGAGAGAGAGAGAGAGAGAGAGAGAGACTCCGGGAGAAAACATAGTTCTTTTTTTACTATGATTCATATTATTATTTTACATGTATATGATTAATGTAGAAATATAATTACTATGATTTATATTATTTTACATGTATATAATTAATGTAGAAATATAATTACTATGTTTCATATTTCGTTTGACATATATATATATATATATATATATATATATATATATATATATATATATTATATAGAGTGGAATTACATGATTCTACGTGTCCATGGCCGGCTCCACCACCATATAATTCTTGCTCCCGAATATTGAGCATTATGTTTGTTGACTCTCTGAAGTCATTAAGAAGTGTCCCTGCAAATTGTATTCTTTTGACATGCATTGTTGCGGAGTACGCGTGTCTCGGGCCCACCAAAATAATTTTCCTTCAGCAAGAAGTTTCTTGGAAGTCGAGGCACAGAAGAAATTTAAAAATAGTAATATAGGACAATTATTCTTAAGCCGAAAGAGAACAACAAAAGTAGAGTTTTACTCCGAAGAACAACGGGATTCATTCAAAATTTCAGTCGGTCCCGGACTTTCAATTTTAATATTTGGTTCAAATTTTTGAGACTTACAAATAAATTTTAGTTTTTTTATTCTTATTTGATATGTATAGAATTGAAAATTAGGAGAGAATATGCGGGGCTTCATATTTTCATGGTTATAAGAAAGTAATTCTCAAGTCACCCTGGGAAATAGTTTTGCTTTCCTATAAATATTGCTTGAATATTTTGTTTGAAAAATAACACTCTCACTTTACTTTCGAAATTTTAACATCTATCCAAACAGAGGCGGATCTATTGGTGGGCTGGGGTGGGCTCCAGCCCACCCACCCAGCCAACCAACCATTTTTTTTAAAAATATATATGTAGTTAAGACCAACCCACACAGTACACAGACTTTAGTCCACTCGTCTCCTATTGACGAGGATTTCTAGCAGCTAGCATCTAGGAGCCAGAGTCCGGTCTTGTCTCTTGATGGTTTTAAAGAGGCTTCAAGCAACCTCTCCCTCTCTCTAACCCCACGAGTCACGACAGCTAGGGGGCCAGTCCTATCTGAGATGTCGAGCTATCACCGACGGAGCCGCGCGGCTGCAACGAACGGATAGTCCAGTCCCATCTCTCAGCCTCTCTCCATTTATAAGGATGTTCACCTCACCCACCAGAGCTTCCCATTAAGAGGAGAGTTAGGCAAATTCTATACTTAATGAACTGATATTGATATCATTTTGAATAACTATTGTACTGCGTCTCCAGTATAGAAATGTTATATGGACCAACTATGTACTTAAACATGGTCATCCCTTTTACTTTTATAGGACATAACAATTACCTCTATCTTACATAACAATTACTTGTCCAAATTTGCCAGATTGTCTTTAATGTCAAATACATGCTAGTCTCTTCCACATTTATTATCCCAGCCTAATTACAACTCAATCTATAAATTAATTAATTGATGTAAATAAAAACATAGATCAAGAAAGCAAACACAGAGTATTTATATGGTTCAGCCTTTGGCCTATATCTACAAAGAGGAATCATATACAGAACGAAAAAGAGTAGTAAACCATAGTTTTGGATGTGGCAAAATATTTTCTTTTTAAATAATTGGGGTTAAACTGTAATTGAAAATATTTTGGGCTGATATGAACATACAAACCTGAACTTCGACCATAATTTTGTTAAAAAATATTTACGGCATTTTAAGTCCAGCCCGGGGTAAACTAAAATTCTGGCTCCACCCTTGTATCCAAAACATGTAAATTTAGATAATAAAAACATGAAAGGGTATTTATGAAAAACTTAATAAATTAAGATTCAGTTTCCACATTTCTTGCCTAATATAACAAAACATGGGTATGGGAATGTTGAATTCCTTTCTCATGGAAATTGAATGGAAAATGAATTCTTAGTGATCCAAAATCTTGATCCAAACGAGCCATAAGTGGTGCTCTTAAAGCTTAATATTCACATAATTTATTTTCTTATCAACGATACAATAGTATCATAAACACAAAATAAAATAAATATAATATAATATTCAAAATAATATATTTTATAATAAAATACTAATAACATTGAAGATCTTTAAAAAAAAAAATTAAAATTGTAACTTACTTTGTTGTTCAATTACCTCCAAGAAACACACACATATACACAAAAAAAGAGATCGGAAGAAAATATTGACAATAACATAAGGTAGAGAAAATTGAGAGCGTCGAATTGTTAGATTCATAGAAGGGAAAAAAAAATTGATGACGACTGTACCAACATAATAAAATTTGTTTTCAATAAACTATTTTTTAAAATGCTATCCAAAGCAGACCTATTGAATAAATGAATACTAACTATACTAGTATATATGCACGTGCTTTGCACGTATATTGGAGTGAATGATGTTGATGAGTTAGTTTATTTCTACTGCTTTTAATTATATAGGTTAATGGTTCAACCCTTCGAATTCTTTGGTAACAATTTAAAAGACTTAGCAAGTAGCATGAACCCTTTGATTTTCGTAAATGGTTGTCATTATTGCATCTCTTAAATGGTTGTCAGTGGAATTTATTGTAGGTATTCTTTTTAATTACTAAATATGTTGAAGGGTATTTTTGGAATAAAATTTTTTCACGGTGAAGCCTAATTTTGACATTATATAGTAGAATAAATAAATAGATGCACATAGGAAGAAATTCATGCACACTTTATTACACCTAAGTCTTAATTATAATTATGAAATATTTTACTAAACAATAAGTAAAGTAAAACAATCAAACAAGACAACTTGAAAAAAAAAGGACAGTCAGTTAAATTTCTTCCTCCTAATTATCTAACTATTCTCATAAATTTAATAAATAATTTTATTTAGTAAAGATAGCTAACGACATATTTCAAAGAAACTTCCTAAACTTTTCCAATTATTCGTAGTATAGATTATGGAAAACAGAAATATCATAATGTAATTTTAAATGCACATATTTAGCTATTATTTTTATTTACTAATTACGAAAATACAAATTATACTGCCAAACACAAAACCTGGTAGAAAAATCTGTAACTAACTTGCACCACCGCCGCCAACCAATCCCAGATCGGCACGTCATCTTCCGACGACATTATTGACGATCGATGCGCTGGCCCATGCTATCGTGCGCGATGACTACTTTAATTTATATAATCCCCACTCTCCCCACTACCACCAAAGAAAAAGGAAAAGTCGATGCTTTCCTTCGCCGGAGCTGTGTGAAAACCTAACCCTATAAAATTGCTCCTCCGCCGCCGAATAAAAACCCAAACTCCGCGAAACCCTAAGTTTGACCATAACCCCTAACCATCCGATCAGCGATGGGCGGCGGCGGAGTGGCGCTGGAGGCGATCGCCGGAGGGGCGGATGGGTACGTGTCGGCGAAGACGTCAGTGTGGTGGGACATCGAGAACTGCCAGGTGCCGAGGGCGTGTGACCCGCACCTGATCGCACAGAACATAAGCTCCGCGCTCTCAGCGATGAACTATAAGGGGGCGGTAACGATTTCGGCATACGGGGACACGGGCAGGATCAACTCGGCGGTCCAGCAGGCGCTCTCGAGCACCGGGATCGCGCTCAATCACGTTCCTGCCGGTAAAAAAAATGATCTTTTGGGGAATTTTGTTTTGTTTTGTGCATATCTGTGGTGTTTTGATCGATTTTTAGGGTTAGGGTGGTTTGATTTGTTAAGGATGATAGATTTACGACTGAAAGTTGGGGTTTTCGTTGGAGTGTTGTTGGGAGTGCTTAAAATTAGTGTTTTGGTTTGCAATCGGACGAACTTCGTCCGGAGTGTGACGAGCGCTATCCGTGTGTCGGAGAAACCCGAGGAGTGCGACGAGTGCCATTCGGAGCATCGGAGGAAGGAGCATGAGCTTGTGCCCCAGACCCAGCCGAATTCGGCCGAGTACGGTCCCAAAGGGAACTCGGTCCAAGTTCGGTCACTTGGAGTTGCTGGCTCGAAAACTCTGAACTCGGGACAAATTTGGTTGTCGATGAGCTGTGCGGGATTTGGGGTGTTTTATACACCGTTGGATTACATCCAATGGTCTAGATTTATTACGAGATTGAGGGGCTATATATTTAGTTTTTTCTAACCCTAATCTAGGTCCAGATTTATTACGAGATTGAGGGGCTATATATTTAGTTTTTTCTAACCCTAATCTAAGTAATATTTGATGCAACAATGAGTCAACTTTTGAAGAGCGTGAAAGGGATTTGACGGCTACTTCGAAGTGGAGATCGTTTCGGGTAATCTTTTTCTCGTCGTCTTCGTTCATCGTGAATCTGTAATCAATTCTTTCGTTCTTCGTGAGTCTGTAATTAATTATTTGCTTCAATGAGTTGTGGTGATCCTGTTTGGATCGTTGAAAAACTTGTAAGGAGTCGGTATATTTCTCATTCCAAAAGTGGAGGTTTTTCAGGATTGGACTCCGATCGTTTCGTGATTTTTTTCACATGGAATTTCTACGCAAAAAATGTTTGTGTTTGCGTTTTGCTTTCTTTGTGATTTTGGTAATTTGGTTTTGTGTGATTTTTTTTCGGTTCTCTCAGCTTATTTTGGGAGAACAGTTTTTGCGTTTTGTTCTCAATACGTGGTATCAGAGCTTTGGTTTCAAAGTGGTGTCAAGGTTACAATCAAGCCAAGAAGAAGAGATGGACCGAAGCCGGTACATTTTTCTCTTGATTGTGAGATCGATGTCGAAGTCACGAAACTAGGACTTTGAGGGTGGATGAGATTTACTACTTTAGATTTCAACAATATGCTTCTTACTTCATGGTGGTTATTAATTATTATCTATTGTTGACTTCCTAGTGAAACAAAGGTGTGCTTTCAGCTCTTAATGTTTATTTCGTAGAAGACTAAAATAAGTAAACGAAGTTTGTCCAAAGATGTTAAGTACATGAAGTCGAGAGTAAATACTTTCTTCTTCTCTTTTCTTCTTTTTCATGCTTTTTAAATAGTCAATTGTTTTCTATGTGTATGTGTAGGTTAGATCAGAGTTGAATGACCTTATACAAGAAATGCATTCATGCATTGTCCCAAATGAGGAAATGATATACAATTTTGATGTTTGTTTATGTTGAAAATACATCTCATATGTATATATCAAGCGAGTTCAACCTTCTACTCAATGTGTGCTCTCATTGATACTTATGCAAGAACTAAGAATTTCTCTCTTTCATTAGCATATCTGCCTAGCTTCCTAAAAGAGGATGGCATTGAAGGCCTGAGACAAACAATTCTTAAGGAAATTCGTTTGCGATGCTTAAATTTTTTAAGATCACACATTCTACATTTGTGATGATTGTCAGTCATATTTATGACTGCATTGCTAGTATAACCATTGCAGTCGTTATCCTGATTTCATCAGCATGCATAATTCAAGCAAAATATCATTGTCATAGTGAATATAATTTATTGGTTTGAGTTCTACAAGAGTGCATTTCTACGGTTGTCGGTAGAGGACACTATCTTAAGTAGATGAGTATGTTTGTGATCAGTTCACGGGACAAAAGTCTTATGAACTTGAAAGCCTGGAAATGCCCAAATTGTTTTGTCCATATCCATGCAAGATACGTATTTGCAATACACACACACACCAAAATACACTAGGACCTGCCAAAATGTTGCTGTGTTTGTGTTATCTATGATCATTTAATGTTGTGTCATATTCATGCCCGTGCAAACATAGTTGTGTATCTTGTCAATTTACTACTTCTGTGGAGTTTAGTTGGCGTTTACTTCTCATTGTAGGTTGGTAGTAGTATAATGGTAACACAAGAAGTTGTCCAAGTATTTTACTAAGGATGTTTAACTATTGTTAGTTGTTGAGAGGACTAATAACTGAATTTTATTGAAACATGTAAAAAATTACCAAAAGAAATATTTTCATACTGCATGACCTTTTCTGTTCTGTTTGCTTGCCACTAGTGCATTTGACATTTCATGGGAAACACTGCTAACTCCTGCAAAACCTTTTTTTCCTTTACCAACTATTCTTTTAACCAGTGGCTATCTTCTTGATATAGTTGTAAGTGTGGCAAAGTTAGGCTCTTCATTGCAGTAGCTTTGCTAATGATGTTACCATGACTTCCAATTCTTTTACAATGTGCATAGCTATATTAGACAAACTTCCTATAATCATGGAGAACCTGCTTGCAACTTCTGATGGCCTACTTTTTGTTTTAACATGTGAGTTGGTTGTAATCCTAACAGTGATGCCAATCCTAAGGGCCCATTTGGCAAATGAAACTTTTGGAAACTAAGAAAATTAGTTTCTTTTGGTTTCTACAAACCATAAGAAAGACAAGAAAATTGGGTTTCTAATCACAAATATTGTTTGTTTGCAAGAAAGTAGGAAGTCAAAACTTGTCATTAATGCACACTCTTAGGGATAGGATGCCTTTACTTCGATATGAACTTTTACTACGGGATGGGCGTTTCCCTTTTGAAACCTTCCTAGGCAAAATAATTTTATATGTAGGTCAAAAGTGGGTGTTTCATTTTGAAGAAGTAAACATTACTAAATAATTGGGTCATAATTTCTCACAATGAGGCAAAAGATCATAGGTGTTAACAAGTTTGGTGTTCTAGTGAATAATTGGGTCATTGCCCAGAGATGGCAAGATCATAGGTGTTCTGCATGCCCATTTCTGTGAGAACTGGGATTGCCTTTCATGAAGAATTTGTTCATTGGTTGTGTTAGCAAGTTTATGATTTGATTTCTAAATTGCTAACTTATCGCATGTTCTGTGAGAACTGGGATTACCTTTCATGAAGAATTTGTTCACTGGTTGTGTTGGCAAGTTTATGGTTTGCTTTCTAGGATACATTATAGCATGTTGTAGCCATGCTCCGACACGTGGTTTTCTTACGACTCTTACCCATTTTGGCCCATGTGTAATATTGAACATGGAGCAGAAACTACAATCAGGAAGATAGTTAGCACAAATACTATCCATATACGAATATAATTAGGTACCTAAATCCTGTGTCCCCTCTACTAATATTTATCATTGAGGAATCTTATTTCTGCCTTACCAATGTCATGCCACTACCAATGTTGTGTTCTCCTAAGCTCATATCAATTTGTAGCATATACATATATGTTATATATTAGAGAAATCTGATTTTCAGTATTTGTATATATGATATTTGTTCGAATTGGTTCTATGTTGTGGTTTTGAAAAAGGTGAACGAATTAGTAGTAGCCATATAGGATCAGATTTGAGTTATAGATATATGAAATGGTAGGATTAGTTTAATCTAGCTGCTGCCCTCCAGTAACAGGCAAATATTGAAGGTTTACAGTCTGTAGTGGGCTTGAATTCAATGAAAATATCCCAAATTGGGTGGAAGTTCCTATAACTGGATCAAATTAGCCAAACTTGTTTTTTTTTAACTTTAATACTGTGTTTGATTGAACTTTTTTTTCCATAGAAAATATTTCCACCACAATTTTTTCACCAATTGTAGTGTTTGATAGCTTATATTTTCCATGTAATTATTTTCCAAAAGACTATAATTTACCATATTTTCCTCCAAAATGGTGGAAAATGAAACTTACCCAACCCATAGAAAAGAAAATGATATTTTTCGTGGAAAATAATGACACAATCAAACACCAAATTAATTTTTCCATGATTTTTTTTCAAAATTCCATGGAATTTTTTTCCTAGAAAAATAATTCCATGAAATTAATTTCTTTTCCACATATTTTTTACCTTTCAATCAAACGCACCCTAAATTTTCTCTAAAACTGGCTAAAACTTTCCCCCTTTTTGAAGCCTATATATGGTAAGTCGTATTTTGGATTATTGCTTGTTACATTGTGGTTTCATAAAGATATACAACATGCAATTATTCACCAACTCCAATATGAAACTACATGCTTAAATTATGAAAATATGTTAGATCTTAACCCCCCTTTTTTACCCCTATAATTTAGAGAAAATGACAGATTTTTAGACTTAGATATTTTGTTGAAATATTTGAAACCCAATACTCGGGTATTTTAATCCAAACAACCAAAACTGCCTAAATGCTATATACCCTTCATACCAAAGGTATATGAAAAGCAATAATGCTTTAGACAAATCTGAATGCAGCAATAGTAGATATAAGATTTGATATCCTATTAATCCATATTTGTACTTATATCTTGCATGGTTGGTGAGTTTGCGAACATGGCACAACATCATCACATAACTCATTTTGGCATATGCTCGAATACTTTTGGCATGTCCTAGGACATGCCGACATGGACACAACACATCATTGCATCTGCATGTTCCCTAGCTTCACCACCCTCCTGTATATATGTGCGTGTGGAGTTTCCTACTTCATTGGTGATTTTCATTATTTGCTATTTTTGTCCATCTAGTTTTAGTTTAACTATACCTCTTAACACTGACTCGCCTCCAAATTCCTTTAAAGCTGTCCATATTGTGGCAATTTAAACTATATTTAAAAACGGCATCCTGATGCCGCAAGGCTTCTGCAAAATCACGTTCTTAGGGAAGTCGAGATGTGCACAGCCTTAATCCTAACATATAGAGAGGTTGTTTATGCGGCTCGAACCGACATACTCCAGAATGCAAGAGCCAAGTCTTACGTCGTGTCAACTGATGCCCTACAATTTAAACTAAATTAGAGGATCCTTCTATTTTGTAAACTTAACATGAAGTGACTTAATTCTGACAAGCATAATTCAAAGTTGAGCATTAAAATTTCTTCTTCTTTTTCGACTCTTAAGCTGATAGGTTTTCTCACTTAATGCAGGTGTCAAAGATGCAAGTGATAAGAAGATTTTGGTTGACATGTTGTTCTGGGCACTTGATAACCCATCTCCGGCGAACTACTTGCTTATATCCGGTGACCGCGATTTCTCAAATGCCCTCCACCAACTTAGGATGAGGAGATATAATATTTTATTAGCGCAACCACCCAATGCATCTCAAGCTCTTGTTTCTGCAGCAAAGAGTGTGTGGCTGTGGACAAGCCTTCTGGCGGGAGCACCGCCTGAGCCCCCTCAATTGCAAAATACTTCAACTGACAACTTACCGAAAGTAGAGGTACCCATCTACAGTATGCCAGACTCAACTCAGCCTACTATTTGTAATCAAAAGGTCAATGGCAATGGAAAGTCTGATAATCGTTCTAAAGGGAAGCAAATTAGGAGGACCCAAAACCAATCTAATACCAATGTTCCCAGAACCTCAAATGATACGAGGCAGCCTCAATCTGGAATTCAAGAAGGTCAAACTAGTGGAGCTTCTGATAATTCCAATTCTAATCGCACGCACAAATCGAAGGAACCTCGAAGGACCCAAAGCCAACCGAGTACAATGCCCATCTCTGAGGTTAACAAACCCAACATATCTACAGGACCTTTGCCAACAACTGTTACACCTTACACTGATTTCAACAGGAACAATGGGAAAACTTTCCTTGACCACCAATCAAATCAGTATCCTCAATCAAACCAGTATCCTCAATTAGTAAGGCCTGGTGACTTTCTTCATCATAATCTTCAACATGGGAGTTCGACAAAATTTCCCAATGATAACTCCTATTATCCCCCACCTAGCATGAATGCCCAACCCTTTCCTTTACCACCTACAACCATGCCAAATGATTTCATACATAGTCCACATTTGGCCTGGCCTAATGGCTTGCCCTTTCCTTCACCACCTGATATGAGTGTCCTTAGTGTCTCAGAATATCCTAGTGGCATGCATCAAAATACCCCTCCTTATCATGGAAACATGCATAAATCTACTACTAACACGGAGAGCAACACGTCCAATAATGGAATGTGGGGTGCCCCTGGCTGTCCAATGCCATCCTCTGTAGTGCAGGGATATATGGGAAATATTTTACTGGCCTTGAACACATTAAAGATAGAGAAGTTGGCTCCCACGGAAGCTAATATTGCTGATTGCCTTCGCTATGGAGAGAAGAAAATCCGCAACTTTAATGCAAGGGTGGCCCTGGATTGTGCAATGCAGCATCAAACCATTGCCAAGCACCAAATAGGAAATAACCTGCCTCTATATATCAGTACAAATGATACCATTTGGAGGTGGGTAAACATTATGGATGAAAATGCTAAGTATCCAAACGCAACGTGGGATGCAGTTCGTAAATATCTATCGTCAACTGGTGGACGAGCTGCGATTTCGTCCTCAAATTGCAAGTAAGCATAAAGACTCTTAGTATCTTTCTAAATACTTAATGTTTTGTTTTCTGTAAAAGCTCCTCTATAGTACTCTTCTGGATGGTATCCTGTTGTAGTTAAAGTTGCTGACCCTTGTGCAGGTACCATGCTGCAAATATGCTCAAGAAATCTTGCTTAAAAAAATTTGCTTTGGGTGAAATCCTCCAGATTTTGCAGTTGATTATCAATGTTAAGAAGTGGATCACACCTCACGCTTCGGGTTGGCAACCGCTTGTTTTTGCTATTCCTTCTGATGACAATGCATCTGCTGCTGCTGGTGCCAGTGCCACTGGTGCTGCTACTGCCAGTCACTGAAATCATCATATTTGAAGTAACGAGTAGTGAATGAGGGATTTAAAAGTGGCCAGTCTATAGTAGGTTATACAAAATGTGTTTTAGCTCATTTTGACTTAACGGGCTCTGGGATCAATCTGACTACAAGTTCTGATGAGTACTTTCATAGTTTTAGCTCATGTAAGCATAAAAGTGAGCAGACCGTTTCCGTTTTAGTTTCCTTTTAGCAATGGTTGGAAGTTCTGGCGAAGAATGTTTCCGAGGAAATGAAGTATATGATTTACGTCCCAGTTGAAATGAAGTATTGGATTTATGTCCCAGTTGAAATCCTCTACTCTGCAGGTATCACTGTATCATTTACTTGAAGTGGTACTTCGGCGCAGGCTATGTGCCAAGTTGGTATTGTTCTCAAACATGGAAATATAGTCGAGTATATTTTGTATAAACTAGTGAAATCATAAATGTTTTGATTTCTAGTTTGCTATCTTTTGGACGCGTAAGTTGGTGGTTTGATGTATATCTTGTATGTATATCATTTGGTTTGTGATTTGAAAGGCATTTAGATTTATTTTTCTAATATGACAATATTTGGCTGTTGATAAGGGCACTACACAATTTACTTAGGGCTAGTCCGTTGAATTTTTTTCAAAAATTACAAGTTTGACACTCTTCAAAGTTACTTAGGGCTAGCCTACACCAACCTATATAAGTCAAAATCATTTCTCTCTTTGTTTTTTTATCCTCACATGAAGAAATCTTTCATTCTCTAAGTCCAAAAATGTAAACCTAAATTTGGAATTTGAAAGTTGTGGTCCCAAGTGGAAGAAAATTTTGCTTTGGTGATTGTCTAACGAATGGTATGTCTTTGACAACATACGATGAATAACTTTTGCGATTGTCACAAAAATATTTAGTTATATTTGATTATTGTTCCAACTTTTTCGAGATCAAAAGATCCGGAAGTCATCCGTCTCAAGTTGGTGGCAAGAGAGACGGACATGGAATTTCAGGAATTTGTGGAGCACACGTGAATGGGCTAATGATGGCCAAGAAAAGATTAAGGCGACCGTGAGGGTTCACGTACGCGATGCGTTCCATTTGTACGAATCGCGAACATACCACGCACGACCGGACGTAGAGCCTTCACTGGCAGACCGGGCTAAGAGCGATGCATGCAATTATCTTCGATGAAGAAGCCGGATCATGCAATCTATTAAATATTTACTCCGGTCCTTCCGAAGAACATGTCGGTTGTTCCGAAGCACGTACGGTACGTAAAATGACAACCCTATTTCGACAGTCATCGTGTAAGGACTGTATAAAATTCGACAGTCCTATATAAATATAGGACTGTCAATAATTCGATAGTCCTATATACTAAGTGGGCTGTCAAAATAGTGACAGTTCTGAATCTTAAAGACTGTAAATTATTTGAACTGCCAATTATTTGAAGTTATTAATTTTTAGATTATTTTATATTGGTTATAGGACCAACCTCGTACAGATGTTGTGGTACATCCTGCTATTGGGGTTGATGTGGAGAATATATTCTCAACGGATATTCAATTTGCATCCCAGGAAGAAGCATTAGATTGGTACAGAGAAGTTGGAAGACGATATAACATAGTCATTGTCATTGCAAGATCCATTAGATCTCGGCCGGGCCGAAAATATGTAGAACTGGGCTGCGAAAGATGAGGTGTGTTCAAGGAGCATCGTAAAAAAAAGGGTTGTGTTGAAAAAAAAATCCCCAAGAAAATGTTGGGACGAGAAAATGTGGTTGTCTATTTAAAGTGTTGATTGTAAAAGTAGAAGATGTGAAGTGGATAATCGAAGTTAAGAACAATCATCCTATTTCAGAGACACTTACGGGTCATGCCTACGTGGCACGGTTGAAGGAGGATGAGAGAAAGTTGGTTGAAGAACTGTTCCTTTCCGGAGTTGTACCGAAACAAATATATTCTGCCATGCGACAAAAAGAAGATGGGAAGAAGTCAACAATGAGGACGATCTATAATAGTTTGGCGAGAGCGAAATGTAATAGTATGAAAGGAAGAATGGCGATGCAGCAAGTATTGAAGTTGCTTGGGGAGCATCACTACGTGGAGTACCATAGAAGACATCCACAAAATGATGAACTCCTTTCATTGTTTTGGGCTCATCCTGATTGCACACACTTGGCTCGGTCCTTCGCAGACGTGTTGGCCCTTGATTGTACATATAAGACCAACAAGTTCAAGATGCCTCTTTTTCACGTTGTTGGGTTTACGTCTACGGGAAAAATATTTTCAGTCACTTTTTGTTTTATGAAGAGTGAGACAGTAGATGATTACACTTGGGCGTTGAGAAAACTACAATCCCTTTACACAGGATACAAAGAGCTATCTGTTTTTGTTACAGACAGAGAATATGCACTGATAAATGCTATAGATATTGTATTTCCTCATATGCATAGACTACTAAGCACTTGGCATATAAATCGAAATATCCAAGCTCAATGCAAGAGAAAGTTTGAAAATATGGACGGTAAAATCGACATGCTTCGCTTCGAAGAATTTTACAGTGATTGGAGTCTTGTATGACGAGCAAGTACTATAGACAGCTACGACACAACATGGTACATATTCAAACAAAAGTGGGAGACGAGTAACCCGACATGCATATCTTATATCAAAGATACTTGGCTAGAACCACATAAAGAACAATTCGTCTTAGCATGGACGAACATGGTGAAGCATTATGGCACAATCACTACGAACCGGGTCGAAGGATCACACTCAAGTTTAAAAAGATATCTACGGTCATAGGTCGGTAATTTTGTCCCCGTTTGGCAATCGATTCATTTGATGATTATTATTTCCACGGTGAACGAGATTATAGCATCATTTGAGATGAGCCTCAATATTACAAAGCATGAATACAAGCATGAACACCTCTTGGATGGTTTAATCCATGTAGTATCTCACAAGGCCTTGGACTTATTGTTTGAGGAGATTGGTAGGTCGAAGTTGGTTGGTTATGATCTCGAGGTTTGCGGTTGTTCATATCGACATTCACTCGGCCTTCCTTGTGCACATAAGATTAACGAATATCGTCCTCAATCTATACCTATTCCAATAGATGTTGTTGATCAACGTTGGAGACAGTTGTCGATAATGCCGACGGTGGAAGTTCATGATGATTTTTTTCTTTGCCACAAGTGAAACTCCTGCACGCAAGGTGGTGTATCGCATCGGATCTGGAGAGAAGATCCATTGAGGTTAAAATCCAAGAAATTGCAGTCCCGACAACAACTCGATTGCAAGAGCCATCTGTTGTTTGAACTTCTAAGGGAAGACCACACTCAAGAATGAGTAGAGCAAAAAAGAAGGAGATGGAGTCAACTAAAAGAGATCCATCCTTGTTTGAACATATTGAACGCAATTTAGAGCAAGTTGAGGTAAAGTCGGTTATCGAAAGTGTGGTATTTTTGCAGAAAAAGAGTAAGCTTACAATTCGAAGGGGGAAGAAACAGAAAACGAACGATGCAGTCACGGCGGAGGGTTTAGATAACTTATATGATTCATATAGTCTATACATTCTGAATTTTATACCTGAGATACATGATTTTATTTGGTCTATTGTTGATGTTCCTAAGGATGGCCATTGTGGATATCATGCACTAGCAATACATCTAGGCTATTTAGTTGAAGCAGGATGAATACATGTTAGGGAAGAGTTGTACGAGGAGTTGGAGTCTCGTCTACCCTTCTATAGGCAGATACTCGGCGAAAAAATTATTGGAGATTTGTTGGCAAGCATACCTTGTACGAAAACAGTTACCGGGCCAGACCATTACATGGATGTCCCGCCTGCTGCATACGTATTCTCTAATAGGTATAAGATACCTATTGTAATTATCTCACAAGGCATTAACAATACTTTCTTTCCAGTGTGTGTCACGTCCCAGTCCCAAAATATCGAGGGACTAGACACGGCAATGGCCAGCAGCAAACACCGATAGACAAACCCAATTTAATGGATCCATCGGAGCGTACTTAAGCTGTAATATAACAATCAGGGTCTATTAATCTCATCCACAGAATAAATACAGCAATATCAACAAAAGGAAATAAACATCATCCAGTCACAAGTAAATAAAATCGGGGAACAACCCGATATTAAGTCTGTTACAATTGTTCTTTAAACAAGAATTAAATAGAGTTTAATAGCATCCAAACTGAGCATAGAAGAAACATATACTCAGGAAAAATCTTCTGCAATCACCTCGTCCTCGGTTCCTGGTTCTGCTCCTGCTAATGCTCTTGTTCCGTAGACCTCGGGATAGATCTCGTCTGCTAATCCTGGGGACATAATCCGGATCCAAGTCCTCAGGGGACATAGCAAGGTACAAAATAACTCATGCCAAAATAAATACAGTGCAGCAATAAATGAAATAATAGGGTAAACTATATAACCAACTAAGTGATATGCAATTGAGAGTTCTAGTCATACTCGGGCTGAGACTACTATAGGATCGGTGTTGGAGAAACCCATAGTAGTATTAGTATTACGACTCCAGTATATATGCCAAAGCAAGTAGTATTACGACTCCAGTGTATGTGCCAAAGCACCTCCAGACAATATTATATGTAATATAATCAGCCTTTGATATGGTAATACTCTTCCCACCCAATGTAATCACACGTCTCAAATCCATGACACACAAGATCAAAACTAATGCAGCAAGTCATATAATGTCTATGAATATAATCTCTATGTCATAAAACCTGTATCCTATACAGAATCACCTTGAATATTTCAGGAATATTCTGTCACATGAATAGTGTCAAGTGTCCTGGGTTATGATGTACTTGATAAGACAAGTACGAGAATGTAAAGGGTCACGATATCCATCTCTAGGTGATGTTACACAACTCCGCGTACGGTGTTGGCACCCGACTATTAATCGGACGCTAAGTAAAGTCACACGGTCCTAGGTCAAGCATGTACCACAATGTATAAATAAGTCAAGGAAATAAGTAGCAAAACTGCAGGATTGGGCAAGGTACACTTGCCTGGGGTTCTGGCTCCAACTGTAGCTCTGACCTCAGTGGAAATTGCAGGTACTGCTCCGGTTGCTGAAATAAACATCACCATCAGATTCAGAAAATATCAAATAGCTAAAAATGCCTGTCCTTGAGTCCAATTTGGACACAGGGACAAAAATGACAGTTTCTGGTCAAAGCGGGGTCCACATGTGGGCCGCTTTGTACCAAAAAATGTGTCAGAATCAAAGGTCTCCAAATCCGTCAAACTTAGTGTCAAAAAGTCCAGAACGATGATACAAACCCAACGGAACTTCCAGAATTGGATTCCGATAAGCCGATCACAAAATCGCCCGTCAAGTGGAGCCGCGGGGCCCACGATACGCGATTTTGTCAACGTTCTCAGAATTGAACCAAACTTGGGTCACAGGACCAGCGTATTGCTACGAGTCCGATGGCGCAAGTTTCGTTTCGATCCGACGTGTGTACACCAAGTTACAGCGAGATCCAGAATAGGCGGATACGGGGCGTTGCCGGCGGATACGCGTTGATTCCGGTATGCACGCACATCTAAATTAACTTCTGTGAAATCTCGCATGTCCGTATCAACGGCGCGCACCTTTCGGTGAAGACCGCACGCGACCAAGTCGTCCTGTTTGGCGGGGCGTACTCAGTTCCGGAGGAAAAATGGGGTGTTGTTTTTCCTGTTTTTGGATCGCGGTTCGCGACCACCACAGGACGCGACACACCGAGCGGGTTGCACGGGCATCGAGAGAGTCACGCAGGGTTCGCATCACAACAGACGAAATGGAAAACGGGACAACGAGGAGAGAGAAAAAGCTACCTGAACAGGGCTCCGCAGAAACCGAAATTCCCGTGTCCGCTGTAGAAGCATGAAAAATACGCTGGATAGCTATACTCAGCATGTTGATGTTGGGCAGCGTAAAAAGATGACCTCAGAGCCATCAGCGTGCAAACAGAGCTTTTCCGCTAAGCACAACGTAAAATATAAGCTCAAGGACTATCCGCGTAAAGCAGCATGTCCAGACTGCTTCAGCGTAAAGAGGGTGCTACATCGCCTTTATGGCATAAAACTCAGCCGCTTTAAATGCAGCATTGAAGCGTACGAGGAACGCTTCGTATTCCCCGAAATGAACCTGTCAAATCATGCAATGAACCTAACGTCTGAAATCCTGACAAAGAGTACTGCACGACTACCCAAACGACGGCTATAATGATGGCGCGGCACAGCGACCCAGACTGTTGTTTAGTGACATCTCCTTGGCGTAAACTGCTTTTACGCATACAAGGGAATACGCTGCCTAGTTTTACACAGGCAGACGTGAGCTTCTTACGCTCCGCAGAAGACAAACAGACTGCCACGTCAAAAGCTGCTCTTCGTACAGGGCTCGAGGCACGTCTCTGCATTTAATGCGCAGAGCGGTGACAGATTCTCGAGGCACGTCTCTGCATTTAATGCGCAAAATACTGACAGATGCCCGAGACACGTCTCTGCATTTAATGCGCAGAATAGTGACAAATGCTCGAGGCACATCTCTGCATTTAATGCGCGGAATGATGGCAAATCTTTGAGACACGCCTCTGGAATACGCTGCCTAGTTTTACACAGGCAGACGTGAGCTTCTTACGCTCCGCAGAAGGCAAATAGACTGCCACGTCATCAGTTTCTCTTAGTACAGGGTTCGAGGCTCGCATCTGCATTTAATGCACAGAATGATGGCAAATCTTCGAAGACACACATCTGCATTTAATGTGCAAAATGATGGCAAATCTTCGAAGACACGCCTCTGCATTTAATGCGCAGGATGGGGGAAGATCTCTGCATTTAATGCAAGAGATTTGATTATTTCTCCAAAAGCTGTAATTTCGGCTAAAATGTCCACATCATCTCGGCTTCTATGCCCACTCGGCTTCTACGCCCACTCGGCTTCTACGCCCACTGCCTCTATGCCCACTCGGCTTCTACGCCTACTCGGCTTCTATGCCTACTTGGCTTCTACGCCATGGTGACAGTTATTGGCTTCTACGCCAACCTCTTCTACACAAAGGATAACTACCTACGTGGCTTCTACCCCGTGACCTTCGCAGCAGTTATACGCGTTGTCCCTTAGTTGGACACACGTCACACGCTCATTCAAAAGGCCATCTATACGCGGGCAATGGTTATTGAAACCATCGTGTAAAAGGGTTATGTACTTTCTACTACTCGGTTTCTACACAGACTGAGTGGTCACTGTCACTAAAACTCTATAAATAGAGACCTCTATCAACAGAGGTCCAAGGTCGATAACTCGGAGAATAAAGGTCGAGATTAGGTCGAAAAGAGAGCGAAAGGTCGAAAAGAGAGAGAAGAATCCAGAGCTCAGGCAAAGAGAAGTGATCAACGACTTTGGCATCGGACATCCACTCTCTTCTGCAACCTTCGAAGCTGCTTTCTGTCTTCTGCGACATTTCTTCATCATCGTGTGGTCCAAGGGACAAAGTGATCGACAGCAGATCAGACTCCTATAGCAATATTTACCCAGATTAAATAAATTGTACTCGACATCCTCGTATAGGATTAAATTGTACAATCTTGTTTGTAAACCGAAAAGGGCGGGTTTCCTATAAACCTCGTTTTCATATATTCTTTCGTTTATTATCAAACACAAGATGATGACTCTGCTGGGGAAGTCTTTCTCTTCTGATGAGGAAGCAATTGCTCAACACGATGCGGTATCCATGTGATCCGTAAAGAAGACCCTGGTCGTCCAGTTCGACCAGTCTGCCTACGAAGACATGCTTCGAACAGGGGGTAGCTCTCACTCTCTCTCTGTCCAAGACAACAAGAAGCTGCGTAAAGTCTGAATGCCCAAGACATCCCCTACCATTCCTGTCGACTCTTCGACCTCTTCGACCTCTCCGACCAACGAGGTGGTAGCATCGCTCCCTTCGCGCCTTACGCGTAAAATTCAGTCTCCCGTCACTGACGGAATAGACAAAACTTTTGGCAATGCCTCAGTACTAATCCAGAAGTATACTCCGCGCTCTGCGCGTAAAATTCAGTCTTCCGTCACTGACGGAATAGACAAAACTTCTGGCAATGCCTCAGTGCTAATCCAGAAGTATACTCCGTGCTCTGCGCGTAAAATTCAGTCTCCCGTCCTTGGCGGAACAGCCAAAACTTCGGACAATGCCTCAGCGCTAGTCCAGAAGCCTACACTGCGCTCTGCGCGTAGAAATCAGTCTCCCGTCCCTGGTAGAACAGACAAAATTTCTGACAATGCCTTAGCGCCAAATCAGAAGTTCCAAATGCGCTCCGTGCGTAAAGATGCATCTGCCCTCCGCGAAAAAGCAGATGATCCCTGCAGTCTACGCAAGGGAAAGCAAGTGGCGGACTGCTCAACTTCTCGGCCTTTACGCCAGCAAGGGAAGAATCTGCCCGCCCTCCGGATTACACGAGGAGCTGACGGCCGACTGAGGACCTCCTCGACTTTATGCCAGCCCGAATTATGCCAGGTGCAGTCCCTCAGCGTAAAGAAGGCTCAAATTACGGAAAGACACCCTCCTCGGGGATTATCCGCCACCCAGATGGCCAACCTGTTGTATACAGGTGGCACAGGGAAAACTATGGTTCCCAACATCCGCATGCCCACTGATATGAACAGAAGGAATAAGCCATCTTCTTCTTCTTCTTCTGTAAAGACTCCTGACTTGTGTGAATTTCTGATCCAGAAACACGAAGACAAGGGTCATAAACAGGCTTCAGTTCCCCTAACGGTCAAACGTGGGGAGATCTTGTGGGAAGATGCATCAACATCTAATGTCGTCATGACAGGTAGGCCACATGAAGATTCTATCTTTATTATTCCTTCAACTCGTGACGACCAGCATCCAATAGTCTTCGATCGCATGCGGAGCAGCCCGATCATACAGGAAGAATTTTGCGAGTCTGAAACTGGCAGAATACAAATCCACAGATATAGCCCGCAAGCTTTAAAAATTATGCAAAGCATGGGTTATGATTTGAGGTTGAAATAAGGCCTCAACTATGGAAAAGGCAGACGAACACCGTTGCATAAAAATTCTTACCGTCAACAAGCTCGTTTTGGGTTGGGGTATACTGCATCTCTTGCAAAACCAAAATCTTCAAAGTCTAATCCTGTACAACCAGAGGCAGGTCCTTCTAAATCAGCTTCTGTGGACAGATGCCACGGCATGTCTGGGGGTAGCCTACCTCGATAAAACAGGGCCGTATCCAAAGCAGGGGGTAGAATTCCCTCAAGATCCGAAGATGATACAACAACAACGATCTTCCCGGAAGACCGTAAAACTCAGGCATCAGGAGCCCGAAGACCAAAAGGCACTTTCTCCTTCAATGAAGATGACCTTATTGAAATCTTCAATATGTTGATGGAGGAACGCAAACTTCAGCTTCCCAACATCAGATATCCTGAGAAAGCTGGCAAAGTTGATCACCCAGATTATTGTCTCTTTCATCGGTACATTCATCATCCTACAAAGGCGTGCTATGTACTGAAAAGGAGAATCCAGGAGTTGATTGACGCCAAAGTCATCACTTTGCGTCTGCAAACGAAGGGATGATCATCGCAAATCGGTTTTTCTAAACGCGGCAATTCGCTCCCTTCAGGAATGTACCGGAGGAAGAGTCCCTAAAGTTTCTCCACGGGATTCTTCAAAGACTATCCTCACTCGAGAAAATCACTCCACAGTGAATTGTTCAGACGTAAGTTTATGTTCTTATTACCTCTGAACTATCGTCCAAGCATTTCATTTCTTTCCCCAGAAGTTTGTCATGTTCATATTACCTCTGAACAAACTTTTCGAGTTTCTGACTACCGATTATCACCTCTGATATCGGTTGTCATCTCAACTTAACACCCGTACTTAACTCTAACTACCCCAGTGGTGTTGAGTCCACAAAAACTGCCATGTTCATATTACCTCTGAGCAAACATACACCTCCATCCCCGATGGAATTATAACTCGAGAGTTTGTTATGTTCATATTACCTCTGAACAAACTTTTCGAGTTTCTGGCTACCGATTATCACGTCCATATTACCTCTGATATCGGTTGTTATCTCAACTTGGCACCCGTACTTAACTCTAAGTACGCAGTGGTGTTAGGTCCACAAAAACTGCCATGTCCATATTACCTCTGGCAGGGCTTGTCCCAAACCTATTATTTGCACTCTCGTGCGCAACGAATGATAGATCTACCAAAGATCCCCCAGTGGGATGTCCTCAACAAATGAATACACAATGGGAGTTCCGCTTCGAGCGAAGAGAACCTCCCACCGAAGATAAAGTTATCCAGATTGACGTTGGGGATGAACTTTCGCCAAAGCCAATATTTATCAGTAACAATCTTTCCGAAGCAGAAAGGAAAGAAGTTATCCAACTGATAAAAGAATATATCAACGTCTTTGCGTGGAATTATGAGGACATGCCAGGCCTTGATCCAAAGGTGGCTACTCATAAGCTCAATATATTACCCGATTCGAAGCCTGTGAAGCAGCACCAACGCCGGTTCCGCCCGGACATGATGGACGCCATTGAAGCTGAAATCAAGAAGTTGATAGCCTGCGGTTTCATCCGGGAAGAACATCCCGACTGGGTCGCTAATGTCGTCCCGGTCATGAAGAAAAATGAGAAAGTACGTGTCTGCATCGATTACCGAGATCTGAATGCAGCCTGCCCCAAGGATGAGTTTTCTTTTCCCATCACAGACGTCATGATTGATAATACATGCGGTTTTGAACTTATGTCTTTCATGGACAGATTTTTAGGGTACAATCAAATCAAGATGCATCCTGAAGACGAGAAGCATACTGCCTTCCGGACGCCATTGGGGGTATATTGCTATACGGTCATGCCATTCGGATTGAAGAATGCCGGGGCTACGTACTAACGGGCTATGAGTAACATATTCCATGAGCATTTACGCAAGACAGTGGAATGTTATGTGGACGATGTAGCTGTCAAAAGCCGCCTCAAGGATAATCACATCCAAGACTTGAAGACAGTATTTGAGTTGATGCGCCAACATCAACTCAAGATGAATCCTACAAAGTCCTTTCTTGGTGTATCTAGTGTCAAATTCCTGTGATTTTTTATTACCGCCAAAGGCATTCAAGTGGACCCTGATAAAGTCAAGGCCATCTTAGAAATGCGACCACCCCATAATCTGAGGGAACTCAGGGGATTTCAAGGTCGTCTGGCTTACATTCGGAGATTCATATCCAACTTCTCTGGGAGATGTCAGCCTTTTTCTCGTCTCATGAAGAAAGGTGTATCCTTCGTATGGGATGAAGCCTGTCAGCAAGCGTTTAACGATATCAAACGCTACCTCACTAGTCCGCCAGTTCTGGTGCCTCCCGTCATAGGAAGACCATTCGTGCTGTATGTTCGAGCGATGGATCATTCTCTGGGAGCTTTTCTCGCACAGAAGAACGATATGGGACATGAATAGGCTATCTACTACCTCAGCAGGATGATGGTCGGAGCTGAACACCGGTACAATCCAGTAGAAAAAGAATGCTTGGCTCTGATGTTCGCTATCCAGAAAATGCGACACTATGTCACGGGCCAGACTATTCATATCATCTCCAGGATCAATCCTCTTCGGGTACTAATGAACAAGCCAAGTGTTCTTAATTCCCGACTTGCGACTTGGGCGATGTTATTAACACCGTATGACATGGTGTACGTCCTTCAGAAGTCCATCAAAGGCCAAGCATTGGCTGATTTCCTAGCTGCTCATCCGATTCCGGAGACCTCCAAACTGTACGAGGACATTCCCGACGAAGTTGCAGAATGTAATTCTGCAATGGAAGGCGATGCATGGCAACTATTCTTCGATGGCGCCTCCAGAACTGGTCCTAGAGGAAACGTGGTCTCAAGAGTAGGAATTGTCCTGGTTACTCCTGATAAGCTCGTCATCTATCGAGCGTATTCTCTCAGCGAGCCCTGTTCTAATAATGTGGTGGAGTATAACGCTCTATTAATTGGGCTCCAAGTCGCTAAAGAATTGTGCGTCGAATCTCTGAAAGCTTTCGGTGATTCTCTGCTGATCGTCAATCAAGTCAGAGGAATATATGAAGTCCGAAATTCAGACCTCATCCCTTATCACCAAGCAACGGTCGAGATAGCCATGACATTCAAAGGATTCTTCCTAGAATATGTGCTCCGATCTCGGAATCTGGAAGCTGATGCCCTAGCCAGTCTAGCTGCAGATTTAGCTATTCCTATAAGAAGACAGAATTCGGTGATCCTTCTTAACAAAGATTTATTCTGTGTGAAAAACAACTTTCACATAGAACGCAGCTACGTTGTGAACACAGAGCCTCCCAAGAGAGACTGGAGAAGCCCCTTTATAGATTTTGTGGCATACAAAATCTTGCCGGAGGACCCTAAAGAAGTAGTATCCGTCAAAAGACGATCATTACGCTTCTATCATGACGCTTCCTCACAGTGTCTATATCGTCGGACCTACGACGGAATGCTATTGAGATGTCTCTCCAATGATGAGGCGCAGCGGATTATCCGTGAAGCTCACGACGGCGTATGCGGAGCGCATCAACCCGGTCCTAAGCTACAGGATCGTATCAGGAGGATGGGCTATTACTGGCCTACTATGATCAAAGATGCAATAAAGTATACGAGACAATACAGAGCCTGTCAGGTCCACGCAGACTTTATCCATCAACCTCCTGAACATCTGCATCCTACGGTTGTGTCGTGGCCTTTCGAAGCATGGGGTATGGACATCATTGGTCCTATTCACCCATCTTCTTCCAGAGGTTATCGGTTCATACTGGCCATCACGGATTATTTCTCCAAATGGACAGAAATGATCCCTCTTGCTGAGGTGAAGGCATCTAATGTGATCAGCTTCATCAAGCATCACGTCATTTATCGCTTCAGGATACCTCAGAGGATAATTCATGACAATGTGCCTCAATTCATCAGCCAAGCGTTTCATCGATTTTGCGATAAAAATCGGATACAAAATGTGGCCTCTACGGCATATAATCCTGCTGTTAATGGTTTGGCGGAAGCTTTCAACAAAACCATTATCAAGCTCATGAAAAAGTTTGTCTCTTCGAACAAAAGGGATTGGAATGAGAAGCTGGGAGAATGTCTCTGGGCATACCGCACAACGGTACGAGCACCGACAGGTTGTACCCCATTCTCACTCGTTTACGGGAGCGAAGCAGTTCTCCCCATCGAAATCAAGATTCCTTCACTCAGGATTGCCGTCGCTAATGAGTTGACTCAAGAAAAGAATGACCTGTTAAGGCTTCAAGAGCTAGAAGGATTAGACGAGAAACGCCTCCAGGCTCAACAGCGCATCGCGTTCTACCAAGCACACATTTTCAGAGCTTTTAATCAAAAAGTAAAGGAAAGAGTGTTCAAAGTTGACGAGCTAGTCTTAGCTGTGAGAAGGCCAATGATTCTTACTCACAGAAGTAAGGGTAAATTCTAGCCCAAATGGGAAGTTCCTTATGTGATCGAGACGAAGTTCTCAAACGGCGCTTACAGGTTAGCGAAGCCTAATGGAGACTTGTTGATGGCTCCCATCAATGGCAAATTCCTGAAGAGGTACTGTGCTTAACCTCCTTTGCTCAAGTGGAATAAGGCAAAAATCTCATTCTGACAAAACTACTTCCAAAACGAAACTAGTTGGATCGTATTCTATCATGTTCATATTACCTCTGAATAGATATGTTTAACTAATTTGGAACTTCAAGACCTATCACGTCCATACTACCTCTGATAGTATTTTGTGTACAAATTTTAGCTAAAAGCATATTCTATCATGTCCATATAACCTCTGAATAGATATATCCTGCTAAAACTTACCGAGAGTATATCACGTCCATATTATCTCTGATATCACTTTCACCCAAACCTGTCATTTATATTCCAAAATGATGGGTCCACAAAGTCAGATGAAAGCCTCTTTATTATTCCCGGAAAGAGCAAAATTACATGGAAAAGCAAAAAGTACATCATTTGGGAGAAGCGGTCAGGTCGCGAATCTGCTGTGCCAGCGCGATCATCTTCTCAGTCCTGGAGTTTAAAATGGTAGCGCGAACCCGCTCCAATCGTACCTCGTCATTGCTCAGGAGAGACAGTTCGGATCTGGCCCGAACAAAACCAGCACAGGCGACTCCTAAACGTGCCAAGTTCTGTCGAGCTAGGCCCAGTCGACCATTCACCACATCTAGAGCTTCCGACGACTGAGAAGCCCACTCCTTTGCCTGAGCGAGTTTTGCCTCCAGCCTGCGGACCCTCGCTATATTTCCTTCATGCTTGGCCTGGAACTTGGTTTGGAGAGGAATAACATCCTCCAAGACAGCTTTCCCTTTATCTATCTCCTCATGATGTGTCTGGATGAATTTATTTAGGCCTTCCATCTGTTCAGCCAGCTGCGCGGTCAGGGAGTCATATTCAGCCTGAATCAGGTCTTTAATGCTGCCTCGAGATAGCTGTAAATATTCGTTAATGGGTTGCTCCAAACCATTAACTATCTGCTCCAGGGTATCAGCTATCCCAGTGTCGTCATATTCTCTGATCGGCACTATCGCAAACTGAGAGGACCTCCTCAGCGCCTCGAAGCTCAGATTCTTCTCCAACACCATTGATATCAACGTTTTCATAGTGGTGTAGAAGATACTGGTGTACTGCTCAGTCAGCATGGCTAGATCCGAGTAGACGCTAGGAGTGGCTGCAATATTGGCAAAACCCCCTCCAGGAACGACGGCAGACGATGTTGCCACAGCCGTTGCCTCAACAGGTGACGCGACAAAAGAAGTTGCGCCAACACCGGATGAAGTGACCGACGTACTCAAAGGAGGCATTGTCGCAATGACAGGCTCCTCATCCTCTTGAGATATCAGAACCGTCTCGGGAGAGCCGACACCCGGAAATGTTTCCTCTTCAAACTCAGGCACCTCCATGTCGTCGCCAGGACCCGAAACAGTGCCAAGGGGCACGTCAACACTACCCTCCCCGAAGATGTCTTCTCCTGAAAAGAAGACAAAAGAAAGTTAATATCAACATGATGTTAATTTTTTTTCTAAAGAGAGGCGTAAAGACGATATTTACCCATGGCCGAT
Organism: Iris macrosiphon; assembly: GCA_036927795.1. Taxonomy (NCBI): domain Eukaryota; kingdom Viridiplantae; phylum Streptophyta; class Magnoliopsida; order Asparagales; family Iridaceae; genus Iris; species Iris macrosiphon. Next base: position 282,252,035 of record JAYESA010000005.1, on the reverse strand, counting down.
GGCATATATGTCGCGTCTGCAGCCAGTACAGCTAAATCATTTCTTAGTGATGCTAGGCAAGCTGTCATACCTGGAGAAGGGGGTGTGCTAACGGACATCGGCAGGTACTCTTTCGAATCTTCGCCGAGATCCACTCGAGGTTCACCAGCTGGAATCTCGCTGGGTGCACCTACAGACACGGCAGGGGTTTCTCCGATGCTGACATGGATAAAGATATCCTTATTCGGCTCGGGCCCGAAGGCGATCTCGTTCTACTATCCGAAGTGGTAGCAGCGACAGCAGCCTCCAGCAGGAATTCTCTGGCACCGCCAGCCGGGACTGTCGAGGTTCCCTCTCTAAAAGGCGAGGAACCTCCAATCAAAGAATCATCCCCAATATGGGGAGATGCAGGCTCACTTCTAGGAGCCTCATTGCTGGGAATCCGGAGAGGACGAGTAACCGTCTTCTTCTTCCTCTTGCGAGGGGAAGTCTCCTTCGGAGTAGGAGCCCTTCGCTTCCCAGAGATTATCAGAGGCCCTGCAGGCGGAGGTACTTCACCCCTCGGTACCGCCAACAGAGGCTCATCTAGATTGACGGACTCTTCACCCTCGTCAGAAGAAACTGAGGGGATTTCGACTCTTCCCCCAGGCTTGGAAGAGGGCATCCTAAAACTTCTATGCATATCGAAATCGCGATGGAAGGTGTTGGTTGCCACATAGAACTGGGCATACGAATGGAGAATGCGCAGCTCCGTAGAGAGATCAATGACGAGTACGGTAAAAGTTGCTTCAGTACAACCCATGATGAAGTATCGCCATCCTCTCGCTCCATCAATGAGTCCGTCCATGGACCTGAAGCTGGTAACGACATTGCCCACGTGCAACAGGTCGTACCCAAATTGCCTGGCAAACCGACTAGGCAGGTAGGGCTCAAAGAAGCAATGGTCTTCACTTCTGTATAGTAGATGGGAAGGTCTAATGCAGACCAACCAATTAAAAGCCTCAGGAGAAAGGACGGTCTTTCCGTCGCCTATATCCTGAAGCCGGATCCCCTGTTGATTAAGATGTACAGAGGGGACAGTGCAAAAAAGTTTCCAACTGTGACCGAATATCATGACCCGCACCCGGTATAGGGGCACGAGTACGCGGGAACGTCCAGCCTACGCCGCAGCATCGGCGGTAGAACGCTGTCAAGGTCATGATACTATCTAGCCAATCTCACACAAACATCCAATCTCCATAAGGAGGCACGGATGACACAAATTAATACAAACACATACTCAATCACATGACTACAGCACGATAAGATATCGAACAACTAAAATTAAATACAACACAAGTCTAAAGTAATAATCTACTCAACAATTATCCATGTCTCATAAAAATGCCGGAGACAAATCCGGTACCAAATAGTCTGCTAAAAGAACTAACTAGAAAAACTAGTGATTCCGGCTAGACCTCCCGGAATCACAACTAAACTATCCAAACCCAAGTTGCAGCTACTCACCATATGGTCCATAAAGTGTCGGACACCGGTCCTCTAAGGCATAGTCTGGAAAATATGTTTCCAGTCAGGAAGGAGCAAAGTACAATCTCAAATAACAGTTCTATTTAATTGATAAGGACTATAAAGCAATAAACAGATGATGCTAGATACTGAGAAGACAGTGAATAAATACAATGGCAAAATAAAGGAGACAGGCAATGTAAAGAGACAGGCAATAGGCAAATGATACAATCAGTGCATATATGAAAATGAAAAGAACAAGGTACAGTATCATATACGGGTGATGTAGTATATGATTTGAAATAGAGAACTGTAATCTATTCTAAGTGTTTGAAATAGTAGTTTCGAAATATGATCGGCTTGGGAACATGTACGAGAGCTATAAGGCCTAGCTAATCATATGTGAAGAGCATGATTAACACTTACATTGTTCTATACTGTATAAAGGGTATGATCACATTTCTTACTAACTACTTCCCCGCCCCCAACTAGTACTGTGGATCCAACCATGACACGTCACGATACACGAGCAAGTCCAATCTATCATGTACGATGTCTAATATATATGTCGTGTACAATGTCAATACGATAATCAATGTAACATCTCATGACTGTAGATCCAAGCTATATACTAGTCCGTGTAGCACAGTGTCAAGGATTCGGATATAACATTTCTAGATTATTGAACTTATAGAAATTATCAACAATTTGGAAATTATCAGAGAATGTACTTGCCTTGGGTCCTTAGCTGGTAAATATTGATGTCCTGTTCCAGAGTATCCCCTGGATGAACCAACAGTCCTATAGACATATCACAATTATAACACTTGTATCAGATGCTACACTAACAAAATCAAAATACACTGGCCTCAGGGCTATGCCAAGTATGGAACTAGTCAACTAAGGTCATCTAGTAGGGATACATATCTTTAACTAACATATATACTTACAATATATATACACCAAATTAAATACATATACGATATATATATATATTAAAAATATACTAAGGGTTTATACAAAATATATATATGTACCATTCACTAATATTAATACATACTAAATACACAAATTTAATTTATACTAGTATACTTTTTATTAAATAGATATTATATAAAAATAAACTAATATATATACACATATATATATACCAATTAGATATATTAAAAATATATCAAGTATATACAATATATATATATATATATATATATATATATATATATATATATATATATATATATATATATATATATATATATATATATATATATATATATATATATATATATATATATATATATATATATATATATATACACGTACCACATATATATATTCATACCAAAATACGTTTATATATATATATATATATATATATATATATATATATATATATATATATATATATATATATATATATATATATACCAATACATTATATAACATATAACATTAAATACTAAAATCTACATTAACATATATTATATGTATACAGATATATTAATACACATATATATCTAATACGTATTTATACTTTAATACATTTAATACATATATATATAAATAGAGAAATACGCGATATATATATATATATATATATATATATATATATATATATATATATATATATATATATATATATATATATATATATAACATATATACACTAATAAAATACACTATATACATTCATACACATTTACGTATTTATACATATTTACATGCATATATATATAAAAAAGAAGGAGGGAAAGGGGGAGAGAACTCACACAGGGGTGGCTCGACGATGAGGCTGGGTCCTGCTCGCCGGAGGGAAGCTGACCGAGGAGGGCTGCCCTCGTCGATGGGGCGGGTGATGGTGGGGTTCGGGTTCAGGTGGAGGCCGGGGAGAAGAGATGGGGCGGTGCCAGAGTGGTGGTGATAGGTGAAGGTGGAGGAGTTGGCAGCGGAAGCTCCGGGGGAGTCTCGGGCTCGGCCGGAGCTAATGGAGTTAGGAGGAGGAGATCAGGGAGTAAGGGATGGTGGAGGAGTTCCGGTCGGGGTGGCCCGAGCTGACGTGGGGAGATGAGCAGGGTGGTGGAGGCTCGTCGGAGCCGTGCGGGTACGGGGTGCAAGGTGCACCGCCGGAGCGGGGCTGCTGTCGTGCTCGCCATGGGATGAAGGATGGCTCCTCCGGCGGTCGGGGTGCCTACTGTGCAGTGGAGCGAGGTGGACTAGGCCGGAGAAGGGAGCTGGAGCTGGTGGTGACGGGTGCATTGCGGGACGCCGGGGAAGAAACTCGACGCCGGAATCGAAGAGATGCAGGGAGGAGCTGAGTTGATCTCCGGCGGGTGCTCGGCTGAAGGCCTGGCCGGCGGAGGCTGAATCGGTGGCCGGCCGGAGTTGCAAGGTGCACAGTGGATCAGTGGAGGTGTATGGGTTGTTTCCCCCCCTTCCTTAAATTTCAAAAATAAAAGAGAAGAGGAAGAAGAAGGAAGAAGAAGAAGAAAGGAATGAAAAAGGGAAGAAGAAATGGAGAAAATAGAAAGCCTACGGTTGGAGGCTTGTGAGGAGGTGGGGGAGTCTCTAGGTTTTTGGGATTAGGGTTTTCTTGGGAAGGGGAATGATGTGACTTTATATAGGGTAGTGTGTGTGGGAAAGAAGGGTTAGGATGCACCCATTGAATGGATGGCCTAGATTTAACATGAGGGATTTTTCATGTGGGGATGAGGGTGAGAGACTTAGTTAAATATTAGGGCTCCTTCATTGTTTTAAACAAATGTGGTGTTGACACCAAATGCAAATTTGCAAATTAGCTCCCTTAAATTTGGGTATTTTCTCAGACGCATAAAATGACAAAAATTTGGCGGACGATTCGGTGTCTGGTATTTTGTAGGGTCAGGGGGCGCTGTATGTTTTGTATGGGCTCAAATAGCAGGGCACTGGAATTTAATCAGGATTTACGGAATCAGTTAAAATGGTATCCTCAAATTAATTAGAAATAAATGCAAGCTGTGTTCTAAAATTAATTAGGAGTACCTGGGGCCAAAATTAGGTCGGGTCATCAATACCATTAGTGAAGAAGACTCAGAACAGAATATTTTCCTAATTTGGGTCGCACGAAAAATAGGTCAAGATTGCCTCCAATTTCGATTGGGACGCACAACGATACAAAGTTAGAATTTATTTTAGAAATTAAATAACGTCCGCGACGAATATTGTGCGGCTAAAATGAAGCAGAAGAGAGCATAGTTATGAGTTGCAAAAATATCAGAATGGAAGGCAGTCAAGTCTAGGGCAAGGTTGTAAAATTTGTTGGAAGGCAAAAGCTAGGGTAGCGCTCCAAATATCGAAGCAAGGGCAGGGCGCAATAATTTAATAAATTACGGTAGTTAATTACAACCTCCAATAAATTAATTCTAAATAAAACAATTAACCACATAATCCTATAATTCGGACAGGTGTTCATTTACTGGGCTTCTAGGTCAAGTCTACCAGCTCAAACATAAATGAACACTGTATATAATAATATATTTAATTACACAACTCACATAATTATTTAAATTAAATATACTATCATGCAATTACATAATTATAACTACCATAATATTAAATATTATAAAAAGTCGAAAATATCCCTTTTTTGGAACGTGGTAGTGATAAGTCTACCCTCCTTAAAAGTATTTCGTCCTCGAAATTTAAAATTCTCATAGTAGCGTTTATTCATACACATTATTATTTTCCCTCAAAGTTTAAATTCATCAACCACTAAAATCAGGTAATAATCCACAATGTCTTTTCACAATTTTTAAAAATTCTAAAATTATTGCATTCCTGAAAAATCCTCGAAATAAAATCAAAGTCCATTTTTTTTTTATCAAAAAATTTTCCCAGAAATTTTTAGTTAATAATTCAATACTCGGAATTTAATATCCACCCCTCTAATTAAATTTTAATCAATGCACATATAAAAATGTAAATCTCGTCCCAAAAAGTTTGAATTCAAACATTAATCCATCAATGGTTTTTATTCCTCGATTTCCTCTTTCCTCAAAATACTCAACAATGCGATACTTATGAATTCTCCAAATGCAACATCCAAATATAAAATTTTAAAAATTCATAACTTGCAATCAAATAATTATAATGATAATCTCCTTAATTTTCTTAAATTCTAATGACAACCTGAATCATATCATATCCTTCCTAAATTAATAAATCATCAATTCTGCCATGTTAAATTCTTGACCCTTTATTTAAATCGATGTTTATCCTCGAATTTTAATCACCTTGTCTCTCTTGTCAAGTCATAACCCCTTCATGAATCTTCGTCATGGTCAAACCCCAATAATCATGGTCTAAAAATCTTTCCTACAATCATACAACATGCAACCTAAGGGGAATATGTACGGTCATGGTGTCTTTTGTCATGGTATTGCAGTCTCTGTCAGGGTGTACTACTAACTACATTCTAATAAGAAAATCATGCATACAAGCTACGGTACTAAGGTATCAGTCAATCAATCAAATAGATAGGAACAGAATGAAGGAAAGAACAGAACCTGCTAACACATTACCTGCAGTATCGGTCTCCTCGACCGTCATCGCAAATTCCGCTCCCTGCTGGGGTGGTTCCCTTTGCGGGTGCTGAGCAATATACGGTTCCACTGGTAGCCTAACTGGATCTCTATAATCTGAAGCTGCGCGCTGGCCGGGAAGATAAGGGGCTAGAAGACAATCCCTTACTCGATGTCCCGCAGCGCCGCAGTGCAAACAAAGTCCTAGCCTCGTTCTACAGCTCTCCCAAAGGTGACCTGGCTTCTTACAGAAATGACAAGTCTGCTGTGTCTCTCTCGAAGGCTGTTGCTGATCCTGCTGAACACGGACTGGTGCCTGGTACTGTGTTGATACTGATACGCCCATGGATTTTGCTGGATATAAACTGGTGCCAGGTACTGCTGTGGATGCTGAAATGCCTATGGCTGAATATGAACTGGTACTTGGTACTGCTGTTGGTACTGAATACGGGAACGCTTGGCCGGTCCTGTGCTACCATTCGTATCTCCAAAAATATGGTGACTCTTCTTAGGCCTGAGATCCAGATCCTCTTCTGCAATCTGGGCATCCATCAAGATACCCTCAAAGGTAGCGGTACGACGACCAGAAGTGCGTGACCTAATCTCTCTCGTCAGCCCCTTTCTAAATTTTTGGGCTCGATCTCCTGGGTCCCGAATCATAGACGATGCAAAACGGCTCAATCTACAGAATTCTGCAGCGTACTCGTCGACCGACATTTTTTCTTGAACCAAGTCATGAAACTGACTTTCCAAGGCTCCCAATGCCACGTCGGGAAAGAACTTCTCCTTGAAGAGCTCCTTGAAGGTCTCCCAAGTAAGTCCTTGTGCAGTAAGTCTCGGCTCCGTGCGATACCACGTGAGTGCGATATCGAACATCTGACTGCCAGCGGCTTCTATCTGCAAGCTCTCTAGAATCTGGGCCAATCGCAGGCTCCTCTCTATGTCCTCTAGCCAGTCGTCAGCGTAGAGTATCCCTTCGGTGCCTTTGAACTCTCGAGGCATCATCCTTTTAAAGTCCACTATAGTGCCTAATCTCTGTTGCTGCTGGCCAGGAAACTGCTGGTACTGTACTACTCTCTCCAAAGCTTGGAGAGTCACCTGATGAGCATTCTCCATGCTCTCTCTCATCAGCTCGGTTTGTGCCTGGTGCGCTTCTGCTTGCACCCTCTGAGCCTCAGCTTGAACTCGCTGAGCGTCTGCCGTCACTCTCCGGACATCTACCATGCCCTGGATCAAGGTAAACATCTGTGCCCCGTCAATGGGCAAACCTCCGGAAATCGGAGTCGGTGGAGGTGGAAGGTTGTCCGTCACAACTGCGGCAATCCTCTGAACAGGTGGGGGAGGAGGATCCCCGAAAAGTGCAGATACTCCTACATGCATCGGAGATGTAGGAGGAACTACGACTGTCTGTCCCTCAGGTGGAGAGGTGGAAGACCCCTCTAAAGCTGATTCTCCCACTCTCATAGACCGTGTCTTCGGCGACATCCTGAAGACAGATCCAAAAGAATCAATTAAGGCAAAAATGCGATATCACCAAGGAAGGACAATAAAGTTCTAAAGAAGCAACATTCAAGATAAATAGATTGGAATAATCCTGGTTGCGATTGCACAGGTTAAAGATGCATCCAAGGTTTGATACCTCTATCCCCTAGGTACCACAGTTCTACTATAAGCACACTCACTACTAGCTTCCTTACTTACTGAAATCGTTGATACTAGTTATTCTTATCATTCAAGTGCATATCAATTGCAACACACTATACTAAGTACTGCTCTCTCTAATACAACCCTAGATGGACACCCAAGTCAGTTGGCAGTGAGATCTCAATCATGCTCAAGCCAACAGATCCTTACATATGCACCTCATCTACTTATATACTAATATATCTCTCTCACTATAAGATTTTTATCCTTAAAATAAATTTCTCAAAATAACTCCTCGAATAATGCATATACTTTCCTCAAGGTCAATTGTTTAAATACTGAAATGAAAACTTAATCACTTCAAAAAAAAATCCTTACAGACTTGTCTAGGTTCATTGAATCGAATCTGAATCCTCAAAATTTTCAAAACAATATCTCAACTTCTCAAAATTGTAATTCATTTTCAAGCTTTAAATTATAATTTAAATCCATATCTTGTAGTCCAATAGCCCTAGTGTTATCTTTCTCACTGTCCTCATCGACGTGTGTCATCAAATAATACCATAAATTAGTCTGTAAATTTATCTTGATATGAAATCAAACCCTATAATGAACCCAAGATCTTAATTTAATAACTGATCACAAGAATCAAATGTAATCTCAACAAGTGAGAATGGACGGAACAAGGGAAATGTTTTAAATTGGAATTCATAATGAGATTCTCAGGGGTCATCCGAGGAATCTCTCAAGGAATTGTGATTGAGTATTCGCTCTCGTCCTAGTATCCTATGTCCTAGATTCTATCGCAGGCACGCAGTAGTACAACAAAGATGTCGCACTACCACGACATCGCACAACTTGCGAAGTCTGACCTGCATAGGCCACCACTAAAAATGTGTCACGACCCGCACCCGGTATAGGGGCACGAGTACGCGGGAACGTCCAGCCTACGCCGCAGCATCGGCGGTAGAACGCTGTCAAGGTCATGATACTATCTAGCCAATCTCACACAAACATCCAATCTCCATAAGGAGGCACGGATGACACAAATTAATACGAGCACATACTCAATCACATGACTACAGCACGATAAGATATCGAACAAATAAAATTAAATACAACACAAGTCTAAAGTAATAATCTACTCAACAATTATCCATGTCTCATAAAAATGCCGGAGACAAATCCGGTACCAAATAGTCTGCTAAAAGAACTAACTAGAAAAACTAGTGATTCCGGCTAGACCTCCCGGAATCACAACTAAACTATCCAAACCCAAGTTGCAGCTACTCACCATATGGTCCATAAAGTGTCGAACACCGGTCCTCTAAGGCATAGTCTGGAAAAAATATTTCCAGTCAGGAAGGAGCAAAGTACAATCTCAAACAATAGTTCCATTTAATTGATAAGGACTATAAAGCAATAAACAGATGATGCTAGATACTGAGAAGACAGTAAATAAATGCAATGGCAAAATAAAGGAGACATGCAATGTAAAGAGACAGGCAATAGGCAAATGATACAGTCAGTGCATATATGAAAATGAAAAGAACAAGGTACAGTATCATATACGGGTGATGTAGTATATGATTTGAAATAGAGAACTATAATCTATTCTAAGTGTTTGAAATAGTAGTTTCGAAATGTGATCGGCTTAGGAACATGTACGAGAGCTATAGGGCATGGCTAATCATATGTGAAGAGCATGATTAACACTTACATTGTTCTATACTGTATAAAGGGTATGATCACATTTCTTACTAACTACTTTCCTGCCCCCAACTAGTACTGTGGATCCAACCATGACACGTCACGATACACGAGCAAGTCCAATCTATCATGTACGATGTCTAATATACATGTCGTGTACAATGTCAATACAATAATCAATGTAACATCTCATGACTGCAGATCCAAGCTATATACTAGTCCGTGTAGCACAGTGTCAAGGATTCGGATGTAACATTTCTAGATTATTGAACTTATAGAAATTATCAACAATTTGGAAATTATCAGAGAATGTACTTGCCTTGGGTCCTTAGCTGGTAAATATTGATGTCCTGTTCCAGAGTATCCCCTGGATGAACAACAGTCCTATAGACATATCACAATTATAACACTTGTATCAGATGCTACACTAACAAAATCAAAATACACTGGCCTCAGGGCTATGCCAAGTATGACACTAGTCAACTAAGGTCATCTAATAGGGATACATATCTTTAACTAACATATATACTTACAATATATATATACACCAAATTAAATACATATACGATATATATATATTAAAAATATACTAAGGATTTATACAAAATATATATATGTACCATTCACTAATATTAATACATACTAAATACACAAATTTAATTTATACTAGTATACTTTTTATTAAATAGATATTATATAAAAATAAACTAATATATATACACATATATATATACCAATTAGATATATTGAAAATATATCAAGTATATACAAAATATATATATATATATATATATATATATATATATATATATATATATATATATATATATATATAAGTACCACATATATATATTCATACCAAAATACGTTTATATATATATATATATATACCAATACATTATATAACATATAACATTAAATACTAAAACCTACATTACCATATATTATATGTATACAGATATATTAATACACATTATATGTATACAGATATATTAATACATTTAATACATATATATATAAATAGAGAAATACGCGAGATATATATATATATATATATATATATATATATATATATATATATATATATATATATATATATATATATACATATACGCGTATATATATATAAAACATATATACACTAATAAAATACACTATATACATTCATACACATTTACGTATTTATACGTATTTACATGCATATATATATAAAAAGGAAGGAGGGAAAGGGGGAGAGAACTCACACAGGGGTGGCTCGACGATGAGGCTGGGTCCTGCTCGCCGGAGGGAAGCTGACCGAGGAGGGCTGCCCTCGTCGATGGGGCTGGTGATGGTGGGGTTCGGGTTCAGGTGGAGGCCGGGGAGAAGAGATGAGGCGGTACCGGAGTGGTGGTGATAGGTGAAGGTGGAGGAGTTGGCAGCGGTAGCTCCGGGGGAGTATCGGGCTCGGCCGGAGCTAATGGAATTAGGAGGAGGAGATCAGGGAGTAAGGGATGGTAGAGGAGTTCCGGTCGGGGTGGCCCGAGCTGACATGGGGAGATGAGCAGGGTGGTGGAGGCTCGTCGGTGCCGTGCGGGTGCGGGGTGCAGGGTGCACCGCCTGAGCGGGGTTGCTGTCGTGCTCGCTGTGGGATGAAGGATGGCTCCTCCGGCGGTTGGGGTGCCTACTGTGCAGTGGAGCGAGGTGGACTGGGCCGGAGAAGGGAGCTGGAGCTGGTGGTGACGGGTGCGCTGCGAGCCGCCGGGGAAGAAACTCGACGCCGGAATCGAAGAGATGCAGGGAGGAGCTGAGTTGATCTCCGGCGGGTGCTCGGCTGAAGGCCTGGCCGACGGAGGCTGAATCGGTGGCCGGCCGGAGTTGCAAGGTGCACAGTGGATCAGTGGAGGTGTATGGGTTGTTTCCCCCTTCCTTAAATTTTAAAAATAAAAGAGAAGAGGAAGAAGAAGGAAGAAGAAGAAGAAGAAAGGAATGAAAAAGGGAAGAAGAAATGGAGAAAATAGAAAGCCTACGGTTGGAGGCTTGTGAGGAGGTGGGGGAGTCTCTAGGTTTTTGGGATTAGGGTTTTCTTGGGAAGGGGAATGATGTGACTTTATATAGGGTAGTGTGTGTGGGAAAGAAGGGTTAGGATGCACCCATTGAATGGATGGCCTAGATTTAACATGAGGGATTTTTCATGTGGGGATGAGGGTGAGAGACTTAGTTAAATATTAGGGCTCCTTCATTGTTTTAAACAAATGGGGTGTTGACACCAAATGCAAATTTGTAAATTAGCCCCCTTAAATTTGGGTATTTGCTCAGACGCATAAAATGACGAAAATTTGGCGGACGATTCGGTGTCTGGTGTTTTGTAGGGTCAGAGGGCGCTGTATGTTTGGTATGGGCTCAAATAGCAGGGCACTGGAATTTAATCAGGATTTACGGAATCAGTTAAAATGGTATCCTCAAATTAATTAAAAATAAATGCAAGCTGTGTTCTAAAATTAATTAGGAGTATCTGGGGCCAAAATTAGGTCGGGTCATCAATACCATTAGTGAAGAAGACTCAGAACAAAATATTTCTTTAATTTGGGTTGCACAAAAAATAGGTTAAGATTGCCTCCAATTTCGATTGGGACGCACAACGATACAAAGTTGGAATTTATTTTAGAAATTAAATAACGTCCGCGACGAATATTGTGCGGCTAAAATGAAGCAGAAGAGAGCATAGTTATGAGTTGCAAAAATATCAGAATGGAAGGCAGGCACGTCTAGGGCAAGGTTGTAAAATTTGTTGGAAGACAAAAGCTAGGGTAGCGCTCCAAATATCGAAGCAAGGGCAGGGCGCAATAATTAAATAAATTATGGTAGTTAATTACAACCTCCAATAAATTAATTCTAAATAAAACAATTAACCACATAATCCCATAATTCGGACAAGTGTTCATCTACTGGGCTTCTAGGTCAAGTATACCAGCTCAAACATAAATAAACACTGTATATAATAATATATTTAATTACACAACTCACATAATTATTTAAATTAAATATACTATCATGCAATTACTTAATTGTAACTACCATAATATTAAATATTATAAAAAGTCAAAAATATCCCTTTTTTGGAACGTGGTAGTGACACCGAAGTTCAGCACCCGCCGACAGTCTAAAACTGTGGTCACGTTCCAGGAAGAATTCTTGTAGTTCAATAAGAAACTACCCCCCGAACTACTGCCAGAGCCAGGAGACATTACCCTGGGGTTATGGAGAATTAACCATCCCATCAAATACAGGTACGGTAATTCTACCCTGGGAAAGCTATCACGCCGAGTTTCATCAGCGAGCAGCCCATCAGTCATGGCCCTCAGGCCAGCTTGTATGCGGTACACCATGGCAGGGAGCAAGCCCAATCTTGCCCCGAACACCAGACGCACTGCAGGCCACAGCGTATTGCAGTGAATGCGGTCCGCAGATGCGATGTCGGGTACCACCAGTCAGCGCAGCCATATGGAGAGGAAGCCAGCCAGTTGAGCTTCCCTGGACAGAGGCCTGCGGCAATGCCTCAAATAACTGTAGGCCTTAGTGCCTGCAGGATACTTTCCTATCCCTTCATCGAGGATCTGGTACGGAGCCCCAACGTCTTCCATAAGATCATCGACTACCTGAGCATTAAGCACGCTCAGAGGATTCAAAGGCTGATCCTTGCCTTCCAATACCTTCTCCGGCTTAGCAGTCCTGGACCGGTGAAAGAAGAGGTAGGACGTCCATTTATTGATGTGAGCCAAATCTGAGGGCTCACCATAAAAAGTGGTGCAAGCGAGGTAGTGGCACATCAGCTCCTGGTACACTCCCACTACCCGAGGGTCTGAATCCCCCAGCTCCCGGTTCGTGGGAACATACTCTTCATATGGAGTATCCCCCATCGGTAGTCTCGAGATCTCTGCCATCTCGTGGAGGGCCAATCCCAACTCCCCCAGTGGAGTGGCGAATGTCCCGGTGAGCAAGATATATCGCTCCATCAGTGCCAGAAACATGTTGGGGTTGAGAGGTAACCCAACACTGGTAGCACTCACAGCTGCATGCAGACCAATACCCTCCAGCTCAGTCTGAAAATGCTTCAGGGCCCATTCAGCTAAGCGAACCCATCGAAGATTTGTAGGGGTGATCCACCCACTTGTCCGAGGGTTCACCTTAGGGTATACCCCCCCGTGCCCCATGAAATCGTTGTAGAAAGTTGTTAATTGGACCGGCTAGAGCACTAAGCTGTCTTCACTCGGGACACTGCCCGGGTACAGTCCCCTGAACGGCATCACAGAGCCGGAAGGGCGGCTAACAAACGACCCCTGGTCAGCTCCTTTCAGATGAAATATCTTCCCCGCACGGCCGTGAAGATAGGGAGTCAGCGTCCACGACATCCTCCTAAGATGTGTAGCATGGAAGAATGCCGAGATGGGATAGTCTCTCGGCATCTTGGGCAGATACAGAACCAAGCCCCCGGCAGGGAAAACCCAGAGTTCTTTCTTGGACTTCGTCTAGGACTGCTTGTCAATCATGTCCCCGAAGAGGAAAGCCGGCTTTATGTATTGGTCCCCGTCTATGTACGTCAGGGGCTCTCCGTTGATCATATTCAGCAGCGTTCGCTCGCCTTGAGCCGAAATCAGGATTCTCCTTCCTTCAGGGTACTGGGGTCCAGAGATGGGAAATGTCACATGGGACAAATCCTCCAAGTAGTTGGAGTGCAGCATCCCGGCAGCGGAACCCATCACCTCAGCCAATGGAGACACATGCAAGATAACTGCAAAATACAAGAAAGACACGTCAGTTTCTATACTAGGCAATCTTGCAGCATATGCAAAAAAATCAACAGTCTGTGCTTTACGTCAAGACTGTAAAAACTTGATCTTTTACGCTGGAATCTCATTCCAAAGCATAAAATTCAAGACCGGCGGTATACGCAAAGCTTCGACAGTCTGTGTTTCACGCCAGACTGTCAAAATTGAGTTATTACGCCAGAATTCTCATCCAGAAGTGTAACACTCAAATTTTATAGTATACGCCAAGTTTTGACAGTCAAAGCTTTTACGCCCGACTGCGAAAATATGGAGTTTTTGCGCTGACACATTAGAAATGTGGGCGTAAAAGATGAAACGTCTCTGTGCATCATCTTTCTCAAAGAGGCTATCAGCACAGAAGACGACCTAACGCGATCACGTACAACGTGTGCGAAGGATTTTAGTCGTTCTTTTTCGTCCCAGAAGCTCTACCTATAAGGCCGGGTGCACTGCTCGTCGGCGGGACACTTCGCTCAGAATAAAGCTCGCCTTGCCCGACGGAAGTCGCTCTCGTTTGGGCAGAAGAGCGAGAAGAAGAATCGACCTTCTTTCCCTTAGAGGAGGAGAGTTGTTTCGGGGCCATTACTGAAAACTTTGAAGGCTCGGAGAAGAAATGAAGAGGAACTCGAACAGTCAAAGGCTTTCTTTCGCGGAAGACGGATGAAAAGTTTTTCTCTCAAAAGCTTGGGATATATATAGAGTTCGGATGGACTCCTCGAATCTCGAACCAAATCTCACATTTAATATTTGGTTATGATTGGGGATTACGTCAGCCTATTTACTCAGAGAAGGCGGACAGTCAGCGAATTCGAAAAGTTTTCGTACAAAGCAGATTCGTGGTTTTTACGCTAAGGAGCTTTCTACGCTCGACGGCTACAGATCTATGGTTTTACGCTCAAAGGCTATAAGTCTATGGTTTTACACCCGGATGCTTTTATGCTCGGTAGATTTTACGCTCGAGAGGCTACAAACCTACGACTTCACGCTCAGCAGCTACAAATCTATGATTTCACGCTCGGTGGCTTTTACGCTCAGAGGCAACAGATCCACAACTTCACGCTCGGAAGATTTCTATTTCAGAAGCTACAAATCTTCAGTTTCTACGTCCGGATGCTCTCATGCTCAGCAGCTTTTATGCTCGAGAGGCTACGAACTTATGATTTTATGCTCATCTACAGTTACAGATCTATGATTTTCCGTATATCTGAAAAATGTGCAGGCCAGAGTACAGTACATCTGAACAATTCTCAAGGCGGTCAATTGCAAGGGTTCACACAGAAGATACTCCTTCTTGACCTCAAAATATCCCAAGTACCCAAACCATACATAGTTCAACATTGAAAGTTACTCTTCTTCATAGGTCGATTCGAGGTTCATCCAGAATCCAGTCTGAATATTTCATCTACAGTTCAAGATGGTGACTCAGTTTTTAACTGCCATTTCTCGCCCTGTTCCAAGGGATTTTCGAGAAATTATTCTTGAAGATGATAGTCTGAACAAGAATTCTGTTTATCGGAAGTGACAGTTCAGAATCCTACCCGGTTCCTCAATCCTAACAGCAGGACAGTTTGAATACTCAACTGCTAAGCGGCTTTCTGCGCATCCTTAGTCATGCGTAAAAGATAGTACAGGACCTAGCACTCTTTCTAACAGACTCGGCGTAAAAGTTACCAGACGTGTCGAAGCTACACACATTCAGACTTCACAGCAAAATATATGGCAAGATGATCATATGCACAGAAGAAGACGATTTTATTAAAATATGATTACATATGAGGAAAATCCAGTCTACAAGGGTTTTTCTTCATTTTCATGATTTATGAGGGAAATCTCGTCCACAAAGGACTCCCTTGTCGTCGTCTGAAGATCGTGCCCAGAATCTGTTCTGCCAGGTTCTCGCATGGGCGGAATTCTTCATCCATCTTCTCCAGCAGTTAGTCGGTGTCCGCAAACCGACTGATATATGATCAACGGCGGGAGGATACAAAACTGGGCCTGCTTAAATTATGCAGATCCCATCCTCCGTACGCAGTGACAGATTGAGTTGAGATATTTCACCCAACTGAATACTGGAGGACAGAGCTAGTTTGTCTGCTCTCGTCCATGAACGGCAGGGCTAGTTTGTCCCTCGTCCACGAACAACGAGAGAAGATACAGCTTGCAAGCTGTGTGGTCTAATATGACCCTTCCTCTCTTCCGAAGAACCGCCATACAAAGTTGCTGATTATCCCGAGCAAAGGAGGCTATGATATCCTTCCATGATCCATCATTACAGAGAACATTTGCTCGAAGATGTCGTCTTTTTTGGCTTCTTACATGCTGGAAGAACATGGTCTTCTTCTTACTCAAGTCGAACCGACGAACTCCGGCGATCATCTCTGTGTGGTGAAGGAAATATGGGAAGAATAGGTTAACTCCTCAGCCTTTTTATAGGCGAAAGAGATCACACCGAATCCTAACGGATCCCCAATAACTCCGCCATAAAGTCAGCCTTGAAAGAACGTGTCAGACTTGACCGTTTCATGCTCCATTCAAAGCGTTTCAAATTACGAGGAATGTTTCATGCTTTATTCAAAGTATTTCAAATTACGAGAAATTTAAAAGCTTTGAAGGAGGTCTTGTAGAAGCATGAAAAATACGCTGGATAGCTATACGCAGCATGTTGATGTTGGGCAGCGTAAAAAGATGACCTCAGAGCCATCAGCGTGCAAACAGAGCTTTTTCGCTGAGCACAGCGTAAAATATAAGCTAAAGGACTATCCGCGTAAAGCAGCATGTCCAGGCCTCTTCAGCGTAAAGAGGGTGCTACATCGCCTTTATGGTGTAAAACTCATCCGCTTTAAATGTAGCATTGAAGCGTACGAGGAACGCTTCGTATTTCCCGAAATAAACCTGTCAAATCATGCAATGAACCTAACGTCTGAAATCCTGACAAAGAGTACTGCACGACTACCCAGACGACGGCTATAATGATGGCGCGGGACAGCGACCCAAACTGTCGTTTAGTGACATCTCCTTGGCGTAAACTACTTTTAAGCATACAAGGGAATATGCTGCCTAGTTTTACACAGGCAGACGTGAGCTTCTTACGCTCTGCAGAAGACAAACAGACTGCCACGTTAAAAGGTGCTCTTCGTACAGGGCTCGAGGCACGTCTCTGCATTTAATGCGCAGAGCGGTGACAGATTCTCGAGGCACGTCTCTGCATTTAATGCGCAGAATACTGACAGATGCCCGAGGTACGTCTCTGTATTTAATGTGCAGAATAGTGACAAATGCTCGAGGCACATCTCTGTATTTAATGCGCAAAATGATGGCAAATCTTCGAGACAAGCCTCTGGAATATGCTGCCTAGTTTTACACAGGCAGACGTGAGCTTCTTACGCTCCGCAGAAGGCAAATAGACTACCACGTCATCAGTTGCTCTTAGTACAGGGTTCGAGGCGCGCATTTGCATTTAATGCGCAGAATGATGGCAAATCTTCGAAGACACGCATCTGTATTTAATGCGCAGAATGATGGCAAATCTTCGAAGACACGCCTCTGCATTTAATGCGCAGGATGGGGGCAGATCTCTGCATTTAATGCAAGAGATTTGATTATATCTCCAAAAACTGTAATTTTGGCTAAAACGTCCACATTATCTCGGCTTCTACGTCCACTCGGCTTCTACGTCCACTCGGCTTCTACGCCCACTCGGCCTCTATGCCCACTCGGCTTCTACGCCCACTCGGCTTCTACGCCTACTCGGCTTCTATGCCTACTTGGCTTCCACGCCATGGTGACAGTTATTGGCTTCTACGCCAACCTCTTCTACACAAAGGATAACTACCTACGTGGCTTCTACGCCGTGACCTTCGCAGCAGTTATACGCGTTGTCTCTTAGTTGGACATGCGTCACACGCTCATTCAAAATGTCATCTATACGCGGGCAATGGTTATTGTAACCATCGTGTAAAAGGGTGTTGTATTTTCTACTACTCGGTTTCTACACCGACTGAGTGGTCACTGTCACTAAAACTCTATAAATAGATACCTCTATAAATAGAGACCTCTATCAACAGAGGTCCAATGTCGACAACTCGGAGAATAAAGGTCGAGATTAGGTCGAAAAGAGAGGGAAAGGTCGAAAAGAGAGAGAAGAATCCAGAGCTAAGGCAAAGAGAAGTGATCGACGACTTTGGCATCGGGCATCCACTCTCTTCTGCAACCTTCGAAGCTGCTTTCTGTCTTCTACGGCATTTTTTCATCATCGTGTGGTCCTAGGGACAAAGTGATCGACCGCAGATCAGACTCCTATAGTAATATTTACCCAGATTAAATAAATTATACTCGACATCCTCGTATAGGATTAAATTGTATAATCTTGTTTATAAACCGAGAAGGGCGGGTTTCGTATAAATCTCATTTCCATATATTCTTTCGTTTATTATCAAACATCCGCGAGTCGTCTTGACACGACACGACACAGCGCACTGTAGCTAGGATTAGGGTTAGGGTTCCGGTGTTGGGGCTTCGCCGGAGGAGAGGCGACGTGCTGGCGGAGGAGAAGCGGGCTCATCGGCGCAGGCGGAGGTTCGTGGACGGCGCCGGTGGCTCGAGGCGACGCTGGAGCTAGATGCTGCGGGTGCTCTGATCGAAGGACGGCGGAGAACAGCGAGGTGGTGGCGGGTCGTCGGCGGCGAGGTCGTCGGAGAAGACGGAGGCGCTGGGAGTGGAGGTGGTGGTCAGGTGGCCGGGAATCGGGGTAGCCGGAGGCGGGGATGGGTTTATATAAGGTTCAGAGGGAGGAGGACAGCCGGGGGTTCGAGGGAGGTGAAGGGGAAGAGGCTCGGGGCATTACGGCCTGGTTCACTCAAAAACGACGACCCTGCAGTAATTGGCGCCCGGGAGCAGAGCGGCGGCCGTTACGGGAAGTCGGAGCAGCGCCGGGGAGGCGAGGAGCCACGGCAGTTCAGCCGTCGGAGGGAAACGAGGGGTCGGTGAAGGAGATTAGGGGTTTTGGGTTATTGGATCCGGGTCGGGTCGGGTGGATGGGATCCGATCCGATCCACCAAGGCATGAATGCGGGTTCGGGTAGGCGGGTTTCGGGTAGGCGGGTTTGACCCGGATCCGACCCGCAGGGTTGGATTCGGTTCAGTTGAACTGGGTCCGGTTCGGGTTGGTTTGGTTCAATTAAACCGGGTTTATTCCTAGGGTTTATTTGGTTTATTATAAACTTAGTTTTTAGGGCTTTAAAATGCTTCCGGGGTCCAATAAATTTCCGAAAAATTATCCTATGTCTAATTTTTTATTTTACACTAGAAAATATTATTTTTATAATATTTTAATATTAATTAACATCATTTAAAAAATCATTTTAAATCAAAATACCTTAGTTTAATTAATTAAAAATTTCAGAAAATTCCAGAAAAATTGTGAAAAATAAAATTTTAAAAATCCTGAAAAATCAGGGGGTTTATAGTGTGCGCTCCCCTAGCCGAACACAGACTATCCAATCTATGTTCGATAGGGCTTGTCGGACAATACTTTGTCATCCCAAGGTTGATCGGTCATTCTCCTATTCCTCCACCTTCTACGCTATGGTATAAACACGCACCAGAGGAAGCGATCGCATGGACGACACCCTACACGGATGCAATTGCTGGATATAAGAAGATGATGAAGATGGAGGATCCAAAAATCTTGCCGAATGACTACTTTGATATTCTAATCGATTGATTCATCTTATACTGTATGTTGTGCAATGAGTCATGTATGTTGAACTGTATATTGAACTGTATGTTGTGCAATAAGCAATGTATGTTGAACTGTATATTGAACTGTATGTTTGTGCAATGAGCCATGTACGTTGAACTGTATATTGAACTATATGTTGTGCAATGAGTCAAAATCTGTATAAAACTAGGACTATCAAAATCTGGACAGTCCCACAAGCACACTAGACTGTCATAATTTTTACAGTCCTAGTTTTAATCCACTGTGATATATATAAAACTAGGACTGTCAAAATTTGGACAGTCCCAAAAGCTAAAAGGTCTGGCAAAATTATGACAGTTCTAGTTTTAACCCACTGTCTGTACATTTATATACTGTGAAACTAGGACTGTCAAAATTTTGACAGTCCAATAAGCCATGAGGACTGTCAAAATTTTGACAGTCCCACAAGCTATGATGATTGTCAAAATTTTGACAGTCCTAATTTTAACCTACTGGAAATTTTATATAAAACTAGGTCTGTAAGGATTTTGTGTAATCACCTGAAATTTTAAGAATTTTAAAATTTAATTTTCTGAATTTAATTAGTAATTTTCTGTATTTTTAGAACCAATAAACTAGGGTAATCTAATTTAAAATGAATTTTTAAAGGATATTTAATAATATTAAAATGTGATAAAAATTATATTTTCAAGTGTAAAATTAAAAACCGAGCCTGGGGTATTTTTTCGGGAATTTATTGGACACCGGATGAATTTTTTAAAGCATTAAAAACTGTTGTAAAATTTACTGATTAATTAAATCAAAATTAAATAATAAACCAACCCAAACCGTTGATCAACCAGGACCGGACCGGCCGGTCTGACCAACCCAGACCGCTCAGGCTAGCAGGTCGGATCCGGGTCAGACCCGACCCGCCAGCATCCAACTCGACCCGTTACCAAACCCTAACCCCCAAATGTGAACAGCCCCGACCCCTCACCTGGCCGGCGGCCGTTTCCGCCGCCGTGGCCGCCGGCCGACCCCGCGGTTCAGCTCCCCCTCAACCGGCGACCCGTCCCCTTCAGTTTCCGGCCAACCCCCGTCGTTTCCCCTCCCTATTTCCCTCTATAAAAGCCACGGTGGCCTGCCGAAAATCCCCCTCAACATTTCTTCTCCGGCGAAGCTCTGTGATTCCGGCGACCTCCTTCCAGCCGCTGACCACCCTGTGGCACCGCTCCGACCACCCGGACAGATTCGCCCAGCCTCCAGCGTCTGATTCCGGCCGCCCTCGACCGCCGGGACCCCGACCAGAACCTCCAGCGGGCCGGC
This sequence comes from Iris macrosiphon, assembly GCA_036927795.1. Classification (NCBI taxonomy): domain Eukaryota; kingdom Viridiplantae; phylum Streptophyta; class Magnoliopsida; order Asparagales; family Iridaceae; genus Iris; species Iris macrosiphon. The sequence goes on along the minus strand of JAYESA010000005.1, from coordinate 282,230,803 downwards.
TCCAGTGTTTCTCCCCTTTCTCCGGCGCTGATCCGGCCATCCAGGGCGTCGACGACCACCCAGGACCGGCGCCGCCTTCGCCTGAATCCCAGGCCGACTCCGACAGACGCGGACACGACTCAGAACGTGAGTACGAGTCTGGATACGAGCGGACACGGCAACCCCAGAACAGGACACAGCCCTCGATCAAAACGCGTATCGGACACGATTCATACTTGGTTTTTTTAGCTAGTTCAGGTACCCATAACTTTTGAACCGTAGATCTGTTTTATATTCCGTAAATTTCTTTGCGTAGCCTGTAAGACCCTCTCGGTGCCCGGACAAACCGCTCGGGGCATCGCGTCCTGTGGTGATCGCACACCGCGATCCAAAAACAGGAAAAACTTAGCCCTGTTTTACCCCGGAATCGAGTACGCCCCGCCAAACGGGACGACTTGGTCACGTGCGGTCTTCACCGACACGTCAGCGTCGTTGATACGGACGTGCGGGATTTCGCAGAAGCTGATTCGGATGTGCGTGCACACCGGAATCAGTGCGTATCCGCGGACAACGGCCCGTATCCGATTTTTTTGCAATACGCTGTAACTTAGTGTAAACATGTCAGATCGAGACGAAACTTGCGCCATCGGACTCGTAGCAATACGCTGGTCCTGTGGGTCAAGTTTGGTTCGATTCTGAGAACGTTGGAAAATCGCGTGTCGTGGGCCCCACAGGCTCCACCTGACGGGCGATTTTGAGAACGGCTCGTCGGAATCCAACTCTGGAAGTTCCGTTGGGTTCGTATCAACGTTCCTGACTTGTTGACACTAAGTTGGACTGATTTGGAGACCTTTGACCTGACTCGATTTTAGGTGCAAAGTGGCCCACATATGGACCCGCTTTGGCCCAGAAATGTCGTTTTTGCCCTTGTGTCCAAACTGGACTTAAGGACAGGCGTTTCTAACTAATTCCTATGTTCTGAGACTGTTGGTAATATTCATTTCAGCTTTTGGAGGAGTTATTGCTTAACCCACTGTTACTAGGACCGCTACCGGTATTCCAATCCCAGGCAAGTGTACCTTGCCATAAATTACAGTTTATTAGTTTATTTAGTTCTTTTTGCTTTATTCTCTGGAATATTGTACATGCTATAACCTAGGACCGTATGACGTACTTTGTGTCCGATCACAGTCGGGTGCCAATCCCGTACGCGGAGTTGTGTATGTCATTTAGTGATGGACATTCGAGATCCTTTATATTCTCGTGCTTGATTATCAAGTACACTACAACCTAGGACACTTGACACCATACATTTGACAGAATCTTCCTCACATATTCAAGGTGATTCTGTATAGGATACAGGATGGACATAGTTATATATTCTTAGTTTATGACTGTTGTATTAGATCTGATCTCACGTGACATGGACATGAGACGTGTGGTTACATTGGGTGGGGAGAGATACACAGGCTACAGGCTGTTCTATACATATATACTACTATTGTGAGGTTGTAGACTCTCGAGCAGAGCTAGACCACTACTAGATATTGCTGCTACCGGCTCCTCGACACAGAGCTTGTAGCAGTCTCAGCCTGAGTACTAGTGTTGCTCTCAGTTGCATTTTCACTTAGATGGTTATGTAGTTACCCTGCTTATTTCATTTACTATTTCACTGCATTTATTTTTGGCTTGTATTATTTGTACCTTGCTATGTCCCCTGAGGACCTGGAATGGATGATGTCCCCAGGTTTAGCAGAAGAACATTATCCCGAGGTTTACGGGACAGGAGCTGAAGCTATACCAGGAGCTGTTGCTGAAGGAGAACCTAACATAGAAGCAGAGGTGATGGCAGAAGATTTTACTTGAGATTATGTTATTTGTACTCTTCAGATACTTTATTTTGGACTCTTTTGTTCTGGTCGGTTGAACCAGTGTTTTAGACTCTTGTCGGGTTGTTTCTCGATATACTCTGCTGAGACTGGACTTGATGTACTTTCTTTTATTTGCTGTTGTTTTATTATTCTGTGTGTGGATGAGATTAGTTTTTGATATGATATTGTAGACCTATATTACAGCTTAAGTATGCTCGACGGATCCATTAAATTGGGATGTCCATCGATGTGTACTGCTGGCCATTGCCACGTGTCTAGTCCCACGACATTTTGGGACTGGGGCGTGACATGGTTTTTGTGGTGGCCCATACAGGTCTACGACAAATTGTTTGGTCTCAACTTAGGGGCCAAACAAACCTGTAAAAGGATAGGATAGGCTATAGGATCTCATCCATTTGTTGAACGTTTTTGAAACTCTATATCGCATTCGAATTAAGTACTTGATTATGCATCCTGCTTGATTCTACTAAACGTTCTCATAAAGTTCATTTTGGATGCAGAGATGGATCCGAGAAATGGAGAAGAAGTTCCTTTTACACCACAAGATGCTGTGGTTACCTATGGTGATGGAGTTACACCAGAGAACAGAGGTCAATCCTCTCAAAGTGGACAAGCTGAGCAGCATAACTCAAGGTTCAGGCGTGATGATATTCCACCACCACCTCAGTTCACTCCACCTATGCCTGCCTTCCCACCAGGACAAGTAATGGATGGGCAGCAAATGTTCCAGATATTTTATGCTATGATGCAAGCTCAACAATAAGTTCAACAGGAGGCACAGCGTCAGGAGGCAGAGAACCTGAGAAACAGCCTAGTAAATGCATTGGAGCAGGCAAACCCGCAAGCTAGGCGACCAGCGACGGGATCTATCACTGATTTCCGTCAACTCAAGCCCCGTACCTTTTCGGGCAAGGAAGGACCAACTGAAGTGCATGAGTGGCTCACTAACACACAACATCAGTTGGAAGCAGCTGAACTTCCGCGGGAGAGATGGATGACTGCTGTCCGAATGCAACTAACGGACAACGTGCACCACTGGTGGCTAGCTGAAGAGAGAAGGCTCGGACAGGACCGAGTCACTTGGGAGGAGTTCTCCAGACTCTTCCAAGAGATGTATATCCCAGCCGTTGCTAGATCAGAACTCCGAGATAAGTTCAACCGTCTCATCCAGGGCAACATGACGGTGGAGGAGTATAATGCTGAATTCATTCGCCTGAGTCGTTTCGCCCCTTCTCTAATTCCTACTGAAGAAGAGAAGGCGGAGAAATTCTTTGACGGACTCAGGTTCGAGCTTCAGAGGTTGATTGGATCTGTTGCCCCTACATCGTACAACGACGTCCTTGCTGCAGCACGACGCATGGAGCGCGTCACCAGGAGGGAGTCAAGCCTGAAACGACCATTTACCTCAGCACCATCCAAGGCAGCACAAGGGGACTCTGCAAAGCGACTTCAGAGGAATCTACCGCAGAGAGCAGCACCAAGAACCCTACCTACTTGTCATTTCTGCGGCAAGTTGGGTCACATTGAAAAGGAGTGCAGACGCAAATTGGGACTGTGCCTGGTTTGCGGATCCAACCAACATCTATCCAGAGACTGCACAGCACGCCGAGAGGAAGCACCACGACCAGCTCTACCTGCACCAAGGCCAGATTATCCCGCAGTGGGAGTATAGCAGACAAGAGTTGGAGGAGTCAGACCACCAGTTCCAGGAGGATATCAGCCAAGACCTCCATTGCCACCTCAAGCAGCACTATTCCAACAGGCTCGTCAGCAGAGGGGACCAGCACAGGGACGAGGTCAGGCTTTTGCATTGGCTATTCAGGAAGAAGCTATTGCTGGAGAAATTATAGCAGGTACCATCTTAGTAGCTTCATTACCTGCTGTAGCTTTATTTGATTCTGGGGCATCGCACTCATTTATAGCTGCTAGCTTCGTAGCCACCCATAGAGTAGCTACTGCACCCCTTTCGAAGACTAAGAGAATTCTTACGGGAGGTGGAATTATACCTGTTAGTGATATCTGTAGATCATGTTCAGTAGTAGTCTGCGGAAGAGAGATGCGAGCCCAATTTCTGATCTTTTCTATGCCTGACTATGATGTTGTACTTGGTATGGACTGGTTAAGTCAGTATCATGCTACTCTTGATTGTCGGCTTGGAAAAGTTATATTCAGACCACCTGGACACTCAGAGTTTGAATTTCTTCGAGGAGCTGTAGAACAAGGTGTTCAGCCAACTCTTAGGGTATTAACTGTAGAAGGGGAGTCAAGTTACCCAAGAGTTATATCAGAGTTTGTGGATGTATTTCCCGATGATCTTCCAGGTCTACCACCTGATCGGGAAATAGAATTCACTATAGACTTAACTCCAGGAGCAGAACCGATCACTTCAACAGTTTATAGACTAGCACCTAAGGAGTTAGTAGAGTTGAAGAAGCAAGTTGATGAACTTCTGGAGAAAGGTTTCATCCGGCCCAGTGTTTCACCTTGGGGAGCATCTATACTTTTTGTACCAAAGAAGGATGGAACAGTTTGCCTATGCATTGATTACAGGGCATTAAACGCTGTGACCATTAAGAACCGGTATCCCTTGTCTCATATTGATGACTTGTTTGATCAGTTGAATGGAGCTAGGGTATTTTCGAAGATTGACCTAAGATCCGGTTATCACCAGATTAGGGTGAGAAGGGAAGATATCCCGAAGACAGCCTTTAGAACCAAGTATGGACACTATGAGTTCTTAGTAATGCCGTTTGGTTTAACCAATGCGCCTGCTGTGTTCATGAGCTTGATGAACCGAGTTTTCCATCAATACTTGGATAAATTCGTGGTTGTATTTATTGATGACATTCTGGTATATTCTAAAAGCCAAGAAGAGCACGAGGAGCATCTCAGAATCGTGCTAGAGACGTTGAGGCAGGAGAAGCTTTATGCTAAGCTCAGTAAATATGAGTTTTGCATGGATAAGGTGCCATTCTTGGGGCATATTATCTCAGGAGAAGGGCTGTCAGTTGATCCAGAGAAGGTTGCTGCTATTGAGACTTGGCCTACACCAACATCAGTTGCTGAGGTGAGGAGTTTTCTAGGACTTGCTGGATATTACAGAAGGTTCGTAGAAAATTTCTCAAGGATTGCAGAGCCAATGACAAAGTTGACACGGAAAGATCAGGACTTTGCATGGACAGAAGAATGTCAGTTGGCCTTTGAAGAACTGAAGAGGCGTTTAACAACAGCACCAGTCTTGACTCTTCCTTCAGGGTCAGGCGGTTTTGTTGTTTATAGCGATGCGTCAGGTAGTGGCCTAGGATGTGTTTTGATGCAGCATGGCAAAGTTATTGCTTATGCATCGAGACAGTTGAAGGTCCATGAGAAGAACTATCCAACGCATGATCTGGAGCTAGCTGCTGTAATATTTGCATTAAAGATTTGGAGGCATTATCTTTATGGTGAGAAGGTGGAGATCTACACTGATCACAAAAGTCTGAAGTATGTATATACTCAGAAGGATCTTAACATGAGGCAAAGACGCTGGCTGGAGTTGATGGTGGACTTTGATATAGATTTGCAGTACCACCCAGGGAAGGCGAATGTAGTAGCAGATGCACTCAGCAGGAAGCCTACAGCTTATTACTTGACGGTACAGCCTGAGCTATTGAAAGATCTACAGGAGCTCCAGATAGAGGTTATTCTACCAAGGCAGAGTGGTTTGCTGGCTAATCTGGAAGTGAAGTCATCGCTCGTGGAAAGGATTAAAGAAGCTTTGCCCACTGATGCAAGATTTTGAAGACTCAAAGAGAAGACCGAAGCAGGCTTGCAGACGGGACTTCGCATACATGAGGATGGTACATTAAGGTGCGGAGATCGTCTATATGTTCCAAATGGAGAACTGAGACAAGAGCTAATGACTGAAGCACATAGCTCCATATACTCTGTTCATCCAGGAGGAACAAAGATGTATCGAGATCTAAGGCAGTACTATTGGTGGCATGGAATGAAGAAAGAGATTGCCAGATTTGTATCTAAATGTTTAGTCTGCCAACAAGTGAAAGCCGAGCATCAGAGGACTGCAGGAATGTTGCAGCCGCTTCCCATACCAGAATGGAAGTGGGAACATATCACCATGGACTTCGTCACAGGATTCCCAAGGAGCCCCAGTGGAAAAGATGCGGTATGGGTTATCGTGGATCGACTCACTAAGTCGGCACACTTCTTGCCGTTTAGAGTTGGACAGTCCACAGAAATACTAGCCGACATGTATATGCGACAAATAGTAAGGTTGCATGGAGTGCCGGTTAGTATTGTATCAGATCGAGACTCGAGATTTACCTCTCATTTTTGGCGAAGCATGCAAGAGAGTCTTGGTACTAGACTAAAATTCAGCACTGCCTATCATCCTCAGACAGATGGTCAATCAGAACATACAATCCAGATCTTGGAGGATATGCTGCGATCCTGTATGTTAGATTTTGGAGGGTCTTGGGAAGATCATTTGCATTTGGTAGAGTTCTCCTACAACAACAGTTACCAGGCAAGCATCAAGATGGCACCTTTCGAGGCGTTATACGGTAGGAAGTGCAGATCGCCAATATGCTGGAGTGACGTCGGAGAGCGTCAAATCTTGGGACCAGAGTTGGTGATGCAAACTGTGAAGAAGGTTAAACAAATCCAGAATCATCTTCGGGCTGCTCAGGACAGACAGAAACATTGGGCTGATACACACCGACGTCCCTTGGAGTTCAAGGAAGGAGAACATGTATTCCTGCGGATTTCACCTACTCGAGGAACCATTCGCTTTGGGAGCAGAGGCAAGTTGAGTCCAAGGTATATTGGGCCCTTTGATATTCTGGAGCGCATTGGTGAGGTGGCGTATCGTCTTGCATTACCTCCATCTTTAGAGGGAGTGCATGATGTATTCCATGTCTCACAGTTGAGAAGGTATGTGACTGACCCAAGTCACATCGTGGATCATTCTGAGATCGCCGTAGGCCCAAGTCTGAGATATGAAGAACAACCGGTGGGTATACTCGGAACCAGTGAGAAGACACTGCGAGGGCATACAATTAAACTGGTTCGTGTGGCATGGAAGCAACACTCACCTGGTGAATCTACTTGGGAGAGGGAAGATATCATGCGCCAGAAATACCCCCACCTATTCGAGGATGCAGGTATATCTTAAGTAAATTTTTAATTCCTGTAGTTCTGTGCTATTAGTAGTTTAATCTTTAAATTACGAGGACGCAATTTTCTTAAGGGGGGTAGATTGTAATCACCTGAAATTTTAAGAATTTTAAAATTTAATTTTCTGAATTTAATTAGTAATTTTCTGTATTTTTAGAACCAATAAACTAGGGTAATCTAATTTAAAATGAATTTTTAAAGGATATTTAATAATATTAAAATGTGATAAAAATTATATTTTCAAGTGTAAAATTAAAAACCGAGCCTGGGGTATTTTTCCGGGAATTTATTGGACACCGGATGAATTTTTAAAGCATTAAAAACTGTTGTAAAATTTACTGATTAATTAAATCAAAATTAAATAATAAACCAACCCAAACCGTTGATCAACCAGGACCGGACCGGCCGGTCTGACCAACCCAGACCGCTCAGGCTAGCGGGTCGGATCCGGGTCAGACCCGACCCGCCAGCATCCAACCCGACCCGTTACCAAACCCTAACCCCCAAATGTGAACAGCCCCGACCCCTCACCTGGCCGGCGGCCGTTTCCGCCGCCGTGGCCGCCGGCCGACCCCGCGGTTCAGCTCTCCCTCAACCGGCGACCCGTCCCCTTCAGTTTCCGGCCAACCCCCGTCGTTTCCCCTCCCTATTTCCCTCTATAAAAGCCACGGTGGCCTGCCGGAAATCCCCCTCAACATTTCTTCTCCGGCGAAGCTCTGTGATTCCGGCGACCTCCTTCCAGCCGCTGACCACCCTGTGGCACCGCTCCGACCACCCGGACAGATTCGCCCAGCCTCCAGCGTCTGATTCCGGCCGCCCTCGACCGCCGGGACCCCGACCAGAACCTCCAGCGGGCCGGCTCCAGTGTTTCTCCCCTTTCTCCGGCGCTGATCCGGCCATCCAGGGCGTCGACGACCACCCAGGACCGGCGTCGCCTTCGCCTGAACCCCAGGCCGACTCCGACAGACGCGGACACGACTCAGAACGTGAGTACGAGTCTGGATACGAGCGGACACGGCAACCCCAGAACAGGACACAGCCCTCGATCAAAACGCGTGTCGGACACGATTCATACTTGGTTTTTTTAGCCAGTTCAGGTACCCATAACTTTTGAATCGTAGATCTGTTTTATATTCCGTAAATTTTTTCGCGTAGCCTGTAAGACCCTCTCGGTGCCCGGACAAACCGCTCGGGGTATCGCGTCCTGTGGTGATCGCACACCGCGATCCAAAAACAGGAAAAACTTAGCCCTGTTTTACCCCGGAATCGAGTACGCCCCGCCAAACGGGACGACTTGGTCCGTGCGGTCTTCACCGACACGTCAGCGTCGTTGATACGGACGTGCGGGATTTCGCAGAAGCTGATTCGGATGTGCGTGCACACCGGAATCAGTACGTATCCGCGGACAACGGCCCGTATCCGATTTTTTTGCAATACGCTGTAACTTAGTGTAAACATGTCAGATCGAGACGAAACTTGCGCCATCAGACTCGTAGCAATACGCTGGTCCTGTGGGTCAAGTTTGGTTCGATTCTGAGAACATTGGAAAATTGCGTGTCGTGGGCCCCACAGGCTCCACCTGACGGGCGATTTTGAGAACGGCTCGTCGGAATCCAACTTTGGAAGTTCCGTTGGGTTCGTATCATCGTTCCTGACTTGTTGACACTAAGTTGGACTGATTTGGAGACCTTTGACCCTGACTCAATTTTAGGTGCAAAGTGGCCCACATATGGACCCGCTTTGGCCCAGAAATGTCATTTTTGCCCTTGTGTCCAAACTGGACTTAAGGACAGGCGTTTCTAACTAATTCCTATGTTCTGAGACTGTTGGTAATGTTCATTTCAGCTTTTGGAGGAGTTATTGCTTAACCCACTGTTACTAGCACCGCTACCGGTATTCCAATCCCAGGCAAGTGTACCTTGCCATAAATTGCAGTTTATTAGTTTATTTAGTTCTTTTTGCTTTATTCTCTGGAATATTGTACATGCTATAACCTAGGACCGTATGACGTACTTTGTGTCCGATCACAGTCGGGTGCCAATCCCGTACGCGGAGTTGTGTATGTCATTTAGTGATGGACATTCGAGATCCTTTATATTCTCGTGCTTGATTATCAAGTACACCACAACCTAGGACACTTGACACCATACATTTGACAGAATCTTCCTGACATATTCAAGGTGATTCTGTATAGGATATAGGATGGACATAGTTATATATTCTTAGTTTATGACTGTTGCATTAGATCTGATCTCACGTGACATGGACATGAGACGTGTGGTTACATTGGGTGGGGAGAGATACACAGGCTACAGGCTGTTCTATACATATATACTACTATTGTGAGGTTGTAGACTCTCGAGCAGAGCTAGACCACTACTAGATATTGCTGCTACCGGCTCCCCGACACAGAGCTTGTAGCAGTCTCAGCCTGAGTACTAGTGTTGCTCTCAGTTGCATTTTCACTTAGATGGTTATGTAGTTACCCTGCTTATTTCATTTACTATTTCACTGCATTTATTTCTGGCTTGTATTATTTGTACCTTGCTATGTCCCCTGAGGACCTGGAATGGATGATGTCCCCAGGTTTAGCAGAAGAACATTATCCCGAGGTTTACGGGACAGGAGCTGAAGCTATACCAGGAGCTGTTGCTGAAGGAGAACCTAACATAGAAGCAGAGGTGATGGCAGAAGATTTTACTTGAGATTATGTTATTTGTACTCTTCAGATACTTTATTTTGGACTCTTTTGTTCTGGTCGGTTGAACCAGTGTTTTAGACTCTTGTCGGGTTGTTTCTCGATATACTCTGCTGAGACTGGACTTGATGTACTTTCTTTTATTTGCTGTTGTTTTATTATTCTGTGTGTGGATGAGATTAGTTTTTGATATGATATTGTAGACCTATATTACAGCTTAAGTATGCTCGACGGATCCATTAAATTGGGATGTCCATCGATGTGTACTGCTGGCCATTGCCACGTGTCTAGTCCCACGACATTTTGGGACTGGGGCGTGACATTTTGACTGTCCCACAAGCAATGAGGACTAATTTTGATTGTTACAAAATTTTGACAGTCCTAATTTTAACCCAATGTCTGCACATTTATATGTAAAACTAGGATTGCCAAAATTATGACAGTCCTAATTTTAACCCACTGTCTATTTTATATAAAACTAGGACTGTCAGGATTTTGACAGTCCCACAAGTAATGAGGACTATCAAAATTTTGACAGTCCTAATTTTAACCCACTGTCTGTACATTTATATGTAAAACTAGGACTATCAGGATTTTGACAGTCCCACAAGCTTGTGGACTGTCAAAATTTTGACAGTCCTAAATCTAACACACTGAAAATTTTATGTAAAACTAGGACTGTTAGGATTTTGACAGTCCCACAAGCTATGAGTACTGTCAAAATTCCCACAGTCCTAATTTGAACCCACTATCTCTGCAAAATTTTATATAAAACTAGGACTGTGAAAAATTTTACAGGACTGTCCAGAATTTGACAGTCCAAGTTTTTAGCCACTGCCTATGCACATTTAACAACTGTATGTAGCAAACTTAAAACACAAATTGTACCAAATTGTAGCAACTTAAAACATAACCAATCAAAATATTTCAACAATACATAATCACTCAAAGTTTTCAAACTGTAAAGTTTTACATGTCTCAAAACACAAATTTTAGCAAACTTTTACAAATCTTGAAACATGGCCTAAACTTTATGCCGCATCTTTGTACGTTGCTCTCTATTTTCCAAGAAAGATAAATCTTCAGCGTTGTCGATTTGTTGTAGCTCGTCATTAATTTCCATATAATTCGTACCCTGACAACTTACGAGGCTTCTTTCCAACTTTTTCACTTTTCTAGCCTATTCATAGGACTGTTAAAAAAAATTGTTAGGTTATAAACATTTACACATATCAAACTGAAAGTGAAGAAGTTGGCTCACCATCTTGACAAATGCAGTATACAAGACAAATTTGGCGGGAAGATCTGATGGTACACACACAATATCGCCTCCGCGTTTGAACAACGTAGGTAGTCCGACACCAGCGTAGTAGGCGAGGTAGTCGTCGCTACATTCCGTCATACTTACTGCTGCCTGTTGTTCGGTTTCTCTAATAACGTGACGTTGCCACTCAGTGAAGAATTTCGAGACCCAGTTGAATGCCGCAGGAATATAGTTTAGCGGTTTTGTAACTCGCGGAGCAGTTATCATTTTCAATGTGCGCTTCGGAACTGTTTGTACGTAGCCAAACTGACGGAGCACTCTATCAGGCATATAAGCCTCCTCGATTTTATGACAACTTATCATACCGTGATATAAAGCGACTGGTTGCAATGGACGACTAGTCTGTCGCAAATCACGATATAGATCTCAAACAATCTACAACGCATGAAATTTAGCAAAACGTTATTTAGCATAACATAATTTAGTAAATTATTACCAAACATTCAAAAATTAGGTCTCAATTCACCTCTTCTATCGTCATATCTTCGAGTGCATTCCGTAGGACGGCGAATGTGTGTGGACATTTGGCATCTTCTTTAGTTGGCTTCCATCTGCACATTCTAGGAAGGTGCTCGTCATACCCTCGGTTAAGTTTAGCCCGTTGCAGGGTTAGAAAGTGCTCGTATATCCATGCCTTCACGTAACCAAGTTAAAAAATATTAGTCCAAAAATTAACAACAAAATTTTTAATTATGTATACAAGTTGACAAAGATATATCTATACATGGAGTAGAGTCTGGCATCCGGATATTGTCTTCGAACCGACGCGGGATGTCGCACCAAGCTCGCGGTAAAGGTATGCTAGTATACCGCTTCCCCAAGATATTTCTTCCACCGTGTCTATGTCGTCCAAATTCAGGAGATATTTGACATGTATGGACGTTCCAGACTTATCCGTAATGCCGACAGCCCATAAGATGAACTGCATATATCCACGGGCCACATTATCGCTATTATCCACTTCGGGGTCCGGATCAGCGAATGTCTCCTCCAAATATTTTAAAGGAAGTCCGTACGACTTCTTAAATTCACGAAGGGTGGTAAAACTAGTGGCATCAACTCCCAGACACCTTGATACATAATCCACGATATGGTCGTAAAAGTTGATGCTCGATTCGTCAAAAGTATGATTCATCATGACTCGACCATAAACCCTAAGTCCCAATATATGATGGACTTCATCAAGGGTAATCGTCAACTCACCGTTTGGTAGATGGAAAGTGTTGGTTTCTGGATGCCATCGTTCTACAAATGCTGATATCAGTGCATTATCCACCGTCGTATATGAGTAGTTACCCAAATATTGTAAACCGGTAGGAATAATTTTAGCCTTCACATCTTCTCCCAATAATTCAAACCTCCATGTATTGCATTTTTTGTCGTGGTTGATCACCGTTAACATACGAGAACTCTCCTGAAAAGTAAACAGTTGGATGAACTTATACCTATATATAAAATGTACTTATCTATAAATAATTGGATGAACTTAGAACTTACAACTATATATAAAATTATCATAATGTAATGTACTTACCGGATTGTTCCATATTTGGTATGCAATATGGTTCTCGATCGACGACAACATAGAGCAACTGTTTGGACGAGTCTCGACTGGACTATCTGGCTGCTGAGAAGGTTCTGAACCATCAGTAACCCGGTTTCCGAGGGTTTGTGGGAGAGTTTCGACAGGACTATCTGCATGCTGAGAAGGTCCTGAACCATCAGTTGGCCGATTTTGGACATTTGGTATGTCCTCATCGGAGGAGGAAGAAGAACCAGAAGTACTAGGAGGAGCACGTCTCTTCGAACGAGTGACAGTCTTTTTCGTTAGTCGACGTTTCCTAACTTCAGGATGTGCCTTGGGGTCGCGGAAAGTGAGAGCCGGTTCAATAGTACGCTGAACATTGCGTTCCTTACGCATCGACGCAGTAGGGCGTCTTCTTATGATATCTTCATCCTCAGTGCACTTCCGAGGGTCGTGACTATAAGACAAAAAAAAAAAAAAATTTAACATCCCAAAATAATTGAACATTCAGGACTGTAGAAATTTCTACAGTCCTATATATATACAGGACTGCAGAAATTTCTACAGTCCTAAATTATACAGAACTGTCAAAATTTTTACTGTTCTTAATCTATATAGGACTGTAGAAATTCCTATAATGCTATAGTAGCACACAAAAGAAGTGAGAAAGAAACAAAGGAATCCAAGCATGTTCAAACTTATTTGATGTAGCCCTCCACTGGAATGTTCATTAGATGTAGCCCTCCACTAGAATGTTCAATAGATGTAGCCGCCTCCACTATAATATTCGACAGCAAAATGTTGTAAGAAGAAGAACTCAGAGTTTTCAGGAAACAAAATTTTATAACGCCGTTGCCGGGGATCGAACCCGGGTCACCCGCGTGACAGGCGGGAATACTCACCACTATACTACAACGACTTGGTTGAATGGGTAATTCTCATCTATATCTATATACATTGTATAAAGGGGAGAAGAATAAACTTGAGGCAGTTTTTTACACTTGATTGTTTGCGATGGTTGTTACACTTGTATATGAACTTATATATGAGTAGAGGAAGACCGATAGACTTCAAACCGCTATGCTTTCTTTTTGTAATTTGTATTCAAGTAGGAAAAATAACAAGCCGGCATTTCAACCCACTCGCTCTATTTGAATCATTCTTTGTTCAAATTCCATCCGAAGTTAGTGGCATAATATAGAGGTCACGCTGAATGCTTTCCCGAACCAAAAATAACAAGCCGGCATTTCAACCCACTCGATCGATTTCGATTTCAATTACGTGAGAAAACACGGAGACGGCTGTTGACGCACTATCCCAACAATGGATCGAGCCACGACACAAACATATCACGCAAACAAACGAATGCATCAGTAGTAGTTAACCGATTGTGGAACTCCCAACTCCCAAGTGCACATAGATGCATGCATCAGTGTCATACGTAAACAGTCCCAAGTGTTTCTCCATAGCTCCAAGCAACCGTTGATCTCGTTATTTAGTTGTCATATGAATCTCGATTTGTTCCTGAAGCTTTTTAGAATGTTAGTTTGACAGTTCGACCAGCATTTATGTCCCGCATCGATGCATAATTTCTTTAGCGTAAGAGCTGCATGCCACTTTTATCACACAGTTGAGCAACTTGTGGAATGCAACTAATTTCTGTTTCCAGCGCATTTCTCATCTCAAATACCTCGTTTACGAAACCTGGATATTTGTTTCGTGTGCGCTTATCCTAGGGTTTATGCATGGTTGCTGAGCTTTGCTATACAAGACAACATTCTGTTATTTTCGATTTTTTGTTGTTCCATGGAAGTCATTTCCATGTAAGGATAGTTTGGTTATTAGTCAGGATGTAGGTGAAGAGAATTTATTTAGGCTGTAATTTAGATGCTCCCTGAGTAGCTAGCGGCATATCAATGTCGTCTAAAATCATACAATCTTAAATCAAGAAGTGGTATCGAGTAGGTAATTGTAAACTTCATTTTTTTTTGTATTTGTAACGAAATATTGATTCCTAAGTGGAAAAAAAAAAGTTTTATCTGACATGTCACACACAAGTAACAACCATCAATATCCATCGGTGCAGATTTTGGACTTCATCGAGAACGCTTGGATTTTTATTTCATATGTCATCCATGGAGTCCAAAATACTACCACAAACTTGATTTGTTGCCATGCATGCAAAACGTGTTTTTATTGGAAAACACGACAGTCAACTGCAAGACTCCGTCAGTGATGTATGAATTATAAATTCGTTATTTACAAAGTTTATTTGGATTAATATACGGTTGGTAGTTAAAGTATTTTTAAGATAATTAACCTATCTTTGTTGTAATGTTATGATTGGTTGGCTAAGGTCAAAACGACAGCCATCTACAAAAACTAAAGATAATGACATATTTACGTAAATAAAAAAAATAAAAAAACTTTACTGTAACGATAAAATTTTTATATTAATTAAGTACAATGATAGAAGTTTAAAAAAAAAAAATCGATACATATCGTCATCAGAGATGGCGAAAGTATTGAATATTAAAAAAATAATGTTAATCTTAAACAAAAAAATTAAAAACTTTCTAAATTTTCGCCAACTTAGTTGGCGAAAAATTGTTGGTTTCGGTTTGTTTTGGTTTGGGTTTATTTTTTGGTTTTATGTTTAGGGTTTGATTTGGTTTGATTTTTTATGTTGGTTTGATTTGTGTTGGTTTTTTGTGTTATTGTTTGGTTGGTTTTTTTTGGTATGTTCATGTTGTAACAATCATATTGTAACGTTCATATTTTTACAACAACTCTTTTTTTTTCTCATATCTATAAATTTCTTTCATTATCTTCTTCTTCTATTCATTTCTCACTCAACCCACGTATACTTTCAATTTTTTTTTCTTCTATTCATTTCTCACTCAACATAAGTTTATCTCTTACTCAACATAAGCCACTTCAGCTCATTCACTGTATGTAGAAGCTCATTCTCTTGTCATGGATCAAAATCTAACAATATTATGTTCGGTTAGAGATGTGCTAAATGAGTTAGTTCATGAAGGAGGTTTAACTGAATTTTTTTTAATTGATCGAAATATTTCGTTTGATAGTTTACGTAATCAAATTATTGAGTAATGTTCTATTGATTATGAATTTATATTGGTTCATGTTTATTTAACTAATTGTATAAAGTTAGTTAGTGAACAAACATGGAAATTTATTATAAAAGTTAATATACAAGCAACGTACATTAATATTTATGTAACTTTACCACCACCTAGAAATAATATTGTAAGTAGTATATGTGCTTCTAATCAAGTTAATACTGCTTCTGGTTCTTCTCATCAAGCTATTTCATTTACTGAACAAGAACATATAGTAGATGATGGTAATAACAAAGATGAAAACAATGATGCTTTAATTAAAAATTTAGATAATGAATTTGATGGCAATGTTGATAGTGTTAATTTCTGGATTAATCATTTGAAGGAAATTTGATAATCATTCTGAATTTAGATATTTTATTAGTGATATAGCAATTGAACATAATTTTACTTGTCATGAAACTTTAAACAATGCTAGTGAGATTGTACATAAATATAACAATTCAAGTTATAATTGGAAAGTATACGCTAAAGCAAGTGGTAAAGGTGAAGATTTTTTTATTACTATGCTAGAAAATATACATTCTTATTTAGGGGGACTTACAATAGGTTCTCATCCATTAGCTACTACTGTATGGGTTAAAAATAATATTATTGATAAAATTCGAGATAATCAGTAGTATAGTCCATCACATGTTGTAAATGATATATATAGAGAACACAAAATATATATTAAATATTATAAAGCTTGAAAAGCTAGGAAACTTGTTCTATCCGAAATAAATGGTAGTTATATTGATGCATATAGTAGTCTTGAAGAGTATGGTTTTAGAATTATTGAGACAAATCCAGGTAGCCAATGTTTTATACAGACTACAGAAGACAATAGATTTAAAAGAATTTTTATTTGTTTTAAGGCATGCATCGATAGATTTTTAAGGGGATGTTTACCTGTGATTAGTACTGATACTACTTTTTTTCTCTAGATATTAAGGTATTTTATTTATTGCTTGTGCTCATGATCTAAATTATCAATTATATCCAATTGCTTATGCTGTTGCTGAGAGTGAAAATATTGATTTTTGGACTTGGTTTTTAAACAGTTTGAGAACATCTTTTGAAAAATATTTTGATGCATGGAATACAATTTCTTTTATATCAGATATACAAAAAGGATTGATAAGGGCTATGCATGATATCTTTTCAGAATTGCCTCATTTTTTTTGCATTCAACATTTTAAATAAAATTTGAAAAAAGTCTTCAGATTTCGACATTTTTAACATAGTTTAGATTATCTTGCTAGATGCTATAATAAAACAGATGCAAACTATTGTTTGGAAAAAATTAAAGCTGAAAACATAGATGTTTGCAACTGGCTCGTTGGAGTAAATAATGAAACTCGTATTTTTTCACACTGGATAACAACTTATTCTCTTTGTCCCATATTAGTTATTCACACATCGAATCTTGCTGAATGCTTCAATAACTAGGTAACAAATTTACGTGATAAACCAATAATGACACTATTTGATGGAATTTGAGCCAAAATTATAACACTTCAGGACAAGAACATGCAAAAAGCTAAAACTTTTTAAACTGATTATTGTCCGAAGATGTTACAAACTGTCTCTTATCATAAAAGAAAAATACCGGCTGCAAACGTTGAATATAGTTAGAAATTTGTTTGAAATATTAGATTGTAAAACAAATACAACATATGTTGTAGACTTAGATGGAAAATCTTGTTCATGTTTAAAATGGTATTATACTTTGCTTCCATGTGTACATGTATGTTATGTGTGTAAGTCTAAAAATATTAGCATCGAGAGTTTTTATCCAGGTATTTTCTCTAAGGAAGCATTAAGAAGGGTATATGAGCCACACCTGGAGCCAATTCCAGTCTCTTACAACCTCCAAAGTATATTGGTTAGAGGTCACATTGGAGTACCAGATGTACAACGCAAGACGGAAAGACCAAAGAAGAACCGGATCAAAGCGAATAATCAAGCTTCAAGAGATCTTCGATGTAGTAACTTTAGGACACAATAGAAGGAGATGTACAAACCAACCAAAAGAATGAAGGCATTGTCGTAGATTTTTAAATAGTTTTATTTTATGAGAACAATATACAATTTTATTGAAATATAAGAAAGTTACATTCAAATAAAGTTGATACTGATATAGTAATTTCATCGACCTCTTTTGGCTAATTTTTGATAGTTCGGACGATCAATCTCTCATAGATTGAGTCAGTCCCTCTTTTCTTGTGTATTCTCCGGGGTCGCATCATCATCTCCTCCTTGACTGTCCTCCACTTGAGATGGCATCGGTGCTGATAGAGTTGTCAAGATATACGTATAGCTGGTAACTCCGGGGGCGAATAGGCTATCCCACTGAGAATCTTTCTCGTGTGCCCACTGAGTTGTGCCTGCACCGGCTGTCGCCTGAGAAGTGCCCCAGTCTGCCCAGTGAGAAGTGCCCTTACCAGACCACTGAGTAGTGCCCGCACCAGCCCACAGAGTAGTGCCCGCACCGGCCATCGCCTGAGAAGTCCCCCAGTCAGCCCAGTGAGAAGTGCCCTCACCAGCCCACTGAGTAGTGCCCGCACCAATCGTCGCCTGAGAAGTGCCCCAGTCGGCCCAATGAGAAGTGCCCTCACCAGCCTACTGAGTAGTACCCGCACCAGCCCATTGAGGGACATCATCATCTTGCAGTGGCAGACTTTCATCTTGATACCAAATAACGGTATACTTCTTAGGGGGGCGTGCTTGTTGTTGTGCAACAAGACCCTGAGAATAATCTCCTGGAATAAGTAAGGGATGGTTCGGAGGACTTGTCACTACCACATTATAAAAACAGGGGTATTTTCGACTTTTTATGTATTTAATATTTCGTGTATTTAAATTAAATAATTTTGATGAGATGTGTAATTAAATATATTATTATTTACAGTGTTCATTAATGTCTGAGCTGGTAGGCTTGACCTAGAAGCCCACTAGACGAACGCCTGTCCGAATTATAGGATTACGTGTTAATTGTATTAATTAGAATTTTAATTATTGGATGTCGTAATTAATTACCGTAAATTTATTTAATTGTTGCGCGCTGCCGTTGCTTCGATATTTGGAGCGCTACCCTAGCTTTTGTCTTCCAACAAATTTTACAACATTGCCCTAGACGTGCCCGCCTTCCATTCTGCCATTTTTATAACTCATAATTATGCTCTCTTGTGCTTCATTTTAGCCACACAAAAATCGTTGCGGACGTTTATTTAAATTCTAAATAAATTCCAACTTTGTATCGATGTGCGTTCCAATCAAAATTGGAGGCAATCTTGGCCTATTTTTCGTACGACCCAAATTAGGATAATATTCTGTTCTGAGTCTTCTTCACTAATGGTATTGGTGACCCGACCTGATTTTGGCCCCACGTGCTCCTAATTAATTTTAGAACGCCAATCGTATCTAATTTTAATTAATTAAATCCAGTGACCCACCCCTGTGCAATTTTCTAATTGTTGGGGGCTTAATTGCAAAATTTTAACGAGGTGTCACCATCCTATTGGTTTAGCCAAATGAAGAAGGCAACCTCCCTCATTTTTCTCCATATAGAATCATGGCCACCCATTCTAGATGGAAGCCATCACCACCATTCATTCTCTCTCACATCTCCCTATAAAACATCACCTCACCCACACTTTTCCCTAGGAAAACCCTAATCCCTAAAACGTAGGCTAGCTCACAAGCCCCAACCGTAGCCTCCTCCCTCATTTAAATTTTTTCCATTCTTTCTTTCTTCTTCTTCTTCTTCTTCTTCTTCCCTTCTTCTTCTTTCCTTTGTTCTTTTCAAACTTGGAAAAAGGGGGGGGGGGGAGCCACTCACCACTGTTCATCGGGCTCCCTCTCCCTGCAGCTCCGGCAGACCCGCCGGAGCATCATCCCCGCACTGCAACCCGGAGCCCCATACCAGGCGAGCTTCCCCGAGCACCCACTGCTCATCCCGGCCCGGCCAGCCCGGCCACCCGGCCGAGCCCCGACCCCGTTCTCCATCACCAGCCAACACTCCTCCCTGTATCACTCCGACACCCGACATTCGAGTCTCCCCTCCGGCCCGCTGCAACCTCCTCTTCCCCGCCTGATCTCCCCGAGCATCTCCTGACTCGGCCATTAACTCCGACTCCACGACTGATCCCCCACCTCAACACTCCAGACTCCGGCGGCCTCCCTACCCGAAGCTCCACCCGCAGTCTCCTTCCCCGGCCAGCCCCGGACTGCAAACTCCGACTCTCCGCTGCTCCTCCCTGCCTACTCCTCTCACCACCACACGAACGCCACCGGCTCTCCCCCTGAGCTCCCTCGGCTGCACTCCGGCGCGGCCCAGCTACTCCACCATCTCCCCGTAACTCCCCTCGAGCTCCTCCCCCGGTGCTGCATTCCTCCCGAGCTGTGCTCCGACGAGCCTCCAACTTCGGCACGAGCCACCAGAACTACCACCACCACCACCACCCGAAGCCAGTGCGGCCATCCCCCACGGCCAGCTCTCCCTGCGGCGGGCTGTGCACCAACCCCGGTGAGCCTCTCCCTCTTCCCCTTGTATACGTATGTGTATACGTGTGTGTGTAGGTGTATGTGTACGTGTATGTGTATAATTTATGTATATGTGTACGTATGTATTTAATAGTGTGTATGTATGTGTATACATATACATAATGTATATGTATATGTATATGTATATATATTTAACATGATTTATATATATATACGTATTTAAATGTATATGTGTATGTGTAAATGTATATGTATATGTGTATTTTATTTAATATATATATATATGTATGTATTTTGGTATAAAAATATATAATGTTTGGTATATATATATATATATATATATATATATTTTGTATATATATACTTAATATATTTTCAATATGTATAATTGGTATATATATATATATATATATATATATATATATATATATATATATATATATATATATATATATATATATATTTTGTATATATACTTAATATATTTTCAATATATATAATTGGTATATATGTATATATATATATTTAGTATATGTATGTAATTATTAATTGATATATGTATATATGTATTTGTATATACACTTAGCATTTTTAATTGGTATATTTGGTACATATATATTGTTTAACTAATATATATATATATATATATATTATACATGAAATTAAATGGTACATATATATATATATATATATATATATATATATATATATATATATATATATATATATATATATATATATATATATATATATATATATATATATATATATATATATATTGTAAGTATATATGTTAGTTAAAGATATGTATATTTATATATCTCTACTAGATGACCCGAGTGTGGATACGGACACCCCGTAACTACACCTGACCTATGATCCTGTGAACTGTTAGTTGACTGCCATGCGTACGCTGACGTACTGGCAAGTCCCGTACCATTTTGATCGTCTGTCTTGCCCAGCAATCGCAGACGCGACGCCCGTGCAATTTGACGCACGCTGACCCTAGATTGACCAGTGCCATACCTGGCATAACCCCCTGAGTTATGTATTTGAGTTGTGTTAGTGTAGCATCTGATGCAAATATTGTATTATTTTATTATATGTCTATAGGACTGTTGGATCCTCCAGACGATACTCTGGGACAGGACATTGGTATTACCAGCTAAGGACCCAAGGCGAGTACATTCTCTGATTAGCTTCTTGTTTATGATATCCCCTATGTTCATTGTATCTAGTGTAAATATCCATGCTCTTGACACGATGGTTACACGGATTGGTATATACGGATCTCGTCATGAGATGTTATTCCTTGTTCATGGTGTAGCTTGTACAAGTCTTGTTTCATTGTTATCTTGTACATGTACAGACACTAATTTCTGGGGAGATTTGCTACCTCCCTAGGGAATCCTGTGCCATAGCGTACCATGGTTGGATCTACTATACCAGTCAGGGATGGGGAGTATTTTAGTGTAGATATGTGATCATACCCAACTCTACATGCATCATAGCTCACCCACGCCTCACGTCGGTGCAGCCTTACCATTACATGCCTCAACACTGTTACATATGGTTAGCCTGACTATTACTCGCATCATAGCTATCCGTACGGATTAGCCTGACCTCAAGGATGATCGCTAACTAATGTAATGAGTTTACTAGTCCCAAATCGATCACATGTTAAAGCTAGTACTCACACACTTAGTCATAGTATTCTTACTCATTGACATATTGTTTCCTTTCCTGCATTTACTTACAGTATTTTCAGTATATCCTTTATTGTTTGTTTCTCGTACATATACATGCATCTTATATATTTCCATCTATATACTGCTACATAGTTTATATCATTGATATAGAACTGCTATTTAGAAATGTACTTTGCTCATTCCTGACTGGAAAACATTTTCCAGACTATGCCTAGAGGATTGGTATCTGACACTTGTGGACCATCAGGGTGACTTAGTTGCAGTCTTGGACTTAGTAGTTCAGTCGTGATTCCGGGAGGTCTAGCCGGAATCACTAGTTCTAGTTAGTTCCTTTAGCATATTATTTGGTACCGGATTTGTCTCCGGCATTTTGTTGAGACTTGGATTATGTTGAGTTAGATTATTTTAAGATTTTGACTTGTGTTGTATTCTTATTTATTTTTTCGATTTCTTATCGTGCTATAGTTATGTGATTGAGTGTGTTGTTCTTTTATATTGTTATCCGCGTCTCCTTATGGAGTTGGATACTAGTGCGAGATTGTTTTAGATAGTGATTGACCTAGACAGCGTTCTACCGCCGATGCTGCGGCGTAGGCTGGACGTACCCACACTCTCGTACCCCTATACCGGGTGCGGGTCGTGACAGGAGTCGATCCTCGTTGCATAGCAGCCAAAAATTTGCCAACCGCTATACGCAATGGGTCACCCACTTGATGATTTTGGTATGCAATATTTAAATTTGGATGCTGAAATATTAAATAAAATTTAATAGAGTACATAAATAAGTACTACTTAGATAGATATTTTCATATAAAAATAACGTACCAGCCCTTCTATATAATCATAATAGCCACGGAGACTATAATCATCTATGGCTCGATGTTGAAATTGAAATTCCTCATAGTAGTAGGCTCTGTTGCTGATAAGAGGAGCTCCCCACCAAGATCTATATGCATCATCACCGTAGGCTGCACCATTACAAATTATGAGCATATGATTTCTAATAATTTTTGAAGTAAAATTTGTTACACTTTTGGAATAACTTACCATCATCAATAGAGGACATCATTTGAGACAAATGTCCCACCTTATGTATCTCAAATCTAGAATTTCACCCAGAAATTAATCTGCGTGCTCTGATAGTTTCATTGCCTTTACCACGATTGAAACATGGTGGCTTATCAGGAATATGTTGTATCATCCAGAACTGTCGCATAACACGATCAGCTGGATGATACATTATGTTATCGTGGAATATTATGTAAAATCTATGTAGACTCAATCCAAAGGATGTTGTTTGTAACTCAAGAGGATTCTGCCCAAGCCGGTATGGTAAAAAAATTACCTATTTCATATAAAAAAACTATAAGATAATAAACATATTGACTGCATAAAATAATAAAAAATATATAAGAGACTATAAATTTTTTTACCTCATTAAACCTTAGTGAATTGAATTGGCCCCGATATATTGCGATATCCTTGTGAGCACATCGAGTTGGATCTGCTACAGCCGTCATCCAACGTAAAGCTGATGGGAAGACACCAACTTCGGTATCAATACGGGAGACTGGCCTACCGATACAGAAGTGCTCGTAGGACCAAACCTAGAAAAAATAGATCATATAAGTGTACATATTTCTTTAGTAAATAAAATTATATAAATAAATTATACTTGTAATAATGTCATACATCCATTCAAACTTTTCTGTCTTTTATCCACTGAAGTAAAATGTACAAAATTTGACATGGAGTTGTACAAATATGCCAACACAGAAGCTCCCTATGCATGACGGGTAGGTTCTGTCAGATTTTTCAGAAAAGGTAAAAAATATAATTTTTTCCTAAATTCGGAGTTTGGAAGCAAAATTCCGTTGATTAGACCTAGTAAGTAGGCCCTGGTGCAAGCAGTAACCTGAACATATAATAAAAAAAGGATATTAGTTAAACTAAATAAAAATATATATACATAAATAATAACATTAAATGTTATACATACTCGTTCCGCATCCACTAAGATTTCTTTCTCACCAATACGATCTAGGTGCATAAAGTTGTGACGGAGCCACGAAAGCGTCACAAAACTTTTATCATATATGATAGGTGGCTCCACGCCTAAGTACTTCCTAAATACAGTTTTGCCACAAAATGATTCATCATTTTCAAATATTATAGGTTCACCCGTAATAGGTAATCCTAAGATATTTGCCATATCTACTAGCAAAATGGTCATTTCTCTGGATGGTAACTGAAAGGTATTTCTTTCGGGCTACCACCGCTCAACCAAACTGAAGATCAAGTCTCTGTCATGACGTAGAAAATGTATATGATCAATATGATCAAAACAAAATACGTTCACCATACCATGTTGTTCTTCAGTCAACATTCAGTACCCAACGTCGTCCTCATAACGCCATACGACATGCTCTCGTACTCGAAACTTATCAGGATAATCGTATTGCTATATATGAGATATATAAACGATGTTATTGTTAGACATGTAAAAAAATATAAATTATATTGACTAAAATAATTCAATTTTAATATATCTGTCCAGAAAATACTAAACTAAAAATGTGTGACTCACGCAGCTAGATAATCATATATGTAGTAGGCCCTCCCGGAATATGTCTATCATTTTGGGTACCCATCTGCAATATTTAATACTTAGTATTAAAATATGTAATCAAATATTTAGTGTTAGCATGTCTACTATCATGAGGATTACAATTATAATGATTAAAATAGTAATCACTACTAGAATGATAGAATTACAATTATAATTATGATAGGACTAGAATTAATATTGTTTATCAAAATTACAAAAAACAAAAACAAAAATATTACAAACCTTTCTTCTCGTTCTCCTTCTCCTCTGCTTACTTCCTCCTTCTCTTCTCTACTTACTTCTGTTCTTCTTCTTCTTGATTTAATTCCTGCATCATTTCTTCCTCCCTCCCTCCTTATACTAAGAATACACCAACACCCACTAACCATATTGAACCAACCACCATATTAAATCAAGGACCCACATTTAAACCGAACACATTTAATCCAACATCCATATTAAACCAACTAACTATATTAAACCAAACCAACATATTAAACCAACCATATTAAACCGGATGAGCGGATTTTCGCCAACTAAGTTGGCGTAAATTTGGGAAACCAAATTTTTGCCAACCCAGTTGGCGAAAATCCAACCGGTTCTCGCCCAAAATAGCCACGTCGGATTCCACTTCGGATTTCGTCGAATTTTTGCCAACTGGGTTGGCGAAAATCGAGCACTTCCTAATTTTTGCCATCTTTTATGGCGATATGTATCGAAATTTTAAATTTTTTTAAACTTCTATTGTTGTACTTAATTAATATAAAATTATTTTCATTACAGTAAATTTTCTGGAAAAAAATTGACGATGTTATATATTAAGGACGCAAGTGTAATTTAATTTTTTTAAATAAAAATGACATATGTATATAAGTAAAAATTAATAAGATATTATCGTTTAGCTTTCGTATATGATAAGAATTGTACTGATTGAACGACTATAACATCTAAATATTACAAAAATACTACTCAAAATCTTAAATATTCATAAACTCATTTGCAGAAGAAGCTTGTTAGCAAAGATATATAAGATGAAGCATGTTGATAAAAAAATATTTAATATACATACTAGCATGAAATTTTTTGATGCAAAATTATTTTGGTTTGAACCATCTTTTATTTTTATTTTTAAACTTGTGTTTTACTTGATATGATTATGTTAAAATATATACCAACTTATTTTCGAAGTTCCAACCTTGTATTTCTTTTTCGCAAAGGCTATAGGTTTGGCATGCAAAATCTAGTTTAACAAAACAAATTCAAAGAATACGCAACGAAAACATTTAAAACCACATTTTTTCCCCAATGAACTTATGTTTTACTTTCTAATTAAAATTTTGTTCAACAATATATCGAGTTATTTCTTGCAACATAGTATTTTTTGGGTAGTCGATCGTTGTTTCTAGATATAAAAGTTATTTTCACAAAATAAATTCAAATATTATTGTATAATTATGTCTCCACAAAGGTAAAAATGTTACACATAAAAGAGAGAAATAAATTTATTATAATAAAATATAGATGCACGGGATTAAAACTTGTACCTCTCACATGCAAAGCAAGAACTCTACAATTTGACCTACATTCCCACTTTGTCTTATTTAAGTATTCATTATAAAAATATTATAATAAAGAATTTCCAAAATTAATTAGGGTCATATATATTAGAGGGCCATGTTCGGTCGCTTCAGATGAACATGCTCAAGGCCGATCCTTGTTGGCTTCCATTGTTGGGTTAAATTTCCTTCCTATATACAGAACACTCAGAAGTGCGACGAGTGTCGTCTGCGTGTCGGAGAAGTTTGGTCAGTCAAAGACGACAAGTGATGATCAAAGGAGGCCGTACAGCTGATACAACAACCCTGATATACCATCCCCATATACCAACATTATATTGGCGGGTATACCAACAACATAACGGCATGCAAGGTTTGTAGTTGTGAATTTTGAGCAAGGCAGTTTTAGGGCGGCATATAACTGTTGGTTAAATTCCTAAATAATGCAAATAGGAAGATGTAAAATTAAAACAAGAAATAGTATAGGATTCGAGGCACGTTACACGCTGTCCTTAGAATAGAATTTCGCCCCACGAACAGTGCAGTGGGTTCCTGGCGATCTATCCCCGAGATACAACGAATCCTTCGATTCACTTCACCGTGCACCCGGTGGCAAATCCCACGAACGATCACAACCTTGCCCGACAAATAGAGATTGGACGGAGAAGTTTTGGAGGAATTTTGGTTCTGGTGTTTTTCTTTTCTTTTTCGTCTCTGTGAGATTATTCTTCCGTCCGAACAGAGAGAGAGAGAGAGAGAGAGAGAAAAGAAAAAAGTGATTTTTGTTTTTCAGATCTCAGGATTGTGTCCTAGATATATCTCTCACGTAACCTTTTCCACTTTTTCAGTAACGGGATTACGTGAGAACAGTTCCGCGGAAGACCAGCAACCCACCAGACCAAATCAACGGAAATAAAAAATAAAATAAAATAAGTTATGAAATTACCTTTGTACCCGTGTCCGTTCCGCGGCGCGCAAGCGTGCAAAGTGCTAAGTGCACGAATAATAAATGCGTAAAAATGCGCATTAAATCGCGCACCCGCTCGCGGGTTGGATGAGATCAAGCCCATCCCCTATAAAGCCCACTTACCCACTAAGAGGGATAAAGCAATATATAGAAAGGAGAATGACTTCTCCTTTCCCATGTGGGACTAAAAGAAAGGAGTTGATTTGTTGAATCATATAGTTTAAATAAATCTAACAATCCCCTACATGATTCAACAAAAGAAAAAAAAGGAAGTATAGCACGACAGGACATATAAGAAGGAAAATAAGATATGGGCAATCACACTGTGTATCAGAGGAAGGTGTCTTCCGGACTTGAACCTCCCTTTAGTGTTATACATCTCATCTATACAGACCCAAAGTGACTTAAGTCTTGAACTTAGGATCTTACGTGTACAGACTCAACATACACACAAATACATTATAGGCATTTGATTGTATCAACAGTTGTGCACTTTTCGGCCATGTGCTATCTCGATTTCTTAAGAGCTCTAGAGAACAGCCCGAGTTCCCATAGAAAGCGGCCCCACTTTCACTCTTAAATAGGTGAATCTTCCTAGGTATTCTGTAATTTATATACCCTGCTTTACAAGTCACAGATTCATTGAGATTTTACAATCACCCTTTTATTTATTGCAGATCAACACTATACATTAGAGGAATGGTTCTTTACAATTACTATCATATAGTGTTTTCAGTCACACATCAATTTTGTTGTTACCCGTTGAACCTTTTTTTGGTGCTTCCAATCAAAGGTTGGGTTGCCTTTGAGGTGACTCAATCTATGGGCTTTAACCCCATTCCTCTTGCCGTCTCCAACACAAGTCTCCTTGAGAGCCCTTTAGTTAGAGGATCTGCTAGATTGTTCTTTGATCTGACGAAGTCAATTGCAATTACTCCACTGGATCGCAATTGCTTCACCCGATTGTACCTCAGACGTATATGTCTGGATTTTCCATTATAACTTGTCCTTTGAGCCTTTGCTATTGCAGCTTGGCTGTCACAATGTACAGGGATAGCATGAACTGGTTTGCTCCACAGAGGAATATCTGTTACCAGATTCCTAAGCCAGTCTGCTTCCTCACTGGTGAGGTCAAGAGCTATAAATTCTGTCTCCATAGTAGATTTAGAAATACAGGTCTGCCTGGTAGAGTTCCACGCAACAGCAGCTCCACCCAATGTGAATACATATCCACTTGTGGCTTTGGTCTCATCTGTATCGGAGATCCAGTTCGCATCAGTATACCCTTCTAATACAGATGGGTATACTCCATAGAATAATCCATGGGATATCGTGCCCTTTAGGTATCTCATTACCCGTTCCAAGGCAGTCCAATATGAACTATTCGGATTGCTAGTATACCGACTAAGCTTTCCTACTGCGTAGGAAATATCAGGTCTGGTACGATTAGCAATATAGTTCAGGCATCCGATTTGCTGAGAATACTTCAACTGAGCCACACTGTCTCCTTTATTCTTCTTCAACCTGATACTTGCATCATATGGAGTACTTACAGGTTTAGAATCAAAATAGTTAAATCTTTTTAGAACTTTTTCTATATAGTGAGATTGGGAGATACCAATTCCCTCAGAAGTGCGACTTAGTTTAAGTCCTAAAATTATATCAACAGGTCCTAAATCTTTTATATCAAAATTTTGAGACAGAAATGATTTGATATCATAAATAATATCCATGTCAGTACCAAAAATAAGAATATCATCAACATACAGGCATAATATTACACAAGAGCTACCAATAGTTTTGCTATATACACATTTATCAGAATCATTAATAGCAAAATCATATGATAGAATTACCTTGTCAAATTTATCATGCCATTGCTTTGGCGCTTGTTTCAGCCCATAGAGAGATTTAATTAATTTGTATACCTTGCGTTCTTGCCCTGGAACAACAAACCCTTCAGGTTGTTCCATATAGATCTCTTCCTGTAAATCTCCATTCAGAAATACAGTTTTTACATCTATTTGATGAATAAATAGTTTATGAACAGATGCAATGGCTATTAACATTCTAATTGTAGCAATTCTTGTAACAGGAGAGTAAGTGTCAAAAAAGTCTACCCCTTCTCTTTGTTTGAACCCTTTAGCCACTAACCTGGCTTTGAATTTCTCAATAGACCCATCAGGTCTTAACTTCTTTCTGAAGATCCATTTGCAACCTATTGGTTTGCAACCTGCAGGAAAGTTAACCAAATCCCAAGTTCTATTTGATATAATAGAATCCATTTCACTATTTATGGCCTATTTCCAAAATAAGGAATCGACTGAGGACATAGCCCCTTGATAAGATATAGGATCCTCTTCAACGAGGTAGGTGAAAAAACCTTCACCTAGGTTTGGTTCTCGTCTTGTTCTTTTACTTCTCCTGGGTTCTGCTGGGGTAATCACCTCTGGTTGTGAACTAGAGGTAACAACAGGGACTTGTGTAGAAATAGAAGAACTAGAAATTCTATTTTTTAATGGAAAAACATTTTCAAAAAATATAGCATCCCTAGATTCCATAACTGTGTTAGCATCAATACCATTTACCTCACTCTTAATTACAAGAAATCTATAAGCAGTACTATTTTTGGCATAGCCCAAAAATACACAATCTATGGTCTTTGGTCCCAATTTTCTTTTCTTGGTAGGGGGGACAGATACTTTAGCAAGGCACCCCCACACTTTGAAATATTTCAAAGATGGCTTTCTACCTCTCCAAAGTTCATAAAGGGTCTTATCAGTCTTTTTGAAAGGAACTTTATTTAAGATATGACATACAGAAAGAAGGGCTTCCCCCCACAAATAATCAGATAAACCAGAGCTACCTAACATAGCATTAATCATATCAAGAAATATTCTATTTTTTCTTTCTGCTACCCCATTCTGTTGAGGAGCATAAGGAGCAGTTACCTCATGTATAATGCCATGCAATTCACAAAAGGAGTCAAACTCGGCAGAGGTGTATTCACCCCCACGATCAGACCTAAGAATTTTAATTTTTTTCTCAAGTTGGTTTTCAACTTCAGCTTTAAAAGATACAAACTTACTGAAAGCTTCATCTTTAGTTCTAAGCAAGTAAACATGGCAGTATTTTGAATAATCATCTATAAATGTAATAAAATACCGTTTACCACCACGAGTGAGAATACTGTTCAATTCACAAATATCGCTGTGAATAAGCTCCAATAGCTGAGAACTCCTTTCAACGGAATGAAAGGATTTTCTGGACTGTTTGGCTTGTGTACATATCTCACATTTTCCATTTCTGCTCATGTCAATCTTAGGAATCAATTGTAACTTAGACATTCTCTTTAAAGAGTTAAAATTGACATGTCCCAACCGACCATGCCAAACATCACAACTATTAGTATTATAAAAGAGAGCATTTGAATCAGAAGTAGAAGTAGATGCAATATTATTTAAACATGAATTTAATGTATTGCAAGGCATATCCACAGAAAGTTTAAACAGACCCCCACATACATAGCCTTTCCCAATAAAGTTACCGCTCAGGGAGATTATAACTCGATCAGATTCAAATACCAGTTTGTAACCATGTTTATTTAGCAAATAACCAGAAATTAAGTTCTTGTTTACGTCCGGTACGTGCTGCACATTATGCAAAAGGAGAATCTTGCCCGAAGACAACTTGAGATTCACTCTTCCCTTTCCATGCACTCTGGCAGCACTCGAGTTTTCCATAGCTACTGATTCGCCTTCCTCAACCTGTCGGTAGGAGGAAAAAGAATCAATATTAGGGCATACATGGACATTTGCCCCTGTATCAACCCACCAGTCAGTAGGCTGATACGATGACTCAAAAACAGAATATACGGTTACAAACCTCTGATCATCGGTACCGATAGATTCGGTTCCGGCTATGATAACATGAGCCTGTGGAACAATAGTAGAGTCTGCAGGAGTTCGACGATCAGGATTCTGAAATCCCTGACCCTTCTTCCTGTGGCGGCATTGCCTAGCAAAGTGACCAGGCTTACCACAGTTGTAACATTCCCGCTTAGGTCTGTTGTCTTTCCCAATCGCAGCTCTTGGCTTAAGAAACTGTTTCTTTGCAGGGTTTCTGTTCTGGGGGTTGTTCCTCTGTTGATAGGGTTGGCCCTTAGGGTTTCCCTTGGTTTCAACAATGTGTAACTTTGCCTCGAATTCAGTACTAAGAGGTTCCTTGTCTCTAGTTCTACCTTCTTCCTCAATGCGGAAGGACACAAACAGGTCGCCTAAAGACATGGGTTCCTTATTATGTTTTAGTTTTAAACCAAATTCCTTCCAAGATGGGGGAAGTTTATTAATGAAGGCAGTAATTAAAAACTTATCAGCAAATGGCATATCTTTATGAGACATCTCGTGTATGATTGTTTGAAGGGTATTAGTTTGTTCAACAACAGACTTCTCATCTACCATTTTAAACTCTAAAAATCTGTCAACAATGTAAATCTCAGAACCCGCTCCTTCATTGGAGTATTTTTTATCGAGAGCTTCCCAAAGCTCTCTGGACGTAGAGGTAGTGCAGTATATATCATAGAGGGTGTCAGAAAGACAACTGAGAATTTTACCGTGACAGATAAAGTCTGTCTCGTTGTAGGACTCTAATTCGTAGGTCCTGGCAGGTTCGTGTAAGTCAGGTTGGATTTCCGGTTCTTTGAGAACCTTAACCAGTTTCAAGCAAGTCAGCCAGTAGGTCATCCTACGTTGCCATCTCTTAAAATTCAGGCCATCAAACTTCTCCGGTTTGGAGGAGTTATGAATGTTCGTGGTCAGTTCTTCTACGGTGTTCATCATGTAGATAGAAAATTTTCAACCAGAAAATAGAAAGTAGACAGAAGCTACGAAAATTCTATTCTAAGATTGTTGGTTAAATTCCTAAATAATGCAAATAGGAAGATGTAAAATTAAAACAAGAAATAATATAGGATTCGAGGCACGTTACACGCTGTCCTTAGAATAGAATTTTGTCCCACGAACAGTGCAGTGGGTTCCTGGCGATCTATCCCGGAGATACAACGAATCCTTCGATTCACTTCACCGTGCACCCGGTGGCGAATCCCATGAACGATCACAACCTTGCCCGACAAATAGAGATTGGACGGAGGAGTTTTGGAGGAATTTTGGTTCTGGTATTTTTCTTTTCTTTTTCGTCTCTGTGAGATTGTTCTTCCGTCCGAACAGAGAGAGAGAGAGAAAGGAAAAAACCGATTTTTGTTTTTCAGATCTCAGGATCGTGTCCTGGATATATCTCTCACGTAATATTTTCCACTTTCTCAGTAACAGGATTACGTGAGAACAGTTCCGCGGAAGACCAGCAACCCACCAGACCAAATCAACGGAAATAAAAAATAAAATAAAATAAGTTATGAAATTACCTTTGTACCCGTGTCCGTTCTGCGGCGCGCAAGCGTGCAAAGTGCTAAGTGCGCGAATAATAAACGCGTAAAAATGCGCATTAAATCGCGCACCCGCTCGCGGGTTGGATGAGATCAAGCCCATCCCCTATAAAGCCCACTTACCCACTAAGAGGGATAAAGCAATATATGGAAAGGAGAATGACTTCTCCTTTCCCATGTGGGACTAAAAGAAAGGAGTTGATTTGTTGAATCATATAGTTTAAATAAATCTAACAATATAACCGATATACTGATGGTATGTAGGTTCATCGTGGGTTGAGCAAAAGTCAGGTGTTAGGATCAGGATCAATTTTGACTTCAAAAGTCTGGATGATCTTAAATATTGGGAGAGAGTTATATGTTTATACGCTGACCATATTGGATAATACAAAGGTGTGAATTACATAAGAATTATGTGTGATTTTCAAGAAGAAGGAGATTCGGAGAGCTTTGCGAAGAATGTTTGAGGAGATCGACATTGATTTTTTCGTGTACTCAGTGCCTTGTAACCCTAGTTTTTCTCCATTATAATATATTTCCTACTGTTGAGTAGTTGTGGTTGAGCTGTTTGTCAGATCACTAAGAGAAGTTGTAGAGAAGTGTTGTATTCTTCTATTCCAGTACTGGAGTCTTTTCCAATTGGACTTCAAACGTCCTGTAGTATTCTTTTCCATAAAAATTATTGTGTTTCCATTTGTACGGATTGTGATACTGTTTATGATTTTGTTTGTTATTTCACTATGGCTTATATACGAAAAAAAAGGATATGAACCATAGACTTATATTTTTACATAAATCAATGCACACGTGGACCAATAGAAATGGAGTGTACTAGTGCACATGTGTGCACATGGGATGTAGGAATCCATTTCTATTGGTCCACGTGTGCATAACTCATGTAGGAATATGAACCTATGATTCATATCTCATTTATCCATATATAAACGGAATATGAGCTATAGTGTTCATATTTTTACATGAGTCATGCACATGTGGACCAATAGAAATAGACTTCTACACCTCATGTGCACCCATATGCACTATATTTCTATTGGTCCACATGTGCATGACTTATGTAAAAATATGGGCACTATGGCTCATATCCCGTTTATCATATATATATATATATATATATATATATATATATATATATATATATATATATATATATATATATATATGGGTAAACGGAATATGAGTCATAGTGCTCGTATTCCAACATGAGTCATGCACATGTGGACCAATACAAATAGAGTGTATTAGTGCACATGGATGTACATAAAATGTAGGAATCCATTTCTATTGGTCCACATGTACATATTTCATTTAAGAAATAAGTACTATGGGTCATTTCTATTGGTCTATATATTTATATATTTGTACGCTTTACGAATAGAGAGAGACGGTCCACTTGTCATACAGTGGTTGCATAAAACTTTGATACATCCTTCTGCATCGTAGTTTTTTCCGGGCAGAGACCCACATAACATGAAACTAACCCTACTAATATGGCAGTTTCGCCAGGTATTTTGTGCCAAAGGAGATCTATCATCTAAAATAGCTGTGACTTCGGAAATAATCTGCAAAAAGCTTTCTCAGTCATATGTTTGGATATTGCCACCATGCTATATTTGATTTCCCTCCTACAAAAAGTAGCCGCCATACAGCAACAATAGACACCACTGCTGGAACTGAGGGGAGCCCATAAAGCTTTTATTCAGTTCAATAACTGTCAGCACACAGTTTCTTCCTCGAACTAAACTGATCCATATCAAAAAGTGTAAAGTCCCTAACGGCCTATTCGGTGATCATGTGCATCTAAAACTCTTCTCATTCCCTACACCAAAATCTCAGCAGAAGAAAAGGAGTTGCACCTTTTAATTTAGGTTTTCTTGCATGCCTTGAAAACCTATATAAACCCCCTCCAACATCACCAACTTCAAACAAACTCCACATCCAGTCAAGACTTGAGAGTTAATCAATGGGGAAGCAGTCATTCTGTAGCCTGGCTCTCTTAGTTCTGTTGCTTCTCCAGTATATGGGAGTACTTGTAGCAATGCGAATTTCGTGCAGACCAGCGGCACGCATTTCGTACTGAACGGTCGTCCGTTCTACTCCAACGGATTCAACGCGTACTGGCTCATGTACATGGCATCCGACACATCGACGAGGGACAAGGTGTCTACAGCCTTCCAGCAGGCGTCGAGCCATGGACTGACTGTTGTCAGGACTTGGGCTTTCAGCGATGGTGGAACTAGGCCACTGCAGACCAATCCTGTCAACTACAATGAGGATATGTTCAAGGTATATACACGAGTATATATGTTGTGTGCGTTGCACGTATTTTATATATTATTATTAGAAAGATTAAAAAACAGTCGTTGTAATGATTCAAAAAGACTAAAACAACTGTCTTAATTATTCTAAATTTATTATTATATATATTAGTATTATTATATTATTTCAAGACTATTTACAAAGAAGGACAACTTTGGTAATTATCTTATTGTTCCTATTAATTTTAATGAATAATTTTAATTAATACATATGTATGATAATGTGGAAAGAAATTTTTTTCTGAAAAGCTAAAGTTTTCTCATTATATTGCACTATAGATATTATTTCAAGACGGCTTTTATATTCATCTTGTTATCCCTATTACTATTATTAATAAATAATTTTAATTAGTATATAAATATTTATGCAAAAGTATATTTAAAAAAATGATGAAAGTGATATATATATATATATATATATATATATATATATATATATATATATATATATATATATATATATATATGCATGCATGCAAGACTGAAGTTAGAAGAGAGCTAATGAGCATTTTCTGTAGACATATAATCTCTCTAAGGAGGTTCCGGAATCAAACTGCGGAAGAGGTGTAGGAATAGTGGATCCAAATGGCATGTAACGCAGCGTGCGTAAAGTTCCGTGCGTATCGTCGGACATCTCAAAAAAAAAAAAAAAAAAAAGCATTTACTGTTGAATTTTTTGTTGCAGGGATTAGACTTTGTGATCTCTGAGGCCAGGAAGTATGGTGTGTATTTGATACTGAGCTTGGTGAACAACTACAACGACTTTGGGGGGGAGGAAGCAGTACATTCAGTGGGCAAGGGATCAAGGGCAGTGGCTCAATGACGAAGATGACTTCTACAAGAATAATCTTGTCAAGGGATGGTACCAGAACCATATAAGTGTACGTAATTCACATTAATTAATTGAGTATTATTCATGATTTCTTAATATATATACTTGTAATTACTGATCCATGTACTTATGATACAACTTGATCGATCAGGCTGTTCTGACGAGGAAGAACTCGATAACCGGAGTCGCTTATAAGGATGACCCAACTATCTTTGCATGGGAACTCATAAATGAACCGCGCTGCCAAAGCGATCTCTCAGGCACAACCTTGCAGGTTTATAATCGATAACAGCATTCCATACTAACATAGACAATGCTATCAAGATTATGTATACACCAGTAATGTGCACGTTATTTGCACGTACATAAAAAAAATAAAAAAATAAAAAATTTAAATTTGCTATAGACACAACCGCTGCCCTCACCCTCCCAACCCAGGAGAATGCCTTCCTTTTTAACTACATGAGTTTGGAGTATTTGATTATTTGATTATGGTTACATAATATTATAAAAAGTTAAATAATTAGTTAGAATTAATTTATTTTTAAATTATTTTTGTAATTATATAAGAATATACACATGGTTTAGACGGTTTATTTTGATCGATTTTTAAGTATTTTTATAAAAAGTAAAGATGTAACTAGTATGTTTGCTAATTAAGCTATGGCAAATCATATATGTGCAGAACTGGATCTCCGAGATGGCTGGTTACTTGAAATCCATAGATAGCAACCACATGCTCGAAGTCGGCTTGGAAGGTTTCTATGGCGAATCGATGCCCGACCGCAAGCAGTTCAATCCAGGCTACCAGATCGGCACCGACTTCATCTCCAACAATCAGAACTCTCAGATTGATTTCGCCACCATACATATGTACCCTGATCAATGGTAAGTTACTAATATTGTTTCACTATCACTCAAACTTAAGTTACATGCAGAATTTGATGGAGTTAACCCTGTCCCTAGTCCTCAGCCACATTCTATGAGTCATGACTTGGTTTATATGAATAAGATTGATTGTAGGAGCTTTTTGCTCCACTCCTTTTGCTTATTGTTGTGTCATTTTGGCCTATAAATAGGCTCTGGTTAATAAAACAAAGCAACATAATTCTTCACCTAAGCTTTCATTTCACTGTGTGTTGTTTTCTTGTTCACCACCAACAGTTGGTATCAGAGCCAGAGTTAGTCGAGCTTTTGATCTGTTCATGCCCAAGTACATGCCGCGCTCTCCTGGAGGTAGTGACTGTCACGTCTCGATCTCCCGCAGGCAAATCGGCCGTTCCCGCTAGGCGGAAATCACCCTCGCCAGCGCTCCCGCGGAACGATCGCTTGACCCATCTGGGCGTGATGCCGCACGAGCGTGAACCACGCCCGTGCAAGGCCGTGATTCATTGGCTGGCGGTAAGAGTTCTAAGCCACAGAGTCGCACAGATTGTCCGAGTGCAGCGGAGTCATGAACGCACAGGCGATTGGTAACAGGTTCACTGAGTCGACAAATATAGCGGAAGCATTGAAACAAAAGTTGAAGTAAAGCAAGCTCTTTATTAATATAAACAAGTGTTACAGGCGGCGTATAGCCGAGATTACAAGTCGCTCAAGCCTCTCTCTCTGAAACAGTAAAAGCGTGTCAAGTGGCTACAACTGTGGAATGATTTGTACAGGCGATGTTCAGGCGAGTTCGGGCTATGTTCCAACATTACGTCTTGTATATGTGCTTCAGTCCCGGACGCACCGTTGCTTCGGAGTGATGTCCACGCCTTAGCACGCACGTTGGAGGCATCCGCACTGAACGAGGTTCTCCCGCACCCTGCATACAAACTGGTGGATTATCAGTACATTGAATGCACTGGTGGAAAAGCTACTCGCCCGCTCGACAAATCCAAACATGTAATACAGGTTCCGTGCACAACTATTAAGTTATCTTTCTAGTTGCCTTAGGATCAGTTTTATGCAAACATTGAATAGCCTAACGTGTCGGGCAGTGCGCCGTGCAACATGAGAGAAAACACGGCGAGACTTACCACTTACCCTTTCTCCTTCCCTGTCCAAGGCAAACATTGTTAATTCAAGCACGGTAAGTATAAACATTCAGGAGGCATAGCATATGCAAACACGAGGGTTCTTATAACATGATCGTTCAGGTGTTAAGTTATCCATTGATGCTATGTAATGACTCGCACGCGGATAGCCGCTAAGCGATGATGACTTATCTATATGACAATTGTCGCTGGCAAAGCCATAAAGGACGAGATATAGTCATGGGATAGAAGATGCTATGCGACGCAGGTAGCGAGCCCCGCCACATGCCATCTTCATCCTCAATTCCAATTGACTAATCCATATGTTTCGTCCGGATCAGATCGGCCCCAGTGCCCCGGCGACCGTCCGCGAAACCTCCAAAACCTTGTGCACAAAGTTGTCCGCGACATGCAGGTCCATAGGGTTATCCATATCTATTCTATATCCATTCCATATCCATTCCATATCCATTCCATTCCATTCCATATCCATTCCATGTTCATATCGATCACGATACAATCAATATCATATTTTCCATTATGAACATGCTTGGACAGGATTCTTGTTCAAAGGTAAACTTGATGTGATCACAGTACAACATTTATTTGCCTTGATGCATGCCCCTGGTTCGGGGATGCCTTGGTGACCTAACGGTCCCGAATACTTACAGGTTCATTTGGACACGGAACGACTACGTAGTAGTCTCCCGGGGTTTGGATGAAAACATGGCAACGTACAAGAAGACAAGCATGCGTTTCTAAGAAACATAAATAAATACGTTTGCTCGGACCCGAAGGTAAGCCGAGAGATGAATCCGTTAGGGATTTAGCATGCGAGGGTCTGAATACAAGCAGTATTTTAATTTCCATGTTCTAGCAAGCAATATGAGTTGGGATTATTCCCTTAGCTAGGTGCGTTGGATTTAATAGCATGCAGGGGGTGATTCACCTAGCAACTAGCATAATTATTTCAGATTTTATATGTGCTGGCTAAGCAAAGACAAGTTCATCGTAGCCACCCACCTTAGCGATGGTTCGCCTCGGTAGAGCGATACGTCAAGCGAGCCTCTGAAAGTCCAAGCCGGATTCCTGTAGGGACAAATCTGGATATCTTTTGCTTCTCGTTGAGGCAAGGCGGGTCGGGACAGTTGCACTATTGCCGTTTCAAACGGCAGTCCGCTTGAGCGGAACGGGGCGTTACATCCTACCCAACTCAGAAAAAATCTCGTCCTCGAGACTTACTGAGGATAAACAGTATCTAGGGTTGAGGCAATCCTAGACAAGTCGTTGTACTTGTTCATTTGGATATTCACTTGCACAAGCGTCGAAATCAGCATATCGCTTAGACTGGATCGTACGCACTTTCGAAGGGCCCCTCTAGCGTGAATACGTCAACCAGCTTAGTGATAGTGAAGTCTCAGCACTCGAGTTTTACCTTTTCCTAAGTCTTGGATGGTGCACTAGTTCAAGGCGTCCCTCGAATAGATGCATTCAACCAAACTTAGAGTTAGTGAAAATCGGACAAGCTACTAGCGATACTCTCAAGGGTTCCACAGGTTGGCACAAAGGCCACTCGCAGCATACAACCAGACAAGCAATCATATCATTCAAAACACATTTTGAAAGTATTTAGACTTATTGTTGGAACATCCCATCGAGGCATTGAGATAGAGCGTGCACATAACCCACGAACGAGCTTTCGAAACTGAGATATCGAATCGAAGTCCAAAGGCGTAGAAGCCAGGCTCTGATACCAACATGTCACGCCCCGATCTCCCGCAGGCAAATCGGCCGTTCCCGCTAGGCGGGAATCACCCTCGCCAGCGCTCCCGCGGAACGATCGCTTGACCCATCTGGGCGTGATGCCGCACGAGCGTGAACCACGCCCGTGCAAGGCCGTGATTCATTGGCTGGCGGTAAGAGTTCTAAGCCACAGAGTCGCACAGATTGTCCGAGTGCAGCGGAGTCATGAACGCATAGGCGATCGGTAACAGGTTCACTGAGTCGACAAATATAGCGGAAGCATTGAAACACAAGTTGAAGTAAAGCAAGCTCTTTATTAATATAAACAAGTGTTACAGGCGGCGTATAGCCGAGATTACAAGTCGCTCAAGCCTCTCTCTCTGAAACAGTAAAAGCGTGCCAAGTGGCTACAACTGTGGAATGATTTGTACAGGCGATGTTCAGGCGAGTTCGGGCTATGTTCCAACATTACGTCTTGTATATGTGCTTCAGTCCCGGACGCACCGTTGCTTCAGAGTGATGTCCACGCCTTAGCACGCAAGTTGGAGGCATCCACACTGAACGAGGTTCTCCCGCACCCTGCATACAAACTGGTGGATTATCAGTACATTGAATGCACTGGTGGGGAAGCTACTCGCCCGCTCGACAAATCCAAACATGTAATACAGGTTCCATGCACAACTATTAAGTTATCTTTCTAGTTGCCTTAGGATCAGTTTTATGCAAACATTGAATAGCCTAACGTGTCGGGCAGTGCGCCGTGCAACATGAGAGGAAACACGACGAGACTTACCACTTACCCTTTCTCCTTTCCTGTCCAAGGCAAACATTGTTAATTCAAGCACGGTAAGTATAAACATTCAGGAGGCATAGCATATGCAAACACGAGGGTTCTTATAACATGATCGTTCAGGTGTTAAGTTATCCATTGATGCTATGCAATGACTCGCACGCGGATAGCCGCTAAGCGAGGATGACTTATCTATATGACAATTGTCGCTGGCAAAGCCATAAAGGACGAGTTATAGTCATGGGATAGAAGATGCTATGCGACGCAGGTAGCGAGCCCCGCCACATGCCATCTTCATCCTCAATTCCAATTGACTAATCCATATGTTTCGTCCGGATCAGATCGGCCCCAGTGTCCCGGCGACCGTCCGCGAAACCTCCAAAACCTTGTGCACAAAGTTGTCAGCGACATGCAGGTCCATAGGGTTATCCATATCCATTCTATATCCATTCCATATCCATTCTATTCCATATCCATTCCATGTTCATATCGATCACGATACAATCAATATCATATTTTCCATTATGAACATGCTTGGACAGGATTCTTGTTCAAAGGTAAACTTGATGTGATCACAGTACAGTATTTATTTGCCTTGATGCATGCCCCTGGTTCGGGGATGCCTTGGTGACCTAACGGTCCCGGATACTTGCAGGTTCATTTGGGCACGGAACGACTACGTAGTAGTCTCCCGGGGTTTGGATGAAAACATGGCAACGTACAAGATGACAAGCATGCGTTTCTAAGGAACATAAATAAATACGTTTGCTCGGACCCGAAGGTAAGCCGAGAGATGAATCCGTTAGGGACTTAGCATGCGAGGGTCTGAATACAAGCAGTATTTTAATTTCCATGTTCTAGCAAGCAATATGAGTTGGAATTATTCCCTTTGCTAGGTGCGTTGGATTTAATAGCATGCAGGGGATGATTCACCTAGCAACTAGCATAATTATTTCAGATTTTATGTGTGCTGGCTAAGCAAAGACAAGTTCATCGTAGCCACCCACCTTAGCGATGGTTCGCCTCGGTAGAGCGATACGTCAAGCGAGCCTCTGAAAGTCCAAGCCGGATTCCTGTAGGGACAAATCTGGATATCTTTTGCTTCTCGTTGAGGCAAGGCGGGTCGGGACAGTTGCACTATTGCCGTTTCAAACGGCAGTCCGCTTGAGCGGAACGGGGCGTTACATCCTACCCAACTCAAAAAAAATCTCATCCTCGAGACTTACTGAGGACAAACATTATCTAGGGTTGAGGCAATCTTAGACAAGTCGTTGTACTTGTTCATTTGGATATTCACTTGCACAAGCGTCGAAATTAGCATATCGCTTAGACTGGATCGTGCGCACTTTCGAAGGGCCCCTCTAGCGTAAATACGTCAACCAGCTTAGTGATAGCGAAGTCTCAGCACTCGAGTTTTACCTTTTCCTAAGTCTTGGATGGTGCACTAGTTCAAGGCGTCCCTCGAATAGATGCATTCAACCAAACTTAGAGTTAGTGAAAATCGGACAAGCTACTAGCGATACTCTCAAGGGTTCGCACAGGTTGGCACAAAGGCCACTCGCAGCATACAACCAGACAAGCAATCATATCATTCAAAACATATTTTGAAAGTATTTAGACTTATTGTTGGAACATCCCATCGAGACATTGAGAGAGAGCGTGCACA
Organism: Iris macrosiphon; assembly: GCA_036927795.1. Taxonomy (NCBI): domain Eukaryota; kingdom Viridiplantae; phylum Streptophyta; class Magnoliopsida; order Asparagales; family Iridaceae; genus Iris; species Iris macrosiphon. The sequence goes on along the minus strand of JAYESA010000005.1, from coordinate 282,188,914 downwards.
TAACCCACGAACGAGCTTTCGAAACTGAGATATCGAATCGAAGTCCAAAGGCGTAGAAGCCAGGCTCTGATACCAATATGTCACGCCCCGATCTCCCGCAGGTAAATCGGCCGTTCCCGCTAGGCGGGAATCACCCTCGCCAGCGCTCTCGCGGAACGATCGCTTGACCCATCTGGGCGTGATGCCGCACGAGCGTGAACCATGCCCGTGCAAGGCCATGATTCATTGGCTGGCGGTAAGAGTTTTAAGCCACAGAGTCGCACAGATTGTCCGAGTGCAGCGGAGTCATGAACGCATAGGCGATCGGTAACAGGTTCACTGAGTCGACAAATATAGCGGAAGCATTGAAACACAAGTTGAAGTAAAGCAAGCTCTTTATTGATATAAACAAGTATTACAGGCGGCGTATAGCCGAGATTACAAGTCGCTCAAGACTCTCTCTCTGAAACAGTAAAAGCGTGCCAAGTGGCTACAACTGTGGAATGATTTGTACAGGCGATGTTCAGGCGAGTTCGGGCTATGTTCCAACATTACGTCTTGTATATGTGCTTCAGTCCCGGACGCACCGTTGCTTCGGAGTGATGTCCACGCCTTAGCACGCACGTTGGAGGCATCCGAACTGAACGAGGTTCTCCCGCACCCTGCATACAAACTGTTAGATTATCAGTACATTGAATGCACTGGTGGAGAAGCTACTCGCCCGCTCGACAAATCCAAACACGTAATACAGGTTCCGTGCACAACTATTAAGTTATCTTTCTAGTTGCCTTAGGATCAGTTTCATGCAAACATTGAATAGCCTAACGTGTCGGGCAGTGCGCCGTGCAACATGAGAGAAAACACGGCGAGACTTACCACTTACCCTTTCTCCTTCCCTGTCCAAGGCAAACATTGTTAATTCAAGCACGGTAAGTATAAATATTCAGGAGGCATAGCATATGCAAACACGAGGGTTCTTATAACATGATCGTTCAGGTGTTAAGTTATCCATTGATGCTATGCAATGACTCGCATGCGGATAGCCGCTAAGCGAGGATGACTTATCTATATGACAATTGTCGCTGGCAAAGCCATAAAGGACGAGTTATAGTCACGGGATAGAAGATGCTATGCGACGCAGGTAGCGAGCCCCGCCACATGCCATCTTCATCCTCAATTCCAATTGACTAATCCATATGTTTCGTCCGGATCAGATCGGCCCCAGTACCCCGGCGACCGTCCGCGAAACCTCCAAAACCTTGTGCACCAAGTTGTCCGCGACATGCAGGTCCATAGGGTTATCCATATCCATTCTATATCCATTCCATTCCATATCCATTCCATATCCATTCTATTCCATATCTATTCCATATCTATTCCATGTTCATATCGATCACGATACAATCAATATCACATTTTCCATTATGAACATGTTTGGACAGGACCCTCGTTCAAAGGTAAACTTGATGTGATCACAGTACAGTATTTATTTGCCTTGATGTATGCCCCTGGTTCGGGGATGCCTTGGTGACCTAACGGTCCCGGATACTTGCAGGTTCATTTGGGCACGGAACGACTACGTAGTAGTCTCCTGGGGTTTGGATGAAAACATGGCAACGTACAAGCAGACAAGCATGCGTTTCTAAGGAACATAAATAAACACGTTTGCTCGGACCCGAAGGTAAGCCGAGAGATGAAGCCGTTAGGGACTTAGCATGCGAGGGTCTGAATACTAGCAGTATTTTAATTTCCATGTTCTAGCAAGCAATATGAGTTGGGATTATTCCCTTAGCTAGGTGCGTTGGATTTATTAGCATGCAGGGGGTGATTCACCTAGCGACTAGCATAATTATTTCAGATTTTATGTGTGCTGGCTAAGCAAAGACAAGTTCACCGTAGTCACCCACCTTAGCGATGGTTCGTCTCGGTAGAGCGATACGTCAAGCGAGCCTCTGAAAGTCCAAGCCGGATTCCTGTAGGGACAAATCTGGATATCTGTTGCTTCTCGTTGAGGCAAGGCGGGTCAGGACAGTTGCACTATTGCCGTTTCAAACGGCAGTCCGCTTGAGCGGAACGGGGCGTTACAGTGACACCGGTACATCGTCTTCCACATCGCTGCCCATGGCAAGGCATACAGGCGACGAGACAGAGATGCACGTGGTCGAGAGGGTTGTCCGTGAAAATGACAGTTGGATGCATCCTCCACTGCTCACACGGATAAACTACTCGGACTGGGCGCTGGTCGTGAAGGTGCAGCTGCAGGCGCAAGGCCTGTGGGATGTGGTGAACACTGGCGTCGGCGAGCCTCGCGACGATCGGCACGCACTCGCCGCAATCCTTCGCGGAGTGCCGCCGGAGCTGGTGCGCACCTTGGCGGTGAAGGAGACGGCGAAGATGGCATGGGACACGCTCAAGACAATACGCATCGGTGTAGAGCGCGTCCGGGAGGCGAAGGCGCAGACGCGCCGGACCGAGTTCGACAACCTGGCGTTCAAAGACGGCGAGGGGATCGAATCGTTCGCCATGCGGTTAGGCGCCATCGTCAATGACCTGGAGGTGTTAGGTGATCCGATCACCGAGCACAAGGCTATGCTCAAGCTTCTTAGGTGTGTGCCTCGACGGTACAAGCAAATGGCACTCGCCATCGAGTCATTGGTTGACACAAAAACCATGTCGCTCGAAGAACTCTGCGGCCGACTGCTCGTTGTGGAGGAGCAGAACGATCTAGAAGACTCTGGCTCTATCGGTGGTCGCCTGCTTCTTACCGAAGAGGAGTGGATGGCACGGCAGAAGCAAATAGAAAGCAGCAGTGTACCGTCAGGGGGCGGTGGAAAGAAGTCAAAAGGAGACTCCAAGCCGAAGGCTAAGAACACGGACAAGCCCTCGTCCAGCGGTGGCTGGGGTGGCTCTGGCGTGAGAAGGAAGGGGGAATGCCGCTACTGTGGCATCCCTGGTCATTGGGCGAAGGAATGTCGCAAGGCAAAATGTGACCGCGAGAAGGTGGCGGAGGCGCACATCGTACAAGCCGAGGAGGAGCAGCCGGCACTGTTGCTAGCCGCGACGGACAACGATCTCGACGCACCCGGAGTGCACGCCGCACCGAGCACGGGGGTACAACGAGTGTTCCTAAATGAGGAGCGGGTGTCTCCGGTAGCCACGGATGACAACAACTGGTACCTCGACACAGGGGCCAGCAACCATATGACGGGCTCCAAGGCGCTTCTCACCTCCATCGACGAGACTGTAAAGGAGTCGGTAAAGTTCGGAGATGGGTCCACTGTGGAGATCCATGGGCGCGGCACGGTACTGTTTACATGCCGGAACGACGAACATCGCGCGCTCACAGAGGTATATTATATACCTAAAATACGTACGAACATCGTAAGCTTGGGACAACTTGATGAGACAGGGTGCAAGACATCCATTGAAGGAGGCGAGCTGTGCCTGTTCGACAGGTTACGGACACTTCTGGCACGAGTGCAGCGGACGAGCAACCGGTTGTATACCGTGGATCTGAACTTGGTTGCACCTGTGTCTCTGCTCGCGAAGGCTGACGATGCAGCGTGGAGATGGCACGGGCGCTACGGGCACCTGCACTTCCGCCCTCTGCACGATCTCACGGCGAAGGGGATGGTGGAAGGCATGCCCTACATCGATCATGTGGAGCAGTTCTGTGAGGGCTGTTCGCTCGCCAAGCAACACAGGACCCCGTTCCCGCGTGCGTCGGCGTACCGCGCAGAGAAAGGGCTGGAATTCATCCACGGCGACTTGTGCGGCCCGATAACTCCATCGACTCACGGTGGTAATAAATATTTTCTGTTAATTGTTGACGATTACAGTAGATATATGTGGGTAGAAATGATCAGATCGAAGGACGAGGCGTTCCATTTCTTCAAGAAGATCAAGGCGCTGGCTGAGAACACAAGCGGCCTGAAGCTCAAGGCGTTCCGCACCGATCGAGGCGGTGAATTCAATTCAATTGAATTTGCCGGTTTCTGCGAAAAGCACGGCGTCAAACACTTCACCACCGCGCCATATTCACCGCAACAAAACGGCGTGGTAGAGAGGCGTAACCAAACAGTTGTGGAGATGGCCCGCAGTCTGCTGAAAAGCATGTCTGTGCCGGCCGCATTCTGGGGCGAGGCTGTCAAGACGGCGGTGCACATTCTCAACCGGTCACCAACGCGCAGCCTTCAGGGCATGACTTCGTACCAGGCATGGAAGAAGCTCAAGCCGAACGTGCATTACCTGCGCACATTCGGTTGTGTTGCGCACGTGAAGAACATAGGCCTTGGCGTGACTAAGCTCTCTGACAGAGCTACACCAATGGTGTTTGTAGGCTACGAGGAGGGATCGAAGGCGTATCGTGTGTACAATCCAGTCACACGCAGGTTACACATTTCCCGAGATGTCATCTTTGAGGAAGGCCGACGCTGGAACTGGACGGATGCAGCTGACGGGGGTGAGCGGCATGATTTTACGGTGACTTACACTACCGAACCTATCGTCACTCCGGCCACAGAACCTGTCGCCACTCCAGAGCCGGTCACAACAAACCCGGAGGTTATCGAGCCCGCCTCTCCAGTCACTCCAGCCCCAGCTTCATCGAAAGGCTCCGGGTGGGTCACACCGCCGACGGGCGCGTCGCACGACACCTAGGGGGTGCCACTTCGATACAAATCCGTTGCCAAAGTTTACGAAGCGGCGCCACCATGCGACATCGAGTACAGTGGGCTGTGCCTGCTCGCAGCAGAGGAGCCCACGTCGGTTGAGGAGGCACTCGGCGAGGCACCTTGGAGGCATGCAATGGAGGACGAGATGAACTCGATCCGCAACAACGACAATTGGGAGCTCGTCGTACTTCCGGCTGGACACAGGGCCATCGGGCTCAAGTGGGTTTTCAAGGTGAAGAAGGACCCGAAGGGCAACATCATCAAGCATAAGGCGCGTTTGGTAGCCAAGGGCTACGCACAGCGGCAGGGCATCAACTTCGATGAGGTATTTGCACCAGTGGCTAGGATGGACACGGTGCGCCTGTTACTCGCTCTTGCCGCGCACAAGGGCTGGCCTGTCCACCATATGGACGTAAAGTCCGCATTCCTCAATGGGGAGCTCACAGAAGAGGTGTACGTGCAGCAGCCGACAGGTTTCATCGACACAAACAATGGGCACAAAGTGCTCAAACTGCGGAAGGCCTTATACGGTCTACGATAGGCTCCGCGCGCCTGGAACGCGAAGCTGGACGCGTCGCTCACATCGCTCGGTTTTGAGAAGTGTCAGATGGAGCATGCACTGTACCGGAAGGGCGGAACGGATTCTTACTTGCTGGTTGACGTCTACGTCGACGATCTTGTGATCACCGGAACTAGCAACGACGGCATTGATTATTTCAAAGCGCAGATGCATGAGCTCTTTCAAATGAGCGACCTTGGTCTCCTAAGCTACTACTTAGGGATCGAGGTAAAGCAGGCCGGTGGTGAGATCACGCTCTGCCAAGCTAGCTACGCGGCAAAGATACTGGACGTTGCTGGTATGGGTACGTGCAACCCGTGCCACACTCCGATGGAAAGCCGGCTCAAGCTCGGGAAGCAGAACGGCGGCGAGGCTGTGGACGCGACCCGATACCGCAGCATCATCGGCAGTCTGCGATACCTGGTCAACACACGACCAGACATTGCATATGCAGTGGGGATAGCAAGCCGATTCATGGAGGATCCAAGAACACAGCATTGGGCTGCGGTGAAGCAAATACTTCGCTATGTGCGAGGCACTCTTAGTTACGGGTGCAGCTACAAGAATGACACGACATCGCCTACTCTGGTCGGCTACAGCAACAGCGACCTTGCGGGAGATGTTGATGACCGCAAGAGTATATCCGGAATGGTCTTCTTCCTAGGAGGCAGTATCATTACCTGGACATCACAGAAACAAAAGATTGTTGCACTTTCGTCCTGCCAGGCGGAGTACATTGCTGCGTCTACCGCGGCATGCCAAGCTGTGTGGCTGAGCAAGCTGCTCGGTGAAGTCCAGGGAACAGCTCCATCGAAGGTTAAGCTTCTGGTGGACAACAAGTCAGCTATTGCCCTGAGCAAGAACCCAGTGCATCACGAGCGCAGTAAGCATATTGACACTCGGTTTTATTTTATTCGTGAATGCATTGAAAATGGCAAAGTGGATGTCGATCACATCGGCACTGACGGACAGCTTGCTGACATACTCACCAAGGCACTGGGACGCATCAAGTTTATTGAGCTGAGAAGTAGACTCGGTGTCATGGAGGTGAAGTCAATGCAACAGGGTTAAGGGGGGTGATTTGATGGAGTTAACCCTGTCCCTAGTCCTCAGCCACATTCTATGAGTCATGACTTGATTTATGTGAATAAGATTGATTGTAGGAGCTTTTTGCTCCACTCCTTTTGCTTATTGTTGTGTCATTTTGGCCTATAAATAGGCTCTGTTTAATAAAACAAAGCAACATAATTTTTCACCTAAGCTTTTATTTCACTGTGTGTTGTTTTCTTGTTCACCGCCAACAGAATTATACAATTTGTTCACCTAAATGAAAACAGGATTCAAGGTGCAAGTGACCAGGCTCAACTGTCCTTCGTCCAGAGCTGGATCACATCCCACGTCAACGACGCGGGCGGAGTCATTCGAAAGCCGCTCCTAGTGGCAGAGTTCGGCAAGAATACGAGAACTGCCTCTCCCGCGCAGAGAGACACCCTCTACTGGACGGTCTACAACAGCGTGTACAACTCTGCCCAGAGCGGCGACGCGGGGACCGGTGCGCTCTTCTGGCAACTAATGGTGGGAAGGAATGGACAACTGGGAAGACGGCTACGGGATTATTTTCTCACAGTGTCCCTCCACTGCGAACATTATTTCTCAGCAGTCCAGCAGGATCTCCAGCCTGAACAATTAATCGCTCGCGTTACTGCAAGGAAGTTTGGCAAGTCAAACAATTACTAACTAGATCGAGTGCGCAATGCATAAACATCTTTCCTTTTGAAGAAATTACAAACTTGATGAGGAAAGGAAGGTGCTATATAACTCAATGTAACTCGAACACTAAATATTCAGATGCTGTTGGGAATTGTAGTGATTCAATAAAGTTACTTATTCAGCTTCAAAAATTAGCTATTGTGTTGTTTGTCTGTCTAAAGATTTGATACCAAATGTAAGACAAGATGAGTATTTGATTCTTGATCAGAATAATATATATTATTGTTAAAATTTAACTTGGCCTTTAAATAGCCATTTACAACTCTAATCGAATGCATAAAAGTAGCATCCTCTAACCATATTTTAACTAAGTGATAGCAAATCAAAAGAATAGATCAAATAACAATATTCCTAAAGACTATGTGTAAAACCCCTGATCCAGAAAACGTATTATTTATTTATTTATAATAATTATGAGCCAACTAGAGAAAATAGATTTTTATTAGATTTTACTTGGAGGTGTTTAAGCACTTAGAGAATTTATGGAGCCATTATAAAAAAATTTCTAATTTATTTCATGTAGAAGATCCTTTGGACAGTTGCTATATACTTATTAAAATAGAAATTCCCTATTAGGATCTCTAACCTACCCGCCAGAACACCCTACCAATTTGAACCCTACCCGGACCCATTAGGAGTAGAGAAATATCAGCAGCAGAAGCAAAACCCAATTTGGCTTTGCTTTGCTCCTTTACGCGTGTAAGCCGCTCATTCCACCGTTTTTAAAATAACATTATTACTAAACACCCCTCAGCCGAAAACCAAGACCAAAGAAAGAAAGAAGAAAACAACAGCAGCAATGGTTTTTGGAAACCACTATAATAACTAAGCAACCCCCACGTAAACCAACTTCATCTCCCCCCCGCGCGTAAACCGACTTCATCCCCGCGCGCGTAAACAAACTCCAAACCCCCACCGCCTCTTTGTTTTTGTTTATTATTAAACTCTCTCTCAAAACCAAAACCAAAGAAAGGAAACCAGCAGTAGCAGCGGTTTTGAAACCACAAATAACTAAAATACTCCCGCGTAACCGACTCCAAATCCCTATATATATTCCATGCATTGCACCCCAAACCCTAACTCCATTTCTTCTTTCACTAAAACTTAGAACACTGCTGTATACGCTTGCACCATTACTCGGCAAGTATACCTTGCCAAATTTTACTATTTCAATTATAAACTGTTGTTTGTAATCTTGTTGCAATATACATATAACTGTGCACGCTCAAGATTGACTCGGGTGTGGTCGACAAATCTGTCGATACATAGTGTAACAGACTTAGACATTAGCAGACTCACCTACAGATACAAGGGTATTCTGATATCCTCCTAGACCTGACACTTGTATACACATCACAATTAAAATTTATGTTGGGATGCGGGTTCGCGTACTCGATTAGCTACCGGTGCGTGAGACACACATCACGGTTTAGCACGAAATAAGGATATCTAGAAAATTGTGACTTGGCATATAGCTACGTGGTATACACGTTGTGTATTCGACTTGTATACCCGCATTGGACGGGGAAGACAGCTAGTAGGCGTATGGGACACCCATCACCTTTGTCACTGCCCAATTCTAGAAAATAGGTTTTTTTTTATTTTTATTTTATAAATTGTGAATTATATTTAATTAATTATATTTATATTTAAATAGTGATTATATTATTTTTTTTAATGATTGTTTTAGGGTTTTGGCTAGCCTGGACCCATGTCAAACCCTAGTGGACCCATGTCCGACCCAGCCCACACCCTTGTGAGAATTATTTTGGGGCCTAGAATTATTATTTTATTTTTAGGAGGTTAGTTGGAGAGATTTGGAACTAGTTTGAGTGCATTTGGAGACCCGAAACCCAAAACCGAGTTACGGGAGGGCATTTTGGTCATTTGGACTTAGTGGAACCCCCTTTATTACCCATGGCCGGCCCCTACCTACCCATTTCTGTGAGAACACAGCAGCCCCCACCCGATCACAGCAAGCACAGCCCCCCTCTTCATATTCTTCTTCTTCTTCTTCTTCTCCACTTCTTCTTTCTTCTCCTTCTTCCTCCAAAGTAAGCTTTTCTCCATCTTTCTTCTTTCTTTCTTCCATTTCTTCTTCTTTAAGCTAATCCTAACCTTGCATTTTCTCTAACCTAGGTGTGAGAAGCTTAGATCTAGTGTGAGAGCTAGAATTGGTGGCTTGGAGCTTGAGGGAGGTGAATTCTAGGGATTGTGAGACTTTGGCCTTGGAATTCCAACTCCCAAGAGGTAAAACTTTACTTTCCTCTTGCTAATTATTTTTGGGTAGTGTAATTAGTGTTGTAGAACCCTCATAGACCCTAACCCTACCCGTAGGAGGAAGTTGGAACTAGTTTGGGTGAGTTTAGAAACTTTGACATTAGGTTTTGTGTCGAATTCGGGTGGAATCCGAATTTGGCCCAATTTTGGGTGATGCCCTAGGTTAGATGGACCTAGGTAGACGTTGTCGGGTGTCTAAAGGGTGAGTGCGTGTCTCCGGTTGGACACGGGAAGCCGTGTCGCGGAGAAACGGGCGTTTCGGGCGAAATTGGGGTTTTTCGTCGTCGCCGATTCTAAGTACGTGTGCGTTTCCACCACGGACCTAGAATCGACACGGGAGCACATTTTCTAGGATCTAGACATCGTGTAGAGCGCGTGGGTAAATTTTGGGCCTATTCCGAGTTCGTTTGGTGTGCGTTTCAGGAGGTTTTTCGAGCCGCGCACCACGTGTTCGCCGAAATGACCGAACGGCCATTTCGACTTGGTTTCCTCGTTTCGGGCTTGTACGCGCGTTGGGTTAGTATCGGGGAGTGTGTGCTAGAGTTTTCGGGCTATATTTTATATATTTTAGGGTATTGGTGAGTGTCGGGGTCGTTGGGCGTGAGTAGGGCGTGTGGTTTGAGTGTTGTGTGCGTGGTTGTGTTTGTATTGATATGTGTCTATATATATATATATATTTATATATATGTATGTGTGTTTATGTATATATATTTATATATATATGTGTGTATTTATATTTATGTACTTGTATATGTATATGTCTATGTGTATATATATATATGTATATGTGTAAGTGTGCTTGTGTGTGTGTATGTATATATATATATATAGGTGTATGTATATATATATAGTTGAGAGTGTGTGTAGATATATATATATATATATATATTAAGTGTATATATATATGTAGCTATGTATATATATTTATGTGTGTGTGTGTTGTTAGTGTTGTGAGTGTGTGTGTGTATTAGTGTGTGAGTGTGTGAGTGTGTGTGTTAGAGTGTGTAGATGAGTGTATATATATATAGATATCTAGTTATAGATATATAGATATATATGTATGTATATATATATATAGATAGTGATATATATATGTATATATATGGATGTGTGTGTGTGTGTGTGTATGTGAGATGGGGGGGGGGGAGGCAGCCACCACTGTGCAACAGCAGCAGCAGCTGCTGCCCCCACAGCAGCAGCAACAAGGGGGCAGCAGCAGCACAACAGCATCATCAGCTGCAGTAGCAGCTTTGAGAGCAGTAGCAGCAGCAATGCGAAGCACAGCAGCAGCAGCAGCAATGCCAGGGAGCAGCAGCAGCGCGTTGGTGAGGCGAGTAGCGAGGGATGGATAGCTAGCTAGATTAGAGAGATAGATAGGTAGTTGGATAAATAGGTAAGATAAGTTATGGATAATTAGATAGATAGATAGATAGATATTGATAGATAGATAGCTAGGTATTTAGATAGATAGATAGATACTAGATAGGTAGATAACTAGATTCTTAGATATACCTATCTAAGAGATATAAATATCTATATGCCTAAGTTATATACATATATAGGTGTATAGGTAAGATAATGGGTAATCGGGTAAATGTGTGTGGATATCTATATACATAGGTATATACATACTTAGATATATATAAATATAGTAGATATCTATATTACCTAGCCTAGATTAATAAATAGGTATATAATTAATAGCTAGGTAGCTAGTTAGAGGGTTTTAGAGCGAAACCTCAATACCTTGAGATACCGAGGTATCTCGATACCTTGAGATATTCAAGGTATTGAGTTTCGAGCGGGGTATTTGAGCATTAGCCTAGGAAATGCTTGGGAGTGATTTTTATATGTTTATATATATATATATAATTACGCGTGCTAGCATAGGTTTTAGCGGATTTAGGCGGGGTGCGTGGCCTAGGGCGAGGTATCGGATACCGAGGGTATCTCGGTATCTCGATTAGGCGAGTTTGTGAGTTTAGTGGCTTAATGAGCTCGGTTTGACCTAGAATTTCAGGGGCACCCTAGTTTGACCTAGCTTTGACCATAATTGTCCCCGTGGACCATAAAAGTCAACGTTTGACCTAGTTTTGACCTAGAGTTGACTTTTTAGACCCCGGGTTGACTTTTTGACCCGAATTTCACCGGTTTGACCCGTTCGACCTAGAATAGCCCTAGAAGCCTGTTTTTAATTATTTTATATCAGTTTAAATGCTTAGAACCCTGTTTAATTCTGCTTTTCGTATTAGGTCCTTGCGACACCGGTCCGGACCTCGATCTTCATCAGTTGCTCAGGACATCAGGCGAGTACCTACCTCTGATAGTTTCCATTTCATGATAGCGTTTATATCACTTGTTCTAGAACTGTAATACTTAATTCTGACACATTATTACACGAGCTGGTACTAGTGGATCCCGTCATGAGGTGCTATCCCCCTTACCGTGTTCAGCGGGTACTCTATCACGTGTATTTCATCATGTGCTTCGGGTATTGATTATCATGTGCTATCATGTGCTTCTTGTGCTCTCGCCTTCGTGTGCGCGAGCTATTATCATGTACGTAGCGTGTTGTGGTTGGATCCAATGGTATTAGTGGGGGAGGGGAGTAGTGAGTTGGTTATATGATCAAAGCCAAACAGTATTCATGTGTATGTCGGTTATGCAACTCACGCATAACGGAGTTATCGTAGTGACTTTCATGTGCAACCTAAGCCGATCATATAATAAACTTGTGCTCAAGGCACTTAGCTAGTATTCATGTTTCTCACCTGCGGTTACTTTTCACTACTTGTATTGTTCTCCAGTTTATATTGCAGCTACTTCTTGTGCTCCAGCATATATTTATTTCCTGTGCATCTTGATTACTTTTCTATTGCTCGTCATATACACCTTACCATGTATTTGGAGTTACTTTCAGAGTTATGTACTTCGCTCCAGTCCTGACTGGGCATATTTTTTCCAGAGGATCCTGAGGACTATTGCCCTACGTTCTACGGGCCTGGTGTTGATGACTGTTGTGACCCCGAGGAGGAGTGCGCCGAGGAGACACCGATAGCACCCTAGTTAGCTAGGTGGGTTTCTTGGGTTTTCCTTGTGGTTTGTATTTTGGATGACTGTACTTATTCTTTTGTGCTTCTGTGAGATGTTGTAGCTTTTAGACTTGGACTGTATTATTTGGGATTGTCTTGCTCTCTTGGTTCTGGTTTTCTTTGTTTATATCATATCGTGCTTATTTCTTTCCCTAGATTTTGTGATTGAGATTCATATATATATTGCGTGGTTGCCCTCCTTCGGGAGAAGATTATTTTGATATATATATTGTGTGGTTTTGCCCTCCTTTTGGAGAGGTCATGCCGGATTTTTCAGTGAGATATAGATAGATATGGTTGACCTAGAACGGACCTTTACATCGTTCTACCGCCGATTCTGCGGCGTAGGCTGGACGTACCCACGGCTCATGCCCGATTTTCGGGTGCGGGTCGTGACACATTTTTGGTGGTGGCCCATGCAGGTCTGCTTTTTAGTTTACCTGCTATAGGATATAGAAGATAGGCTGAGAGAGAGTGTGCTCAATCACAACTAGGACCCTTCCTACTTCCTTTTGCTATCCTTAATTTTTTCCGAAATTGTTTTCTTTTGCAATATTATTGTCCTTCTTTGATGTTATCATTTCTTGCACTGTATTGACTTCTTTTGGTCTGTGTTCAGGATGCCTCCGAAGACCAGATCTCAGCGCACCGCCCCAGCAGCTGCCACCGAGAGGTCTGCCACCTCTCGACCTGCTCGACTTCCGGCAGCCGCTACCGCTCCACTCGCCACTCCTGCGGTCGAGGGAGCGTCAGTTTCTCTCGGAGATCCCCTTACTCCCATTGATCCGAGAGCCACCCCAGTTGTCCCGGTGGTACCTCCTCCACCACCGCCTGCGCCAGTAGATGCTACACAGCTGTTCGCGTTCTTCCGAGAGATGATGGATGCGCAGCACCGCCAGGCAGATATTATGAGGATGGGCATTGAGAATGCTCATCAGGTGGCTTTGACAGCGGTCGACAGAGTGGCTCAGATCCAGCCACAGCCAGAGCAGGCTCAGTATCCTAGGCCTGGTACTATCATCGATTTTCAGAGGATGCGGCCTAAGGAGTTCCGCGGCACAGAGGGGATCCTGTATGCCGACGACTGGATCGAGCATATAGAGGGCATCTTTCGGCTGGCGATGATCCCAGCCAGCATGCAGATAGAGGCAGCGGGCAGCCAGATGTTCGACCTTGCCCTCACTTGGTTCCGCACGGATACGCGGATAGCAGCTCCGGGATTGACTTGGGAGGCTTTCAAGAAGCTTTTCAAGGAGAAGTTCTTCCCGGACGTGGCTCTCAGTGCCTTAGAGAGTCAGTTCGAGGCGCTCGTCCAAGGGAGTATGCTAGTGGATGAGTATGCAGCGGAGTTCTGCCGTCTGGGCAGATTTGTTGAGGGGTTGTCAGAGGCAGCGAAGGCGCGGAAGTTCCGCAAGGGCTTAGCCATGGCGGTCAAGTCCTTGACTAGGAGCGACCACGAGGCGACCTTCGAGCAGATTGTCAGCGATGCTCAGAGGGCTGAGGATGATTTGGAGCTGAAGACGAAGAGGGGCAGAGACACTTCCGGAGCAGGCAGCAGTGCAGGCCCGGCCAAGAGGCCATTCCAGCAGACCCAGCAGCACCAGGGTCAGGGTCGGGCACCCTTCCGGCAGGCGCCTCAGCAGCAGAGGCAGGGTCAGCAGCAGGGCCAGAGGCAGCCCATCGTTTGCCCTTTCTGTAGGAAGCCAGGGCACGGATGGGACATATGCAGAAAGAGGCTGGGCAGATGTTTATTGTGTGGCGCCGCAGACCACCAGCTGAAGGATTGTCCTTCAGCGCTTGCCCGTACAGCTCAGGGCGGAGGAGCCGCTCAGAGGGCACCAGCCAGAGCACCTGCAGCGCAGCAGAGAGGACCGCCTTTGCAGACTCAGCAGCAGAGGTTCGCCCAGCACCAGCAGCAGCACCGAGAAGGACAGCAGGGGCGAGCTTTTGCCCTGACAGTGGACGAAGCCGAGCCAGTTGGTGATGTTATCTCAGGTTCTGTTCTCCTTGATTCCATTCCAGCACTTGCTTTATTTGATTCCGGTGCTTCCCATAGCTTTGTGTCTGTATCTTTTGCTGTTAGACACCATCTTGTTGCTGAACCTTTAGCTAAACTCTGCAAGATCACGACCGGGGGTGGTATCATCCTAGTCCGTGATGTCTGCAGAGACCGGAGAGTTACCTTGGGAGGCCGGGAGTTGAGTGTGTGCCTACTCGTAATGCCACTTCCGAGCTACGATATTGTACTCGGGATGGATTGGTTGAGTACGCATTGTGCTAGTATAGATTGTCGTGGAGGCAGAGTTTTGTTTAGTCCGCCGGGTGAGCCAGAGTTTCAGTTTGCCAGAGGAGCAGCGGAGCAGACCGAGGGAGTCTTCTGCGGAGCCCTGGTGGTAGAGCCGAGGTCGCTACATCCACTGATAGAGGAGTATATGGATGTCTTTCCGGAGGAGTTGCCAGGGTTACCCCCGGACAGAGACGTGGAGTTCTCTATAGACTTGGTGCCAGGCGCGGAGCCGATATCCCAGCATGTCTATAGAGTCAGCAACAGTGAGCTGATAGAGTTGAAGAAGTAGGTGGATGAGCTTCAGGACAAGGGATTTATCAGATCTAGTTCTTCTCCGTGGGGTACTCCGGTACTTTTTGTGCCGAAGAAGGATGGGTCGATATGGATGTGTATCGACTACAGGGCTCTGAATAACCTCACAATCAAGAACAAGTATCCGCTGCCGCGTATTGATGATCTATTTGACCAGTTGAGCGGAGCGAGGGTATTTTCCAGGATTGATCTGAGGACAGGCTACCACCAGGTGAAAGTCAGGAAGGAGGATATTCCGAAGACAGCTTTTCGGACCAGATATGGACAGTATGAGTTCTTGGTGATGCCGTTTGGGTTGACTAATGCCCCGACAGTGTTCATGAATCTGATGAACAAGGTGTTCCATCAGCATCTGGACAGGTTTGTGGTGGTGTTTATAGATGATATCTTGGTGTATTCGAAGACCCCAGAGGAGCACGAGGAGCATCTGAGGATAGTGCTGGAGACTCTCAGGAAGGAGGAGCTTTATGGAAAGCTCTCAAAGTGTGAGTTCTTCCTTGACAAGGTTGAATTCCTTGGTCATGTGGTGACTGGAGAGGGTATCTCGGTGGATCCGAGAAAGATCGTGGCAGTTGAGGCATGGAGTGCTCCGAGTTCAGTAGCCGAGGTCAGAAGTTTCTTGGGACTGGCAGGCTACTACAGGAGATTTGTTCAGGATTTTTCCCGGATTGCAGAGCCGTTGTCCAGGCTGACTCGGAAGGACGTGGAGTTTGTTTGGTCAGAGGAGTGCCAGATCGCCTTTGATGAGCTGAAGAGGAGGTTGATGACAGCTCTAGTGTTGACGTTGCCATCAGGTTCTGGAGGATTCACTATCTATAGTGATGCATCGGGGAAGGGACTGGGTTGTGTGTTGCAGCAGAATGGGAGGGTGATTGCCTATGCTTCCAGGCAATTACGTCATCATGAGAAGAACTACCCTACCCACGATTTGGAGTTGGCAGCGGTCATTTTTGCTCTGAAGTTGTGGAAACACTATTTATACGGAGAGCGTGTGGAGATCTTCACAGACCACAAGAGCTTGAAGTATGTGTTTACCCAAAAAGAGCTGAACATGAGGCAGAGGAGATGGTTGGAGTTGATGAAAGACTTCAACATATCATTGCAGTATCATCCAGGGAAGGCGAACGTAGTTGCGGATGCATTGAGCAGGTATCCGGTAGCTATGTGCCTAACTACAGATCGTTATCTTCTGGCAGATCTAGAGAGCTTGGGTATTGAGGTGATAGTGCCTGGAGTTGAGATGCAGATGTGGGGACTGCAGATTCAGTCAGAGTTGGTAGACCGGATCAGGGCTACACAGTTTAAGGATGAGTCCCTGAGGAGCATCAGGGAGCAGGTTCAGATGGGTTTAGCAGACGACTTCACCATTGCTGATGATGGTTCATTGCGGCACGGTACCAGGTTGTGCGTGCCGAGTGGGTCGTTGCGCGAGGAGGTTCTCCAGGAGGCGCATCGATCCCAGTACTCTATGCATCCCGGTGCCAACAAGATGTATAGAGATCTGAGACAGCATGTATGGTGGTACGGGATGAAGCGAGAGGTAGCGCGCTTCGTATCCCGATGCTTAGTGTGCCAGCAGGTGAAGGCGGAGAGGCAGAGGCCAGGAGGATTACTCCAGCCGTTACCCATTCCGGAGTGGAAATGGGAGCATGTGACCATGGATTTTATTTCTGGACTTCCCCGTTCTCCAGACGGGAAAGATGCGATTTGGGTCATCGTGGACAGGTTGACCAAATCGGCCCACTTTCTACCATTCAAAGTGGGTACGTCTACAGAGAGACTAGCAGAGATGTATGTGCGCCAGATAGTCAGACTGCATGGAGTTCCAGTGAGCATAGTATCAGATCGGGACAGTCGCTTTACTTCGCATTTCTGGAGGAGTCTGCAGGCTAGCTTGGGCACCCAGCTCAAGTTTAGTAGTGCGTATCACCCACAGACGGATGGTCAGTCAGAGAGGACCATTCAGACACTTGAGGATATGCTTCGGACCTGTGTTTTGGATTTCAGAGGCTCTTGGGAGGATCACTTGCACTTGGTAGAGTTTGCTTACAACAACAGCTACCAAGCCAGTATCGAGATGTCACCTTTTGAGGCGTTGTATGGACGGAGGTGTCGCACTCCGTTGTCATGGGATGATGTAGGTGAGAGAGCTTTGCTTGGCCCGGAGATGGTGGTCGATGCAGCGGAGAAGGTCAAGCTCATTAGAGATAGACTTCGGGTGGCGCAGGACAGGCAGCGGCATTGGGCCGATAGCCACCGGAGACCTTTGGAGTTCGAGGTATAGCTTAGAATCTAGATTTTGTTCTTGTGTTTGCTTGTGATTGCTTGTTTTAGACTAAGTGCAGAGACCTTGTTTGTTCTAGGTTGGAGATCTGGTGTTCCTGAGGATTTCTCCGACGTGGGGCACTATTCGCTTCGGTGGAGGCGGGAAGCTTAGCCCACGTTTCGTCGGACCCTTCCGTGTTCTTGAGAGGGTCGGCGCCGTGGCGTATAGGCTTGAGTTGCCGCCTACGCTGGAGGGAGTTCATGATGTGTTCCACGTGTCGCAGTTGAGACGGTACGTGGCGGATCCCAGTCACGTATTGGATCACTCGGAGATCGAGGTGGGCCCTACTCTTAGCTATCCAGAGCAGCCGGTGGAGATTTTGGATCGGCGGAAGAAGGTGTTGAGGAACCAGACTATTCTCTTGGTTCGCGTCGCGTGGAGGCATCACTCTCCAGGAGAGTCGACCTGGGAGAGGGAGGATGAAATGCGCGAGCGGTACCCTTATCTCTTCGAGCCCTGAGGTATGGTTCTTTCTTTGCATTCCTGTCCTAGTTTCGTCTTTTAATTTCGAGAACGAAATTATTTTAAGGAGGGTAGGCTTGTCACTGCCCAATTCTAGAAAATAGGGTTTTTTTTTATTTTTATTTTATAAATTGTGAATTATATTTAATTAATTATATTTATATTTAAATAGTGATTGTATTATTTTTTTTAATGATTGTTTTAGGGTTTTGGCTAGCCTGGACCCATGTCAGACCCTAGTGGACCCATGTCCGACCCAGCCCACACCCTTGTGAGAATTATTTTGGGGCCTAGAATTATTATTTTATTTTTAGGAGGTTAGTTGGAGAGATTTGGAACTAGTTTGAGTGCATTTGGAGACCCGAAACCCAAAACCGAGTTACGGGAGGGCATTTTGGTCATTTGGACTTAGTGGAACCCCCTTTATTACCCATGGCCGGCCCCTACCTACCCATTTCTGTGAGAACACAGCAGCCCCCACCCGATCACAGCAAGCACAGCCCCCCTCTTCATATTCTTCTTCTTCTTCTTCTTCTTCTCCACTTCTTCTTTCTTCTCCTTCTTCCTCCAAAGTAAGCTTTTCTCCATCTTTCTTCTTTCTTTCTTCCATTTCTTCTTCTTTAAGCTAACCCTAACCTTGCATTTTCTCTAACCTAGGTGTGAGAAGCTTAGATCTAGTATGAGAGCTAGAATTGGTGGCTTGGAGCTTGAGGGAGGTAAATTCTAGGGATTGTGAGACTTTGGCCTTGGGATTCCAACTCCCAAGAGGTAAAACCTTACTTTCCCCTTGCTAATTATTTTTGTGTAGTGTAATTAGTATTGTAGAACCCTCCTAGAACCTAACCCTACCCGTAGGAGGAAGTTGGAACTAGTTTGGGTGAGTTTAGAAACTTTGACATTATGTTTTGTGTCGAATTCGGGTGGAATCCGAATTTGGCCCAATTTTGGGTGATGCCCTAGGTTAGATGGACCTAGGTAGACGTTGTCGGGTGTCTAGAGGGTGAGTGCATGTCTTCGGTTGGACACGGGAAGCCGTGTCGCGGAGAAACGGGCGTTTCGGGCGAAATTGGGGCTTTTCGTCGTCGCCGATTCTAAGTACGTGTACGTTTCTACCACGGACCTAGAATCGACGCGGGAGGGCATTTTCTAGGATCTAGACATCGTGTAGAGTGCGTGGGTAAATTTTGGGCCGATTCCGAGTTCGTTTGGTGTGCGTTTCAGGAGGTTTTCCGAGCCGCGCATCACGTGTTCGCCGAAATGACCGAACGGCCATTTCGACTTGGTTTCCTCGTTTCGGGCTTGTACGCGCGTTGGGTTAGTATCGGGGAGTGTGTGCTAGAGTTTTCGGGCTATATTTTATATATTTTAGGGTATTGGTGAGTGTCGGGGTCGTTGGGCGTGAGTAGGGCGTGTGGTTTGAGTGTTGTGTGCGTGGTTGTGTTTGTATTGATATGTGTCTATATATATATATATTTATATATATGTATGTGTGTTTATGTATATATATTTATATATATATGTGTGTATTTATATTTATGTACTTGTATATGTATATGTCTATGTGTATATATATATATATGTATATGTGTAAGTGTGCTTGTGTGTGTGTATGTATATATATATATATATATATATATATATATATATATATATATATATAGGTGTATGTATATATATATAGTTGAGAGTGTGTGTAGATATATATATATATATTAAGTGTATATATATATGTAGCTATGTATATATATTTATGTGTGTGTGTGTTGTTAGTGTTGTGAGTGTGTGTGTGTATTAGTGTGTGAGTGTGTTAGTGTGTGTGTTAGAGTGTGTAGATGAGTGTATATATATATAGATATCTAGTTATAGATATATAGATATATATGTATGTATATATATATATATAGATAGTGATATATATATGTATATATATGGATGTGTGTGTGTGTGTATGTGAGATGGGGGGGGAGGCAGCCACCACTGTGCAACAGCAGCAGCAGCTGCTGCCCCCACAGCAGCAGCAACAAGGGGGCAGCAGCAGCACAGCAGCATCATCAGCTGCAGCAGCAGCTTTGAGAGCAGTAGCAGCAGCAATACGAAGCACAGCAGCAGCAGCAGCAATGCCAGGGAGCAGCAGCAGCGCGTTGGCGAGGCGAGTAGCGAGGGATGGATAGCTAGCTAGATTAGAGAGATAGATAGGTAGTTGGATAAATAGGTAAGATAAGTTATGGATAATTAGATAGATAGATAGATAGATATTGATAGATAGATAGCTAGGTATTTAGATAGATAGATAGATACTAGATAGGTAGATAACTAGATTCTTAGATATACCTATCTAAGAGATATAAATATCTATATGCCTAAGTTATATACATATATAGGTGTATAGGTAAGATAATGGGTAATCGGGTAAATGTGTGTGGATATCTATATACATAGGTATATACATACTTAGATATATATAAATATAGTAGATATCTATATTACCTAGCCTAGATTAATAACTAGGTATATAATTAATAGCTAGGTAGCTAGTTAGAGGGTTTTAGAGCGAAACCTCAATACCTTGAGATACCGAGGTATCTCGATACCTTGAGATATTCAAGGTATTGAGTTTCGAGCGGGGTATTTGAGCATTAGCCTAGGAAATGCTTGGGAGTGATTTTTATATGTTTATATATATATATAATTACGCGTGCTAGCATAGGTTTTAGCGGGTTTAGGCGGGGTGCGTGGCCTAGGGCGAGGTATCGGATACCGAGGGTATCTCGGTATCTCGATTAGGCGAGTTTGTGAGTTTAGTGGCTTAATGAGCTCGGTTTGACCTAGAATTTCAGGGGCACCCTAGTTTGACCTAGCTTTGACCATAATTGTCCCCGTTGACCGTAAAAGTCAACGTTTGACCTAGTTTTGACCTAGAGTTGACTTTTTAGACCCTAGGTTGACTTTTTGACCCAAATTTCACCGGTTTGACCCGTTCGACCTAGAATAGCCCTAGAAGCCTGTTTTTAATTATTTTATATCAGTTTAAATGCTTAGAACCCTGTTTAATTCTGCTTTTTGCATTAGGTCCTTGCGACACCGGTCCGGACCTCGATCCTCATCAGTTGCTCAGGACATCAGGCGAGTACCTACCTCTGATAGTTTTCATTTCATGATAGCGTTTATATCACTTGTTCTAGAACTGTAATACTTGATTCTGACACATTATTACACGAGCTGGTACTAGTGGATCCCGTCATGAGGTGCTATCCCCCTTACCGTGTTCAGCGGGTACTCTATCACGTGTATTTCATCATGTGCTTCGGGTATTGATTATCATGTGCTATCATGTGCTTCTTGTGCTCTCGCCTTCGTGTGCGCGAGCTATTATCATGTACGTAGCGTGTTGTGGTTGGATCCAATGGTATTAGTGGGGGAGGGGAGTAGTGAGTTGGTTATATGATCAAAGCCAAACAGTATTCATGTGTATGTCGGTTATGCAACTCACGTATAACGGAGTTATCGTAGTGACTTTCATGTGCAACCTAAGCCGATCATATAACGAACTTGTGCTCAAGGCACTTAGCTAGTATTCATGTTTCTCACCTGCAGTTACTTTTCACTACTTGTATTGTTCTCCAGTTTATATTGCAGCTACTTCTTGTGCTCCAGCATATATTTATTTCCTGTGCATCTTGATTACTTTTCTATTGCTCGTCATATACACCTTACCATGTATTTAGAGTTGCTTTCAGAGTTATGTACTTCGCTCCAGTCCTGACTGGGCATATTTTTTCCAGAGGATCCTGAGGACTATTGCCCTACGTTCTACGGGCCTGGTGTTGACGACTGTTGTGACCCCGATGAGGAGTGCGCCGAGGAGACGCCGATAGCACCCTAGTTAGCTAGGTGGGTTTCCTGGGTTTTCCTTGTGGTTTGTATTTTGGATGACTGTACTTATTCTTTTGTGCTTCTGTGAGATGTTGTAGCTTTTAGACTTGGACTGTATTATTTGGGATTGTCTTGCTCTCTTGGTTCTGGTTTTCTTTGTTTATATCATATCGTGCTTATTTCTTCCCCTAGATTTTGTGATTGAGATTCATATATATATTTCGTGGTTGCCCTCCTTCGGGAGAAGATTATTTTGATATATATATTGTGTGGTTTTGCCCTCCTTTTGGAGAGGTCATGCCGGATTTTTCAGTGAGATATAGATAGATATGGTTGACCTAGAACGGACCTTTACAGCGTTCTACCGCCAATTCTGCGGCGTAGGCTGGACGTACCCACAGCTCATGCCCGATTTTCGGGTGCGGGTCGTGACAACCTTGACGTTATACCTTCGGATACCATGCTCCTCGGAGATGGACGATTGCAGATTGCCCATATTTCTGGGGACATATGTGGCATATACTAGCCAGTCACGACGATTGGTGAATTAAGTCAGCATATGTCTAGCCTACACTTTCTCATACGTACTATGAGGTCTTCACATTGCATTCACTTAGATGGTTAGCACACCCTTATTTACTTTATTCAGTATTTATATATGGTATATTTTTATGTATCTTGTTATGTCCCACTGAGGACCTGGTTTCCTTCCAGATTTAGATGAGACAAATTATCCCACAGTATACGGACCTGGGCAGGAGACGAGGTATGCATCTGAGGAGGAGCTAGAGGTGCTACCATCAGAGTTTTCTTGATTTTGGGTAGACTTCTACTTATAGCTGGAGCCTCTTTATCAAGATAGACGATGCTCTAGTCATGATTTATTCCAGCACTCTTATTTTTGTAGTGGGTTTGTTCCCACGAGACATATCTGGATTGTACCATGATATTTCAGACTTAGCCCTTATATTCCAGCACTTACAATATTCCTTGCTATTTTGTGGATGAGATATAGATTGTGTATGACTGGTTGTAGCAATATATTACCACTGGTGAATTGGATATTCATGAACAGCGTACGTGTGTATATATTTTCCACATATTGGAGTTCGTATACATACGGCTGGGCGTGTTACGTATTCCTAGTCCTACGTATTTTGGGATTGGGGTGTAACATATTTTTAGTAGTGGCCCATGCAGGTCAAGATTATATTGTCTTAGTTACGTAACTGTACCAAACAAGCCTGCGTATAGGAATAGAGTATAAGGATCTCATCCACACTTGACTAAAAACTATCTATCCTATGTTTTGGATAAACATGTTTTACGCCAAAAATCCTTTAAGCTGTAGCCAGGGACCTCTGTTTTAAAGATCAAGCCAAATGACTATTGTTGGCGTAAAAGCCAAACTCTGTAGAAGACTGCCTACTTTACGCTGCGGGTATAACAACTGCTACCCATGTTCAAATAGTCTTCCTAATCCTGCGTATGACACGTCATGCAAGCCACGTAGGTAACTGCCCCAGCGTAAATTTAATGATTCCTGAATAATAGATAACCAGCGTAGAGTAGCCTGATTAGGCGTAAAATATAAGGATAGGTGATATGAGCGTATTAGTCATAGTTTTAGTCTTCCCAGGCATGACAAGGATAAAATCTCGTGCATTAAACGCAGAGATATGCCTCGAGCCCTGTGCAGAAATAGCTTTTTACGTGGCGACTGATTTTGTCTTATCTTAAGCGTAAAAGCTCATTTATGTCAAAGGCATCGTATTCACGAGACTCAAAAAATTTCTTCCTGTAAGTGGCATATCAAATACGTCACTAAACAATAACTTGGGTCTCTGTGAAAAATTATCATCACAACCGCCCTCTCGATCGTTATGCAAGTACTTTTGTCAGAAGACAGGATCACTGATTTGACTGACAAAACTCATGAGTTCCTCGTACAAACTTTACGCTGCAACGTATGCCAGACTTTACGCTGCAACATATGTAGATTCTACGCGCAGATTTTACACACAAAAATTTTTACGCACAGACTTTACACAGACAAAATCCACGCACGGATCTTTTACGAGTAGATATTTTACGCGTAGAGAACTTGTACGTACAGACAAATTTTACGCGTAGAGACTTTTTATGCGTAGATATTTTACGCAAAATTTACACAAGCATATTCTACGCACAAATTTTACGCGCAGAACTTTTATCGCGCGGACTATGTACATAGACTTTACACGGTCAATTTTGAAACTATGTTTTACGCCAGATAGTTGAATCTCCACTTTACGCCAGACAGCTTGAAACTCTGTGTTACACAGACAGTTTCGAATCTCCACTTTACGCCAAACCTCCTTGAACCTCTATTTTTACGTGGATAACTTAGTAACATGTTTTTATGCCAACGACCTTGAATGCCCTGTTTTACGCAGGAAGAGACTTCAAGTATGTTAGGAGTTTTTGACTATAGAATACATGGACAGTTTCCCAGCCAAATTCATACTTCTGTATTCTATTTAATAATTACATCCTGATTGTTCCTTTTCATATTTTTCTATTCTTCCCCAGAAATATGGACGTACCCAGTGGACACAGATGATAGGGTTGATCAGGCAACAGACACCTTACTTGATGTCAATAGGACCCCGACTACCCCGAGAGACCAGTCCCTAAGACGGACACTGGTTTATCTATCAACCCCGTACCTCCACAATGGTCCTACTCAGGAGGCTACACTAGCCCAGCAAGAAGGACAGACCTCCCAAGCACCGACACAACAGGCAGATACACCTTTGCCTCCACCTCCACCCTTTCTAGCCCTGATGCCACAACTAGAGGGACAGCCACAAATGTTCTAATTCTTCCAAGCCATGATGCAGGCACAATGGCATCAGACTGAGACCTTAAGGCAGAGCTTGGTGACAGCTCTGGAGAGAACATCTAACCCAGCACCTGCACCTGTCTAACCAGCTGGTACTGTCTGAGGTTTTCGCTAGATGGGCCCGGGAATATTTTCGGACAGCGAAACTCCGGAGGAGATATCAGATTGGGTCTCCAACACGGAGATGCTGCTGGAGGCTTCACAGCTGCATCCAGACCTTTGGATAACCGCGGTGAGGGCCCAACTCAAAGGCAACGCCCATCACTGGTGGGACTACATAGAGCGCGGCGTCGACAAGAACCAGACGTGGGAATAATTCTTAGTGTACTTCAATGCAAAATATTTCCCGGCTACGGTCAGAAATACTTTATACTCTTAGTTCCTACACCTGGAACAAGGAACTATGACCGTAGATACCTACAACCCAGAATTTAGTCAACTTAGTCGATTTGGTGCCATCCTAATACCTAACGAGCTGGAGAAGGCCAGTAGGTTCCATCACGGCCTTACCTCCGAGCTACAGAGGTATACCACTACACAGTCAAGGATCTTATATGAGGAGGTTCTTTCAGAGGCAAGAATCCAGGAGGCCATCGGCCGAGAAGCGAGGCACTCCAACACGACCATACCAGCCAAAACTCAGCCCCGAGTAGGAGGGCCAATCCATCATCCAGGAATACAGGCACAACAAAGGACAGTGCCATATCAGCACAAGGAGCTTCCGACTTGTCACCATTGTGGCAAGAAGGGACACTTCGCCAGAGACTGCCGAAAAAAATATGGACTGTGCATGATATGTGGAGCAAGTCAACACCTGGCCAGAGACTTCCCATAACACAAAGAGGCAATACCCCAGACTAGACAAGGACCAACAGCACCAACCCAGAGGCTGCTACCCCCGACTGGAGGTCAGCATCCACCAGCCTCCGGAGGATTTCAGAAGGGACCATCCTTGGCCCCACAGAAGGTTCAGTTTGACCGAGCCAGGCAAAGGCACGGACAGGCCTTTACCTTAGCTGCAGTTACGGAGGAACCAGAAGGAAAAACTATCAAAGGTACCATTTTAGTTGCGTCAATACCTGCAACTGCATTATTTGATTCTGGCGCTATGTTATCTTTTATATCTAGTAGTTTCGTAGCCATGCATAAAATAGCTACTTTCCCCTTGCCTAAGAGTTGGAAGATTCTTACCGGAGGAGGCATAGTACCGGTTACCAGCACTATTAAAACGTGCTCCATAGTCCTGTGTAGTAGAGAGATGAAAGCCCAATTTTTAGTACTCCCAATGCCAAACTTTGACGTTATCTTAGGCATGAACTGGTTAAGCCAGTACGATGCTATACTAGACTATCGGAAGGGTAGCATCATTTTTAGACCACCAGATCACCCGAAGTTCGAGTATAAACTGGGCACCATCGAGCAAGGAGTAGGCCTAACACCTGGAGCTTACATGGCTATGGAGACAGTTCCTCCAGAAATTATTATAGAATTCAATGATGTATTTTCGGAGGGGTTGCCAGGCCTACCGCCTGATAGAGAAGTAGAATTTAATATTAAGTTAGTACCAGAAGCAGCAGCGGTATCTTCAAATGTGTACCGGTTGGCCAAGAAAGAATTGGATGAACTGAACTACAACTAGAAGAATTACAGATCCAGGGGTTTGTTCGTCCTAGTGCATCACCCTGGGGAGCACCAGTGTTGTTTGTACCAAAGAAGGATGGAACATTCCGTATGTGCATTGATTACAGAGCCCTTAATGCTTTGACAATCAAAAACAAGTACCCCCTGCCGCGAATTGATAATCTGTTCGACCAACTGATAGGAGCAGTAGTGTTCTCAAAGATAGATTTAAGATCAGGTTATCATCAGGTAAAGGTACGAAGAGAAGATATTCCAAAAACAGCATTCAGGACTCGTTATGGTCACTACGAGTTCTTAGTGATGCCTTTTGGATTGACAAATATGCCTGCTGTGTTTATGAACCTGATGAACAGAGTCTTCCACCAGTATCTGGACCAGTTCGTGGTAGTCTTCATCGACGACATTTTGGTGTATTCGAAGAGCCACGAGGAGCACGACAAACACTTGAGGCTAGTATTAGAGACACTAAGACGTGAGAGGCTTTATGCAAAACTAAGCAAGTACGAGTTTTTCCTAGATCATGTCACTTTTCTTGGACATGTTATCTCAGGAGATGGTATTTCGGTAGATCCCGCCAAGATTTTATCAGTAGAGACATGGCCGACGCCGACCAACGTCTCAGAAGTGAGGAGTTTCCTAGAACTTGCCGGATATTACCGGAGGTTCGTAGAGAACTTCGTAAGGATCGTGGAGCCAATGACTCGCTTAATCCGTAAGGAGCAGGAGTTCATCTGGTCAGAGGAGTGTCAGATAACATTTGATGAGCTAAAAAAGCATCTGACTACGACACATATCTTGACCATACCTTCTGGACCCGGAGAATTCGTGATCTATAGCGATGCATCCGGAAAAGGATTAGGATGCGTCTTGATGCTGCATGGGAAGGTTGTGGCCTACGCATCTAGGCAACGGAGGACCTATGAGAAAAACTACCCCACTCACGACCTGGAGCTTGTCACGCACCGATCTTCTGCCGGAACCGGCCGTCCCCGCTAGGCGCGAATCACCGCGCCAGCGCTCCCGCGGGACGTACGTTTCCATCGGGACGCGATGTTGCGCGAGCCTGGGGTTGCGCCCGCGCAAGGCAAATACCGAAACGGCCGTTGATAACTTGTTCACAGAGTCGTCAAAGCGGAAACATAAATGAACACAAGTATTGAATCCAAATCAAGCTCTTTATTGATATAAAGTAAAGATTACAAGCGGCGCTAGGCCGAGATTACAAACCGCTCATGCTCTCTCTCTCTCTCTTACAATGAGTATGCCCTTAGGCTTAGAACCAAAACAAACGATCTGGATGATGATGTTCCCATACATTATGTCCCGTATATGTGAGCTCCAGGTCCGTGCGCCACGCTCCAAGATGCCAAGTGCGGTTCGACGCCTCATTGCGCTAAGCGATTTCCGAAAACGTACGGGTTCCCCCTGCACCCTGCATGCAGACTGGTTGGGTATCAGTACATTGAATGCACTGGTGGGGAGGCCTCTCGCCCACGCCACAAAACAAGCACGTTTATTAGTTATGTGCACCGACTGGTTTCATTGTCTTTCTATTCTTTTGCCTTAGGATCAGTTATATGGCAATATAAAGAAAGTAATCTCCGTGTCAACTCAATGGTGTCATAATAATGAACAATTGAGTTTACCTTACCATTTCTTACCATTCGGCCTTCCCTGTTATAAGCAGCAATATAAACAATAATCTACGGAATATCAAGAAGCAACTGTGAAACCCAAGTGTTATGCCGTGCCTCTGCCTCAGAAGACCCATTTTACTAGAACTATATGTGATACCGTGCATCCATTCTACTTATGCAAATTATCGTGCAAACGCACTCCTTTTCGTTTCTCCTTTTCTCAATGCGGATAGCCGCTATACAAACATGACTTATCTATATGAAGGTCACTGGCTCTGCTAGCCATATTGGACATAATCTACGATGGACGGTCGTCTTCCCAGCTCGGTTGCTAGCCTTGCTGGGCCTCCTAGCCGTCTAACGAGTCGACGCCCATCCAGGTCGGTAGCAAGCCTTGCTGGATGTCTCGCCCTCGCCCGCTAGTCATCAGCTAGCGTATTGCCAGGACTACACTGGCACTGTCCTCCCGGGCCGACACGATTCGGATGCCTCAGCAATCGTGTCGAGGACTCTCTCAACCTGGTGCGCAACCAGTTGTCCGTGACCATGCAACTACTCCTCCACATTCCATTCCTAGCCGAGGACAACTCTCGGATCTATCTTAGTCGAGGACTACACTCGGATCTTTTCTTCCTTACGCAGCTCTCAGATTTGAGACTGCCTCGGTGATCTGCATATCCCGAGTACCTTCCTTTCCTTCCATCTCCTGACTCGGAACGACTACTTGATAGCCTTCCTCGTCTATGCATGCAACATGATTTTACTCCATCCCGTGTTGTGTTCCGTACGGTGCAACGCCTCAGTATAAACTCACACTACTTTATAGCATATATTAAGGAAATTACTATATTCCAACTCAACAATCCCGACTACGCAAATAGCAAGTAAAATCTCCATGTTCTATACAATGATAAGGCGGGGTTATCCCCTTAGCTATGTGCGTTCATCTCTTTTATTAGCATGCAAAGTTTATCGCCTGTAAACTAGCATGTAACATTCATTTTCTTAGTGTGCAGCTAAGTAGAGACAGGTTCCCCGGGACCACCCACCTTAGCGATGTATCGCATCGGTCGAGCGAGACTCCGGACGCGCCTCTGATAGCCTAAGTCTGACTCCATTGAAGATCCCAGCATGAATGCCTTTGCATCGAACGAGCTATCTCGCTGAGCAAGGCGGGTTGAATAGCTATATTTGTGCCGTTTGAATCGGCCCTCCGGGTTGAGCGGAGCGGGTCGTTACATCATACACCACTCAGAACAAGTCTCGTCCTCGAGACTTCCTGAGCGCAACTCGTACTATCGCACATCATCTAAACCAAACTCCACATACCTTGTCTAACTTCCAAGGACTGTCTTAATACCATAATCAATTATTTTTCTCACCATGCGTTATGCCAATACTTAGCCAACTCTCATCGAACGACTCTACCGTTTCAATGCTATCGAACTATACTCAACTCAATCGTTGCACTCCCGACTCAAAACCTACTACACTTGGCGCAGGATTGTAATACCCAAGCACAAAGTATTCTATAACTTAATGGGCACTTACAACTCATAATTTGGTGGTCTTGCCCAACTAGCTATGTTATCTCCTTAGGAGCCCAACGCAGCCGAACACATTGACAGTTTACTTGACGTCGCCCATCGAAACCCATCGTTACGCCTAAATCCAAAAGTTTGAATCACGGCTAATTTTCCAATCTCGTTTGGATCAAATCTCTATGAGTCACTGTCCAATCTCTCTAAGTAATTCGCACCCAATCACCTATATTTTCTGACTCAGTCTATATTGCGCCTTAGCACAGAGCTAACTCGTTCACCTGGGATACGCTCTAATCCTTTGTGTCTTTTGGTTCAGTGGAACTTAACTTCCTATTCATTTTACTCGTTCCGTTCGCACGAGTGCTTAATCATTTTATCCGAATGATCCCTTCGTACAACTTATTGTATTCCCAAACTCAGTCTCTTGCTGCGCCTTAGCGCAGAACTATCTCGGTAGCACGGGGAACGATACATTCTTTCCTCTATGATAATTTAGGTTGAGGCTAACCTATTTTAGTTGCCATACTCATCCGTGCAAATCCGAACATTTTTCTTTGCAGCTGCATCAGAGTTATGCATATCGCTAAGTCTGGATCGTACCCATATTCAAGGCGTCCCCCAAATATGTGTATTTCAACCAAGCTTAGTGACAGCTAAGTCTGACAAGCTACTCGTGAAAATCTATCAAAATGCGGATCGTTCTGCTATATGAATGACCGAACACTGGTTCGATTTAGTTATCGTCTACTCCAATCTCACCCAATTTTAAGTTTAGCATTACTAATAGCAACGCACATCATCCAAGCGATGATCCAACTCATACGCCAACTTATCTCCAATATCACCAATTCTAATCGTGAAAGTTTCGTCCGACAATTCTCTAATACCGTCTTATTTCTCACCGTTGCATAACCGATTCGACCAAATCAATTATTACCCGAGTCCTATCTCGCATTGCATTTTGTCTTAACACCAACATCACTAGTACACATTCTCAGTTCCAAATCCTAACTCTAAGTCTCGTTGCCCCAGTTCCATCATTCTTCCCGAACGATACTCTGAAGTCAGCCACTCCAGTCTAACTTCAAGGCATAGGGTCGTCTGCTAGCTACTAGGTCAGCTCGTAAAGTCATAGGTACCGCTCAAATTTGTGACTCATCGTGCAACCGCATTGCACAACGCTCGCCCCAAACACCCTAAGGTCAAACCATTGTTCCTTTACACGGGTATTCTACCCAAGCTCGTTTCACTCAGATTTCTAAACATCGAGCACAGATCATCCTAACACACCAACACGTTCGTTCAACCGAACCCACGATACGCCCACGTTACAGGTCTAACCCATCGACTCTCACACACTATCTCTATTAACACGTTTGATAGAATTTACCAATCCATCCTCTTCTACGCTTGTATCACTAAGCCACAATTCCATTATAAATCATCGATGTATATTATAAACTCTAAGTCATCCAATTCGATCTGCGTATTCCGTTCATGAAACCATCCCGCACATCTTATTTCATATTCTAGACTAACTCCTCACCAAAATCCTAGGACTCATTATATCCTGAAACTGGTCTTATCGTATCGAACCACAAGTCAAAATGATCCTTCAATTGTCACGTTCCGGTCTTCCGCAAGTTCAATCATCCCCGTCGGACGTGATATCACCACGCCAACGCTCCCGCAGAATGATTGTCCTAATCCGGACGTGACGCATGTGCGAGCAAGAAGTCGTACTCGCACAAGACAAGAAGGTCAATCGTTATGGTTATCATCGAACGAACAGACACCTTATCTTCACCTTTCGTTTTATCCCAAGTTGTACATTGATCCACCAAGCCATGTTCTTCTTAAAACCGTTCTTACCGCCACCAAGTTCGCCTAACCAAACCGTCCAACTTCAATATTACCATTTGATCGCTTATTAGTCTACTCTTAGCATTCCTCAAACAACTAAATTTAAGTCCCAAACCCAAGTCTATCCCATTTGATACGTTCCATCATCGAGTTCGTTTGAAATAATCACCGAACATGTTCCCTTGAGTTCGATTATCCCCGCCGTACGTGAAATCACCACGCCGGCGCTCCCGCAGGATAATCATTCTCGCTGGGACAGATTTCGAATGTTATCTTTCCGAACTTGATTTCAGGATCGCTCTTCCAAACTCCAAGCCAAATTTGCTACCGCTTACCTCAATTCCATCAAAATCCTAATTTTTCCAACTTGCATCAATCCGAGCTATCTTCCAACCATTGTTATAGTCTAAAATCTCCCAAAAGTGAAATCATCGCATTCGTACTCAAACTGAACTCTATCGAGTGATATCCTACTCAAATCCAAATTTTCCATGCACGTTATCATTCGTTCGCGCCATTATTTTCAATCACACCACTCCGATCGCATCTCAGATTATTCAATCTCAACTCAAGCTTTTAATTCGATTGTTTCAACTCAAAATCGCTCGTACAATCCTTTAAGTTTCTCCGTCCATGTAATCAATTTTAATTGCCCTGAATTCCTATTCGATGTAAGCCTTATCCCTTATTCAAATCATTATAACTCGTTCGAACCAAGTATTGCATGCTCCTCCAAGTTCGCTTACTTGCTAGGCATTATTTATTTACACTAAGGCTTTACCCGATCTCGTCGCTCGCCGCTAGACTCGCTTAATCCTCCGAAATCCCTGATTTGTTCGAATACTTCTAAGTCGTCCAATACACCACTCAGGATTCGAGTTATACTCCATGAATCCAATACACCACTCAGGGTTCGATTTCCCTTAAGCCAAACTTTATTCTTATCCAACAATACCCAAATCTCGCTGCAACTCACTAGCACCAAGGGCCTTGGTGCACGATACTCCACACAACTTGGCCAAAAGGCCATGTACATAGACCACTGACTGAACGATATTCTTATCTCGCACTCTACTCGCTCGGTGTTTTCATATAGACATATGACTTGCCGATTATAACATGAGTTTACTCTCACAATGTCTTCCACAGGTTGGGACAAAAGCCCACGTATCATAATCCCGTTCAAGCAATCGTATAATTCACACGCACTTTTCAAAAATATTTAGACTTATTGTATGGAACATCCATCGAAGCATCGAGAGAGAGCATCTACCACTTCTTCAATACATAAGTTCAAAACTGAGAGAATCGAAACGAATTCCAAGGACGTAAAGCCGTGCTCTGATACCAATATGTCACGCCCCGATCTCCCGTCGGAACCGGCCATCCCCGCTAGGCGCGAATCACCGCGCCAGCGCTCCCGCAGGACGTACGTTTCCATCGGGACGCGATACCGCACGAGCCTGGGGTTGCGCCCGCGCAAGGCAAATACCGAAACGGCCGTTGATAACTTGTTCACAGAGTCGTCAAAGCGGAAATATAAATGAACACAAGTATTGAATCCAAATCAAGCTCTTTATTGATATGAAGTAAAGATTACAAGCGGCGCTAGGCCGAGATTACAAACCGCTCATGCTCTCTCTCTCTCTCTCTTATAATGAGTATGCCCTTAGGCTTAGAATCAAAACAAACGATCTGGATGATGATGTTCCCATACATTATGTCCCGTATATGTGAGCTCCAGGTCCGTGCGCCACGCTCCAAGACGCCAAGTGTGGTCCGATGCCTCATTGCGCTAAGCGATCTCCAAAACCGTACGGGTTCCCCCTGCACCCTGCATGCAGACTAGTTGGGTATCAGTACATTGAATGCACTGGTGGGGAGGCCTCTCGCCCACGCCACAAAACAAGCACGTTTATTAGTTATGTGCACCGACTGGTTTCGTTGTCTTTCTATTCTTTTGCCTTAGGATCAGTTACATGGCAATATAAAGAAAGTAATCTCCGTGTCAACTCAATGGTGTCATAATAATGAATAATTGAGTTTACCTTACCATTTCTTACCATTCGGCCTTCCCTATCATAAGCAGCAATATAAACAATAATCTACGGAATATCAAGAAGCAACTGTGAAACCCAAGTGTTATGCCGTGCCTCTGCCTCAGAAGACCCATTTTACTAGAACTATGTGTGATACCGTGCATCCATTCTACTTATGCAAATTATCGTGCAAACGCACTCCTTTCTGTTTCTCTTTTTCTCAATGCGGATAGCCGCTATGCAAACATGACTTATCTATATGAAGGTCACTGGCTCTGCTAGCCATATTGGACATAATCTACGATGGACGGCCGTCTTCCCAGATCGGTTGCTAGCCTTGCTGGGCCTCCTAGCCGTCTAACGAGTCGACGCCCATCCAGGTCGGTAGCAAGCCTTGCTGGATGTCTCGCCCTCACCCGCTAGTCATCAGCTAGCGTATTGCCAGGACTACACTGGCACTGTCCTCCCGGGCCGACACGATTCAGATGCCTCAGCAATCGTGTCGAGGACTCTCTCAACCTGGTGCACAACCAGTTGTCCATGACCATGCAACTACTCCTCCACATTCCATTCCTAGCCGAGGATAACTCTCGGATCTATCTTAGTCGAGGACTACACTCGGATCTTTTCTTCCTTACGCAGCTCTCAGATTTGAGACTGCCTCGATGATCTGCATATCCCAAGTACCTTCCTTTTCTTCCATCTCCTGACTCGAAATGACTACTTGATAGCCTTCCTCGTCTATGCATGCAACATAATTTTACTCCATCCCGTGTTGTGTTTCGTACGGTGCAACACCTCAGTATAAACTCACACTACTTTATAGCATATATGAAGGAAATTACTACATTCCAACTCAACAATCCCGACTACGCAAATAGCAAGTAAAATCTCCATGTTCTATACAATGATAAGGCGGGGTTATCCCCTTAGCTATGTGCGTTCATCTCTTTTATTAGCATGCAAAGGTTATCGCCTGTAAACTAGCATGTAACATTCATTTTTTTAGTGTACAGCTAAGTAGAGACAGGTTCACCGGGGCCACCCACCTTAGCGATGTATCGCATCGGTCGAGCGAGACTCCTGACGCGCCTCTGATAGCCTAAGTCTGACTCTATTGAAGATCCCAGCATGAATGTCTTTGCATCGAACGAACTATCTCGCTGAGCAAGGCGGGTTGAATAGCTACATTTGTGCCGTTTGAATCGGCCCTCCGGGTTGAGTGGAGCGGGTCGTTACAGAGCTTGCCGCAGTCATTTTTGCCTTGAAACTTTGGAGATACTATCTATACGGAGAACGAGTGGAAATATTTACTAATCACAAGAGCCTGAAGTACGTCTACACTCAGAAAGACCTGAACCTAAGACAAAGACGTTGGCTCGAGGTGATGACCGACTTTGAGATTGAACTGCAGTACCATCCGGGAAAGGCCAACGTAGTAGCTGACGTGCTAAGCAGAAGACCTATGGCATTCTTCTTGACTACCCAACAACATCTGTTAAAAGATCTAGAGCAGATAGGTATATAGGTCATTATGCCCGGAATAGATGGACAATTGTCAAGTTTTCAGTTACAATCAACATTAGTGGAAAGAATCAAGGTTGTCCTGCCAACAGATGCCAGATTCCAGAAGTTTCGACAAAGGATCGAGGCCAAAATACAGACATGATTGCACATACACGAAGACGGGACTTTAAGATGTGGAGATCGTCTCTATATCCCAAATGGAGAACTTCGTCAAGAACTGATGTCAGAGGCATACAGCTCAACATACTCTATTCATCCAGGAGGTACAAAGATGTACAGAGACCTGAGACAGTACTATTGGTGGCATGGAATGAAGAGGGAGATAGCACATTTTGTGGCCAAGTGCCTAGTGTGTCAGCAAGTCAAGGCTGAGCATCAGAGATCTGCAGGATTGCTTCAACCACTCCCTATACCAGAATAAAAATGGGAGCATATCACTATAGACTTTGTTATGGGCTTTCCGAGGAGTCCTAGTGGTCGGAATACGGTATGGGTGATCATAGATCGATTCACCAAGGCTGTCCACTTTTTACCCTTTAGAGTTGGGCAATCTACAGAAGCCTTAGCAGATATGTATATGAGAGAGATCGTGCGACTACACGGAGTACCAGTTAGTATCGTGTCTGACAGGGATACAAGGTTCATATCTTACTTTTGGCAAAGTATGCAAGAGAGTCTTGGTACCCGTCTAAAGTTCAGCATATCGTATCACCCGCAAATAGATGGCCAGTCCGAACGCACTATTCATATACTAGAAGATATATTGAGAGCATGCATGCTTGATTTCAGTGGATCATAGGAAGACCATTTGTATTTGGTTGAGTTTTCCTACAACAATAGCTATCAAGCGAGCATTCAAATGGCTCTCTATGAAGCATTGTATGGTAGAAAATATCGTTCTCCAGTATATTGGAGTGATGTGGGAGAAAGGCAAATTCTAGGACCAGAGCTGGTTGTTCAAACAGTCGAGACAGTCAAGAAAATACAAGGACACTTGCGAGCAGCGCAAGACAGACAAAAATAATGAGCAAACCTTCATCGTCGTCCCTTGGAGTTTAAAGAAGGCGATCATGTCTTCTTGAAGATATCATCCACCAGAGACACCATTCGATTCGGAGGACGCGACAAGTTGAGTCCAAGATACATTGGACCATTTAACGTGCTAGAGAAAGTCGGAGAAGTAGCATATCGACTTGCTCTACCACCTTCACTTGAGGGAGTACATGACGTATTCCATGTGTCATAACTCAGGCGGTATGTGGCAGACAACAGTCATGTCCTCGACCATTCATAAATCACCATTGGGCCAAGCTTGTCATATCCAGAACAACCCGTAAAAATCCTTGATCGTCGAGTGTAAAATCCCTATTCCTAGAAATCGTATATACCCCTTTTAATTATTAATTATTAATTTAATTATAGTAATTAGTGGCTAATTAGTAGAAATAGATTTTTAATAATTTTTATTTTAGGTGTTGGTGCACTTAGAGGATTTATGGGACCATCAGAAATTTTTTTGAATTTATTTCATGTAGGAGACCCCTTGAGCAGTTCCTAGCTTAATAGTGTGCATTAATATAATCTAGAATTTTTTCTATGAATATATATATATATATATATATATATATATATATATATATATATATATATATATATATATATATATAATTGGAAAAAGATTATAAAAAGAAAAGAAAAGAAAACTATTAATAACTTAACTATTAAATAACAATCCACTACTACCAACTATAAGCAAAACAAAGCAAATCTATTACTTATTCCCATGCAACCACAGCCGCTCCATCTAGCCATTGTGACCCGCTGCCTAGCAAACTAACCAGCAAAGCCAAGACAACCCCCCCCCCCCCCCGCGGCTTCTAATACCAACCTCCTCTCTCCCATATATATATATATATATATATATATATATATATATATATATATATATATATATATATATATATATATATATATATATATATATATTTAATTCATTTAAAACCCTAAACCTAAATCATCCAGACCCTTCCTCTTCCCATCTAAACCTAGAGAGCGCCGCCACCGCAGCCGGATAACCCCGCCAGGCCATCCAAACAAATTCCGACGACCGTGACCCCGCGCACTGCAGATTCCCACAACCAGGTACCTGTGTTCTGGAGTTATTTTCTGCCACCTCGCTCAACCAAACGCCACCCCGTCTTCACCAGTATGCTCACCCCTTAACTCTCTTCCATATCTGTGTGTTAGTAGACCTCGAACAACACGCAACCATAGGCAAAAATAGAGCCAAATTTGGCAGAAATAGACCAAATTCTGGGATCGCAGAATACTACGGTGACCACCCATGTTTCGGAGTTTGTATCTCCCACCACAGAGATCCAAATTCGATGATTTTTTTTGATATACGTAGACCACTTGACCTAGTTTAATTTCTATTAAATAACCCTAGATTATTAACTGCTGTAAACAAAATTAAATTCGTTGGAAAATCCCACGAACACACTTTTTTAGATTTTCAAAAGTTATGAAATGGAGCGCGCCCCGCCAAACGGGACCGTCCCGTCGTGTACCAAGTGTACCGAACGGTGCGTGCAGCGTAACCGGACACGTAAAAAATTTAGAAATACTGATTCGGATGCGTGTGCGTGCCGGAATCAGCCCGTATCCGCGGACACACCCCGTGTCGCAACTTTTACGAAAGTCGTACGCATTTTGTGCACGCTTGTCAGATTGCGACGAAACTTGTGCCACTGGACTCGTAGTAATGCGCTGGTCCTGTGGCCCTATTTTTATGCAATTCTGAGACAGTTGACCAAGTCGCCAATTGGCGGACCCTACGGTTGACTTTTTGGGCAAAATTATGTTCGGCTCATCGGAATCCACATTTGGACATACCGTTGGGTTCGTATTGACATCTAGAGTTTGTTTGACCTATAATTTGTCACATTTAGAGACTGTTATCCTTGGCACGCTTTTTGGTGCAAAGTGGGCCACACGTGGACCCCACTTTTATCCGAAAATACCGTTTTGCCCCTGGGTCCAAATTGGACGAAAGGGAAGTGCTTTCTAGCTATTTTGGTTATTCTGGAAATGTTGGTGATATCTATTTCAGCATCCGAAGATATTTGTTCTGAGACCATAGCTTCTGGTCCTGTGCGTTGGACATATGGACGTTACACTTTACAGATTTCTTGTCAGGCAAGTATACCTTGCCATTGTACTATTATTCATATTTCATATGTTGTATGCATCTTTATTTTTTGTCTTTAGTTCATATATTTTAACTGTAAATAAAATAC
Organism: Iris macrosiphon; assembly: GCA_036927795.1. NCBI lineage: Eukaryota > Viridiplantae > Streptophyta > Magnoliopsida > Asparagales > Iridaceae > Iris > Iris macrosiphon. The sequence goes on along the minus strand of JAYESA010000005.1, from coordinate 282,150,867 downwards.
GCGCGATGGTGTCGTCGTGGTATGTTTTTATTTATGTATTTGCATTGACCTTGTTTATGAGACTAGTCCATTATCATGTAGCATCCTTAGGTTCATTGGCCGTGACACAGTTGTTACACGAGTTGTGAGTCTCATATAGATCACTGACTGGCGTACAGGATTTGGCCTCCTGTACGTGTGGGCCGTGCGTTAGGAATAACTGTTGTTACAAACTTTGTATGCTAGTAGACTTAGCAGTTATTAGAGGTCTATGGACATAGCCTATTGTAGTACGGTGGTCCCATCCTTGTCCTTGTTTGTTTGCAGGATAGGGCTAGGGTACTAAGAATAGGCTATGAACCAAATTGTGTCATGGTTGTGACATGCTTAGAGCATGGGGTGGGGAGAACAACAAGTACCGCATTTGAGCTCCTTTGCACTTTTCTTCTGTGCGCCCGAATTCTCCGCCAGAGATACGGGTGGTGATGACCCCTATACTACCTAGCGGGCCTCCGTCGTTCAAAAGACGACGTGCCTTTGAGGCCCCTGACCCTCCGAGAGAGTCATGCCAATCCCAGTTTTCAGCCAGATAGCTCACTTGTGGGGAAAATTGTTCTTAACTGTATTCACTTAGACGGTTAGGCGACCATTGGATATTTATTTTAGTACTTTATTAGCATGCTTTTATGTATCTTGTTATATCCCTCTGAGGACCTGGCCCTTCCAGGTGTCGATGTTCTTGAGTATTCGCAGGAGCACAGATTCGGATGGTTACATATGTTGCGAGGATGTCATCTCTTCGAGCCCCGTGATTGTCAGCTGTTATTCCTATATTGCGTTGTACTTATATTATATTTGCTTTTATATTCGAGTTGGTAGTGGATTTGTTTCCACCCAACTATCATCCTTAGATACTTCTTATTAAGATATAGTTTCATAGATACTGGTTATTTATTTATATTTGATTTTCTGTGGATGAGATCTAGATTATACCTTGTGACTTATGATAGATTTATACCACTTGGGGATTTGATATTCATATTACAGCGTACGTATGGATTTGGTTTCCATATATTGGAGTTGTCATATCCATACGGCTGGCATGCTTACGTGTCCTAGTCCTACGTATTTTTGGGACTGGGGCATGACATATTTTAGTGGTGGCCCATACAGGTCAAGAGCATATTGTCTCAGTTACGTTATTGTACCGAACAAGCCTGCACCTAGGACTAGAGTATAGGATCTCATCCACAATTGACTATGATTCATCTTCCTTCTATCTATTCTATTTAAATAATTGTACCCTAATTGATTTCTGTACTTCCCTGATAAATTCTTGAGTATAGCCCCTCCTAGAATATATAAGTCCATGTTGTTAGATGATAAGTAAGGTAACCTTCCTATTAAGAGTACAATAGAGTGTTGACACACCATTAAGTTTAGAATATCTAGTGAACCCTAGAATTTTTTATTTATAGATTGGTTTACCATTACCCCTTGATGTATTATGAGGACCTGTGAGTAGTATAGATACTACTAGAGTTAGTTAGAAGTTCTACCATAATGTTTGATCCTAGTATTGAGGAACGAATAGAAAACCAAAAAAAAATTGAATATTAGGACTGAACCTAACCTTCGCAGTTAGGTAAGTATTGGAGAACTATAAATTTAGATTCTTGTCTTGAGATAAGCAGACAGTACCTTAGAAAGCCAAGAAGCAATGCATAGAATATTTTCCTAATCATACCTCAAACACAGAGACTAGCATACCCCTTTTCCGTAGAAAACCATGATGCTATCTAGAGCCCCATATTCTAATTTCATTCCTCTGTGACCCTAACGATCGTTAATTGTGCGACGAATAAATTATCTTCTTCTTTTCTTCATCTTTCAATTTGTGCCACTTGACACCTCTAATTTTAGATCAAGTGATTATATTTTATGATAGTATATATAGTTTGCTAAAGTTATAGTTGTGACCTTGAATTTTGAATTATATGCCTTGTAGTTAGAACCTGATAGTTGAGTTATTCAATTAGATTGTGATGATTACCCCTAGTTGTAGATCACGTAATTTGTACCCCCACCTCGATACAAGTTAGATCCCTTCCCCTTGACGACCAGTAACTCTTCTATCCTTACTATTGACACTTGTTCTATAAGCACTATGACTAAGACGTAAGATGACCATGACCTATATGTAATAGAAGAGGACACCCTAATAAGACCAAGACCCCTTCTCGTAGACCTTAGCAAGAGTTTCCACGGTATCCTTAAGACGATTACAGTATTAGTTTATTATTTTAAGTTGGGTAGTATGCCTCACAACATAGTACCACATAGCCCTATTGACCCATTGATGAAGTAAAATAGGATGACACAACTTTAGACTTGCATAAGAAGATAGTGTTTATCCAGACTGTAGAAATTAGAGACCCGTACCCCTATTTGGTCGACTAGCGGCTTAGATAAGGAGTAGTATGACAACTAGAGAGACTGTAGAGTCTTATTTTTATTTTGTTTGTGAACTTGAATTATTTTATAATTTCTCTCATCATAATCTAGCGTGCTTATATTTTTGTACTACCTCGACTTATGCTGCTGTTACAGCCTAGTTTTGCAAGCTCATTCTTTTATCAAGCTTGTTCACGACATATGTATTATTGGACGCGTACACTAATACATTTCAGGATCAGTGTACTACAGTCTGATCAACCATAGTGCGCTTGGTTCGCCTTTCGCATAACTACTTTACGTGGATCAAGATATATAGTGATTAGTAGACGAATGTACTTGCCCCTAGATATGTCTGAGCATATCGTATCCATTACATAATTGTACTGATACGAGCATGTGAATAGAAATTACCAAAATAGAATTTTAATCCATAACTGCCTTGACAATTTTCATTGAATTCTTTAAACGTCTTGATCCCCATACTTCTAATCTATTACCTCCCCTTGAACTCCTCATTATTGTTTTTCGTCTTCCCTTATTTCGGAAAGATAAAACCCCATGCCTAGCATAAGTTGATACACAGATAGAATTAGATATACCCTATAGGCCAATGACATTATTTGATGATTATTTTGTAACCCAGGGCATGTCGCATGTAATATATTTGGTGTTAAATTTTCTTGAGGATTGAGTAACATGATTAAGTAAAAATGGAGGAATGAGATTTCTTGAACGTAAGAGCCTTATGTAATAGATGGGTAAATTCTAAGTTGGGTAGCAGTGCATTGCCAACTCGAGAGAAATTTTTTTTAGATTGTGATTGAGTAAGATTAGATTGGGAGAGGTTCAAGCCATTTTTAATTTTGAGAATTTTAGAAGAATGACTAAGATGATGATGATTAATGAATTTTAAAATCTTGATATCGATGACCCAATATTTATACCTTAAGTACATGATTTAAATTTTTGAATAATGAATGTAAAATCATCAATTTGAAATTGGAGGATAAATATAGAATTTTAGACTTGAACATTGGTGGATGGCATATAAATTATTTTTCAATTTGATAATTTAAATTAAGAATTAAAATTTGATAGTTGGACTACCTATTTGAAATATTGAGGATGTGAATGGAATAAAAAAAATTAAAGAATATAAAAAAAAATTATAAGTGAAAATAGGAATAATATTGGACTCAAATTACTTCTAGAGGAGATTATAATAGTTGGAGATCGTGAGGTAAAATTTATATGCGTATTTAAATCATGAAGATGTTATATGAATTTAATTTAAATTTGGGTGTGGATAATTTAAAAAAGTAAGAAGAGATAACCATAGGTTGAATTTTGATTGGAACAGTGGTCATCTTAACCTTGAAGTGATTGCGATGGATATGATTAAGATTTTAATTATCGTAAAAAGATTGCGATTGACTTGCCTTATGAACATGAAGGATTAATAAATTATGCCTTATTTTAATTTTGAGGACGAGATTATTTTAAGTTGGCTGGATTGTGAAACCCTCTCACCCAAGAATTAGACCTACTTGGCTTAGATAGTGAGACTGAGGCTAGCTCGAATCCACTTAGAAATAGAACACGATATTTTTTTTGTTTTACAATATGGTATCACTTAGTGCACCTTACCATTGCTTCGATAATTGGAGCACTTCACTAGTTGTAACGACCCGCTCCGCTCAACCCGGAGGGCCGATTCAAATGGCACAAATGTAGCTATTCAACCCGCCTTGCTCAGCGAGATAGCTCGTTAGATGCAAAGGCATTCATGCTGGGATCTTCAATGGAGTCAGACTTAGGCTATCAGAGGCGCGTTCGGAGTCTCGCTCGACCGATGCGATACATTGCTAAGGTGGGTGGCCCCGGTGAACCTGTCTCTACTTAGCTGCACACTAAGAAAATGAATGTTACATGCTAGTTTACAGGTGATAACCTTTGCATGCTAATAAAAGAGATGAACGCACATAGCTAAGGGGATAACCCCGCCTTATCATTGTATAAAACATGAAGATTTTACTTGCTATTTGCGTAGTCGGGATTGTTGAGTTGGAATGTAGTAATTTCCTTCATATATGCTATAAAGTAATATGAGTTTATACTGAGGCGTTGTACCGTACGGAACACAACACGGGATGGAGTAAAATCATGTTGCATGCATAGACGAGGAAGGCTATCAAGTAGTCGTTCCGAGTCAGGAGATGGAAGGAAAGGAAGGTACTCGGGATATGCAGATCACCGAGGCAGTATCAAATCTGAGAGCTGCGTAAGGAAGAAAAGATCCGAGTGTAGTCCTCGGTTAAGATAGATCCGAGAGTTGTCCTCGGCTAAGAATGGAATGTGGGGGAGTAGTTGTATGGTCACGGACAACTGGTTGCGCACCAGGTTGAGAGAGTCCTCGACACGATTGCTGAGGCATCCGAATCGTGTCGGCCCGGAAGGACAGTGCCAGTGTAGTCCTGGCAATACGCTAGCTGATGACTAGCGGGCGAGGGCGAGACATCCAGCAAGGCTTGCTACCGACCTGGATGGGCGTCGACTCGTTAGACGGCTAGAAGGCCCAGCAAGGCTAGCAACCGAGCTGGGAAGACGACCGTCTATCGTAGATTATGTCCAATATGGCTAGCAGAGCGGCTATCCGCATTGAGAAAAGGAAAACGGGAAGGAGTGCGTTTGCACGATAATTTGCATAAGTAGAATGGATGCACGGTATCACACATAGTTCTAGTAAAATGGGTCTTCTGAGGCAGAGGCACGGCATAACACTTGGGTTTCACAGTTGCTTCTTGATATTCCGTAGATTATTGTTTATATTGCTGCTTATGACAGGGAAGGCCGAATGGTAAGAAATGGTAAGGTAAACTCAATTATTCATTATTATGACACTATTGAGTTGACACGGAGATTACTTTCTTTATATTGCCATGTAACTGATCCTAAGGCAAAAGAATAGAAAGACAACGAAACCAGTCGGTGCACATAACTAATAAATGTGCTTGTTTTGTGGCGTGGGCGAGAGGCCTCCCCACCAGTGCATTCAATGTACTGATATCCAACCAGTCTGCATGCAGGGTGCAGGGGGAATCCGTACGGTTTCGGAGATCGCTTAGCGCAATGAGGCGTCGGACCGCACTTGGCATCTTAGAGCGTGGCGCACGGACCTGGAGCTCACATATACGGGACATAATGTATGGGAACATCATCATCCAGATCGTTTGTTTTGGTTCTAAGCCTAAGGGCATACTCATTGTAAGAGAGAGAGAGAGAGAGCATGAGCGGTTTGTAATCTCGGCCTAGCGCCGCTTGTAATTTTTACTTCATATCAATAAAGAGCTTGATTTGGATTCAATACTTGTGTTCATTTATGTTTCCGCTTTGACGACTCTGTGAACAAGTTATCAACGGCCGTTTCGGTATTTGCCTTGCGCGGGCGCAACCCCAGGCTCGCGCGGCATCGCGTCCCGATGGAAACGTACGTCCCGCGGGAGCGCTGGCGCGGTGATTCGCGCCTAGCGGGGACGGCCGGTTCCGGCGAGAGATCGGGGCGTGACATATTGGTATCAGAGTACGACTTTACGTCCTTGGAATTCGTTTCGATTCTCTCAGTTTTGAACTTGTGTATTGAAGAAGTGGTAGATGCTCTCTCTCGATGCTTCGATGGATGTTCCATACAATAAGTCTAAATATTTTCAAAAAGTACGTGTGAATTATACGATTGCTTGAACGGGATTATGATGCGTGGGCTTTTGTCCCAACCTGTGGAAGACATTGTGAGAGTAAACTCGTGTTATAATCGGCAAGTCATATGTCTATATAAAAACACCGAGCGAGTAGAGTGCGAGATAAAAATATCGTTCAGTCAGTGGTCTATGTACATGGCCTTTTGGCCAAGTTGTATGGAGTATCGTGCACCAAGGCCCTTGGTGCTAGTGAGTTGCAGCGAGATTTGGGTATTGTTGGATAAGAATAAAGTTTGGCTTAAGGGAAATCGATAGAGACGTATCGGAGTGCCGCTAAGGCGAGTAATGGGAATCGTGTATGGATTTTCAGATATAGTTTGGACGGTTATTCATAGCGATAAGTTATGATTTAAAACATATTTGTATGGTGGGCTATCAATGAGGATATGTGCGAGACTGGAATCGTTAGGCGACAAATATGGATTGAGTTGGAGTTCTAAGGAACGAATTGGGAATAAGAGTGAAGAATGCGAACGGGATTCAGGAGTTATTAGGATGACTCGATTCCTGAGTGGTGTATGCGATAAGTCCCCTGTTCGGTTATACGAATTGTGGATATAATGAGTTGTATAGATTCATGGAGTATAACTCGAACCCTGAGTGGTGTATTGGACGACTTAGAAGTTGTTTGTGGTATTAAACGAAAGGAATGAAATTGTATTTCAATGACGGGGTTTATGCGAAATCCGCGCCCTTCTGTTTACAAACAAACTTGTACAATATAATCCTATACGAGGATGTGGGAGTACAATTTATTTAATCTGGGTATAAATTGCTATAGGTGTCTGATCTGCGGTCGATCACTTTAGCCCTTGGACCACACGATGTTGAAGAAGTACCGTGGAAGACAGGTAGCAGCTTCGAAGGTTGCAGAAGAGGTTGGACGCACGAGGCCAAGGTCGTCGATCCCTGCTCTTTGCCTGCTCTCCGGGCTCTCTCCCTCTCTCTCTCTCTCTCTCCTTGGACGATAATTCTCTCCTGGATGATAATTCTTTTTTTTCTCCTTTTTCCCTCCTTTTTTCCCATTGATGGGGGTCTCTATTTATAGAGTTTTGGTGACAGTGACCACTCCGTCGGTGTAAAAATCGAGGAGTGGGAAGTACAATACCCTTTTACACAACGGTTAAAGTAACCAATGCCTGCGTATGGATGATCTTTTGAATGAGCGTATGACGCGGGTCCAACTAAGGGAACACAACGCGTACTATTGCTACGAAGATCACGGCGTAAGAGCCACGCAGGTAGGTATCCCGTGTGTAGAAACGGTTGGCGTAGAAGCCAAATGACTGTCACCCTGGCACAGAGGCCAGATAGGCATAGAAGTCGAATAGGCGTAGAAGCCGGATAGGCGTAGAAGCCGGGCGTTGAAGCCGGATAGGCGTAGGAGCCGGAGAGGCGTTGAAGCCGGATAGGCGTAGGAGCCGGAGAGGCGTTTGAAGTCGGATAGGCGTAGGAGCCGGACAGGCGTTGAAGCCGGTAGAGGCGTTGAGAGCCGAAGGGGCACAGGTCTTGAATGGGCGTAGAAGCCGCTGCATACCGTGCCCGAGTGCTGACGGGGACGTCTTAGCCGGAATCACGGCTTTCGAAGATGTAATCAAATCTTCTACAGAGATTTGCCATCATCCTGTGCATTAAATGCGAAGACGTGTTTCGAAGGTCTGCAGCCCTTCTGTGCATCCGTTGCAGAGACGTGCCTTGACTGAACCTGTCACCGCTCTGTGCAATTAGACGTAGAGACGTGCCTCGAGCCCCATACGATGTGCAGCTTTTGACGTGGCAGGTGGTTTGTCTACTGCGGAGCGTAAACCGGCTTATGCCTGCCTGTGTAAAACAATGCAGCGTATCTCTCTGTGCAAAAAAGAGCGGTTTATGCTGAGGGGACGTCAGTAAACGATGGTTCGGTGGTATCTTAACCCAATCCTCTGCATTAAATGCAGGGATCTGCCATCATACTGTGGTGTGCATCCCGAGGGGTCTGTGCCTGTTTCCAGCCGTCGTCTGGGTCGCCGTGCAGCACTTTTTGTCAGGAGTCAGAGGCCAGGTTCACTGCGTGACTTGACAGATTCATTTCGAGGAAGACGAAGCGTTCCTCGTACGCTATTTTAATGCTGCTTTGAGAGCGGCTGAGTTTTTATGCCCTGGAGGCGATGGGGGATGTCCCGTCTACGCCGAAGCGGTTTTGGACGCGCTGCACCCTTGAGCTCTTACGCCTGATGGCACTGAAGGCCTTTGTTTGCGCTGCTCTGTATCAATACGCCGCGTAGCTTTTGCCAGCGTATTTTTTATGCTTCTACAAGACCCCCTTCAAAGCTTTTAAAATCCTTTGGAATTTAAAACGCTTTGAATGAAGCATGAATGGCCCCTCGTGACTCGAAACGTTTCTGAATGGAGCGTTGAAACGGTCGGTGCGACCTTTATGGCGGATTTATTGGGGACCGCTGTGATCTCTTTTGCCTATAAAAAGGCGGGGGGTTAACCTGTTTCCCCATATTCCCATCACCATGCTAAAAATGATCGCTGGAGTTCGTCGGGTCGATCTGAGGAAGAAGGAGATCATGTTCTTCCAGCATGTTGGGAGCCGAAAAAGACGGCGTCTTCGAGCAAGTGTCCACTGCAGCGATGGATCATGGAAGGATATCTTAGCCTCCCTTGCTCGGGATAATCAGCAACTTTGTATGGCGTTGCGTCTGGCGAGAGGAACGGTCGTTCTTGACCGTGCTGCCTATAACTGGCGCCTTCTCCTCTTACCTCCGGTGACGAGAGTCAGACAGACTCGTGCTGTCCCGGTTTGAGCGGTGCGTGGAGTAGGGGATCTGCAAAATCTATGCAAGCCCTAACTCTGTCGTGTCCGTCGGTGATCATCTTCTTAGAAGAAGAGGAAGACCTTCACCGACGTGAGAACCTGTCAGAACAGCCTCTCGGTGCGATCTTCAGACGATGATGAGGAAACCTCTAATAGAGGCATTTTCCCTCATATGTAACCATAAAAAGTGAAAAAGAAAAAAAAAAACCCTGTAGACAGGGTTTCCCTCATATGTAATCATGATTTTAATCTTCAATAAAGTCGTCTTTTCTTCATATGATCACTTGCCATACGTTGCTGTGAAGTCTGAATGTGTGCAGCTTCGACACGTCTGATACTTTACGCGACCCTGTATAGAGAGTACTAGGTTCTGTCCTGTTCTTTACGTGCAGCGGATAGTGCATAGAGCGCTGCTTTAGCATTTTGAACACTTAGAACTGTCCTGTTGCTAGGGCTAAGGAACCGTGTAGAGTTCTGAACTGCTGCTTCTGATGAGCAGAACTTTGTTCAGTCTTCGTCTTCAAGAATGATCTCTCGGAACTCCCTTGAAACAGGGTCGAGGATTCTGGCTGAGCTTTGTCATCTTTGACAGACGAGATGTTCAGACTGGAGTCCGGATGAACCTCCAATTTTGGGACCCGAAAAGAGTAATTTCTTAATGGTTGTACTCTGTCCGTTTCGGGTACTTGGGGTCAAGAACGAGTATCTTCTGTGTGAACTCTTTGCACTTGACCGGGTCGAGGACTGTTTTGGATAAGCGGAAAGTCGCGGAGTGCGAAATCCTCAGCCTGTAGCGTCTGGGTGTAAGACACCATTGAGCGCGAAGTCGTAGACTTGTGGTTCCTGAGCGTGAAGTCGTAGGTTTGTCGCCTCTCGAGCGTAAAAGCTACCGAGCACAAAGGCATCCGGGCGAGAAAAACCATAGACTTATAGCTGCTTGAACGTAAAGCCGTAGAATTGTTGCTGTTGAGTGTAGAAAGCTCCTTTAGCGTAGGACTTGTGGATCTGTAGCTCCTGAAAAGAGAATTTCTTCGAGCGTGAAGTTCTGCGGATCTGTTGCTTCTGAGCGTAAACTGAGCGCCACCGAGCGTGAGATCATCGATTTGGTATCTGCTGAGCGTAAAGCCGTAGGTTTGTCGCCTCTCGAGCGTAAAAGCTACCGAGCACAAAGGCATCTGGGCGAGAAAAACCATAGACTTGTAGCTTGCGAGCGTAAAATCGTAGATCTGTTGCTGTCGAGCGTAGAAAGCTCCTTTAGCGTAGAACTGCTGAACTGTCTCGCGCGAAGAATTTTTCGAATTCGCTGACTGTCCGTCTTTTGAGGGTAGTGGTTTGACGTAGCACCCAATCATATCTGACTATTAATGCGAGACTTGGTTAGGGTCTCGAGGAGTCCGTCCGAGGATTCGAGGAGTCGATCCGGACTCTATATATATCCCAAGCTTTGGAGAGAGAAACTTTTCATCTGTCTTCTGCGAACGAGAGTTCTTGATTGTTCGAGCTTTTCTCCTTCATTCCTTCTCTGAGCACTTCGAGCTTTCAGAAATGGCGACGAAACAAACCTCCTCCGCTAAGGAAAAGAGCATAGGTTCTTCTTCTTCTCCCACTGTCCCAGCGAGGGAGTCTTCGGTCGGGCAAGGTGGACTTCCTTCCGAAAGTATCCCGCCGACGGGCAGCGCACCCGGTCTGAGAGGTAGATCCTTTGGGGTGACAAGAATAACGAAAATCCTTCGCACACGTTGAACGTGACCGCGCTAGGTCGCCTTCTGTGCTGATAGCCTCTTCTGAGGAAGATGATGCACGGAGGCGTTTTCATCTTTTACGCCCACATTTCTCGTGTGCTAGCGTAAAGGCGCCATATTTTTGTAGTTCCGAGCGTAAAAGCTCTGGCTACCGAAAACTGGCGTATGTCGTAAAATAAGCATTTTACGTTTGCGGAGGGGACTCCCGGCGTATAATAACCGAATTCGTACAATCCTGGCATAGAGCACAGTTTGTCGTTTCTTTGGTTTTGTATGTTTGTGCAAGATTTTTGTAATGACATACTTTCTTTGCACCTTTATAGTTAACCTGGGTGAGTCTCCGCTGACCGAGGTGATGGGTTCCTCCGCCGGGATGCTGCACTCGAACTACCTGGAGGACTTGTCCCACGTGGCATTTCCTCTCTCCGGATCCCAGTATCCTGAGGGAAGGGGATTTTTGTTGGCGGCTCAGGGCGAGCGGGCACTGCTGAGTATGATCAATGGGGAGCCCCTGACGTATGTAGACGGAGAGCGGTACGTAAAGCCGGCTTTCCTTTTCGGGAACATGATCGACAAGCGGTCCCAGACGAAGCCTAAGAGGGAACCTTGGGTCTTTGCTGTCGAGAGCTTGGTTCTGTACCTGCCGACGATGCCGAGGGATTATCCCATCTCGGCTTTCTTCCATGCCACTCATCCCAGAAAGATGTCGTGGACGTTGACTCCCGACCTTCATGGCAAGCCGGGGAAGATCTTTCATCAGAAAGGAGCTGACCAGGGATCGTTTGTCAGTCGTCCTTCTGGTCCTGTGACGTTGTTCCGGGGATTGTACCCGGGTGGCGTCCCGAGCGAAGACAGCTCTGTGATCCAGCCGGTCCAACTGTCGACTTTCTGCAACAGCTTCATGGGACGAGGTGGGGTGTACCCCAAGGAGAATCCTCGGTGTAATGGGTGGGTCACCCCAGCAAACCTCCGATGGACCAGCCTAGTTAACTGGGCCTTGAAGCGCTTTCGGCAAGAGCTAGAGGGCATTGGACTGTATGCCGCTGTGAGCGCGACGAGCGTCGGGTTGCCTCCCAACCCTAATTTGTTCTTGGCACTGATGGAGCGATACGTTTCGCTCACTGGGACCTTTGCTACTCCACTGAGGGAGTTGGGATTAGCCCTTCATGAGATGGCGGTTGTCTCGAGGCTGCCGATGGGGGATACCCCGTATGAAGAGTATGTTCCCACCAACCGGGAGTTGGGGGATTCGGACCCTCGGGTGGCGGATGTGTATCAGGAGCTGATGTGCCAATATCTCGTCTGCACCACTTTTTACAACGAGCCCTCTGGTTTGGCCCACACTACCAAGTGAATGTCCTACCTTTTCTTCCACCGAGCTAGAGCTGCCAGGTTGGAGAAAGTTTCGGGGGGCAAGAATGAGCCCGTGAACTGTTTGGGCGTGCTTAGTGCCCAGGTCGTGGATGGCCTTATGGAGGAGGCCAAAGCTTCGGACCAGATCCTCGTTGAGAGGGTAGGAAAGTACCCCGAAGGTACTATGGCCCGAAGTTACCTGAGGCGCTATCGCGGGTCTCTATCCAAGGAAGCCCAGCTGGCTGGTTTCCTCTCGTTATGGCTGCGTCGAGTAGTAGTGCCTGGTACTGCGTCCGCGGACCGCATTCACCGGAACATCTTGTGGCCGGCAGTGCGCCTGGTGTTCGGGGCAAGACTGGGCTTGCTTCCTGCCATGGTGTGCCGTATACAGGCGGGCTTGAGAGCTTTGGCCGATGGGTTGCTTGCTGATGAAGCCCGGCGTGAGAGTTTTCCCAGGGTGGAATTACCATACCTGTATCTGATGGGTTGGTTAATTCTCCACAATCCCCGGGTGATGTCTCCTGGCTCTGGTAGCAGCTCAGGGGGAAATTTCTTGCTGAACTACAAGGATTCTCCCTAGAACGTGGACACCGTTCTAGATTGTAGGCTGGCATTGAACCTCAGCCATGGCTGGAAGTTCCTCTGTACTCTCCCTCCCGTAGATCGCCATCAATTAGGGATGAGGCTTGAGGACTCGGGTAGAGAGAAGACCGATCTTTCTCCGGAGGCTTTTAATTGGCTGGTCTGCATTAGACCCTCCCATCTTCTGTACAGGAGTGAAGACCATTGCTTCTTCGAGCCTTATTTGCCTAGTCGGTTCGCCAGGCAATTTGGGTACGGCCAGCTGCACGTGGGCAATGCCGTCACCAGCTTCAGGTCCCGAGGCGGGCTCATTGATAGAGCCAGAGGATGGCGGTATTTTACCACGGGTTGTACTGGAGCAGCCTTCGTCGTGCCGGATGTCACCCCCTCTACGGAGCTGCGCATCCTTCATTCTTATGCCCAGTTTTACGTGGCGATCAACACCTTCCACCGCGATTTCGACATACGCGGAAGTCTTAGGGTGTCCTCTCCCATTGTCGGGGGAGGAGTTGAAGTTCCCTCAGTTTCTCCCGATGAGGGTGAGGAGTTTGATACCCCGGATGAACCCCTGGAGTCGATGCCGGGGTGTGAAGTGCCTCCGCCTGCGGGGGCTTTGGTAGTTCCTCAGAAGCGAAGGGCGCCTGCTCCTAAGGAGGCTTCTGCTCGTAAGAGGAGGAAGGAGACAGTTGCTCGTCCTTTCCGCATTCTTGGTGTTGAAGCTACCGGGAGTGGGCCTACATCTCCCCATGTCGGGGATGAGTCTTTGGCTGGAGGTTCCTCGCCTTTTAGAGAGGGACCCTCTATGGTTTCGTTTGGCGGCGCCGGAGGATCTTCGCTAGGGGTCGCTGCTGTGGCTACTGCTCCGGGTAGTGGAACGAGATCGCCTAGGTGGCCATGGCAGATGGGAGGATCCTTCCCTGGACCCGCAACGGATAAAGCTCCTGCTGTGCCTAGCGAGATTCCAGTTGACGAACCTCGACCGCGTCTTGGTGGAGACTTGGAGGAATTGCGGGCGATGTCAGTTGGTCCACCTCCTTCCCCAGGTATGATAGTTCGTATTGCGTCCTTAGAGCGAGGTTTAGCTGCCTCGGCTGCAGATGCGCCATATATACCATTGGCCCCGGGTAAATGTCGTTTTCATGTCTCCTTTTAGAAAGGTTACCGTTGTACTGATGTCGACTTTCGGGTTCTTTCTTCTCAGGGGATGGAGCCCACGGGGAGTGTAGCGTTGAGCCACCTTCCGGCTCTGCTCCGGCCCCTGGTGGTGATACGGAGGCACCTGATCCTGAGGAGGAAACACCTTCGGGGGCTAGCTCGCCCGGAGTGGTTTCGTCGCCTCGAGAGGAGGATGAGCCTGTCACCGTGACCTTGCCTTCGGTCGCACCAACCGTCGAGGCGGCAGCTGTGGCTACCTCGTCTGCAATCGTCTCTGGTGGGGGACTCGCTGATATCGCGGTCTCTCCTGGCGTTCAGTCGGGTTTAGTTGCGCTGACTGAGCAACATACCAGTCTCTTTTACACCGGTTTGGGAGCGATAATATCAATGGTGTTGGCGAAGAGTCTGGATTTCGAGCGCCTGAAGAGAACTGCCCAGTTCTCGATCGGGGTTGTCAGGGAGTTCGGCGATTCCGGGGGAGCCGATGCCCTGGAGGCGATGGTTAATGGTTTAGAACAACCCATTAACGAGTATTTACGGTTGGCTCAGGGCAGTCTTGATGCTGAGGCCCAGACCAGATACGGTCTTATGACTGCACATCTTGCCAAACGGATGGAAGACCTGAAGGAACTCCTTCGAACTCGCCAGCTGGAGGCGATTCAGAGGAAGGCCGCCGTGGATGAGATCCCCGCCCTCCAGACAATGTGCCAATCCGAGCACGAGGGGAATGTAGCGAGGATTCACAGGTTGAGGGAGAAACTCGCTCAGGCAGAAGAGTGGGCTTCCCAGTCGTTGGCAGGCTTGGATGTGGTGGTCGGTCGACTGAGCATAGCGCGGCGGGATCTGGATCGCGCGGAAGGTGCCTGTGCGGGCGTGCGTCGGACGATAGCCGAGCTGTCCCATTCGAGTGACAACGAGGCACTGCTGGAGCGGGCCCGTGCTGATGCTCTGGCCATTAGGGACGAGAGGATGGCCGTGCTAGCGCGGCAGATCCGTGACATGACTGCTCCGTCGCAATGATGTACTCTCTTTTTTTTTTGCTTTCCCAGATGTAATTTTGTTCTTTCTTGGGAATAAAAAGAGACTTTTTCCTAACTTTGGACCCATCATTTTGGAATGTAAATGACAGGTTAGGGCGAGAGTGGTATCAGAGGTAGTATGGACGTGATAAACTCTCGGTAAACTTCAGCAGGGCACGTCTATCCAGAGGTCATACGGACATGATAGAACGTGCTTTGGCCAAGTTTTTGTAGGTAAAGTACTATCAGAGGTGAGATAGACGTGATAGGCTTTACTAGAGTTTACAGCTCAGAAGTAATATAGACATAGCTGTTTTGTGGGCCTATTACTTGTTGCGCACCTAGGTGCAAGTAAATAGGTTTGAGGACAAGCCCTGCTAGAGGTAATATGGACGTAGCAGATTTTGTGGACCTAACACCACTGGCGTACTTAGATTTAGTACGGGTGTTAGTTGAAGTGACGATCGATATCAGAGGTGATAATCGATGGCCAGAATCTAATAAAGCCTGTTCAGAGGTGATATGGACATGGCAGATTCTCCAAGGAAATACAGTTCAGAGGTGATATGGACATGACTGATTTGTGGGCCTATTGCTTTTTGCGCACCTAGGTGCAAGTAATAGGTTTGAGGACAAGCCCTGCTAGAGGTAATAGGGACGTAGCAGATTTTGTGGACCTAACACCACTGGCGTACTTAGATTTAGTACGGGTGTTAGTTGAAGTGACGATCGATATCAGAGGTGATAATCGATGGCCAGAATCTTGGAAAGCCTGTTCAGAGGTGATATGGACATGACAGATTCTCCAAGGAAATACAGTTCAGAGGTGATATGGACATGACTGATTTGTGGGCCTATTGCTTTTTGCGCACCTAGGTGCAAGTAATAGGTTTGAGGACAAGCCCTGCTAGAGGTAATATGGACGTAGCAGATTTTGTGGACCTAACACCACTGGCGTACTTAGATTTAGTACGGGTGTTAGTTGAAGTGACGATCGATATCAGAGGTGATAATCGATGGTCAGAATCTTGGAAAGCCTGTTCAGAGGTGATATGGACATGGCAGATTCTCCAAGGAAATACAGTTCAGAGGTTATATGGACATGACTGATTTGTGGGCCTATAATAGTTTCTTCTTTGAAGTAGTTTCGTCGGATTACGAGAATCTCGTCGTATTCCTCCTGAGTGGAGGAGATTAGGCGTGGTACTTCTTCAGGAATTTGTCGTTGATAGGAGCCATTAATAGGTCTCCATTGGGCTGGGCTAGTCTGTAGGCTCCGTTCGAGAATGTTGTCTCGATCACATAAGGGCCTTCCCACTTGGGCTAGAATTTGCCTTTACTCCTGTGAGTAAGAATCATCGGCCTTCTTACGGCTAAAACTAGATCGCCGACTTTGAACACCCTTTCCTTTACTTTGCGATTAAAAGCTCTGGAAATGCGTGCTTGGTAGAGCGCAATACGCTGTTGAGCTTGGAGGCGTTTCTCGTCTAATCCTTCTAGCTCCTGAAGCCTTAACAGGTCATTCTTTTCTTGAGTCAGCCCGTTAGCCACGGCTATCCTGAGCGACGGGATCTGGATTTCAATGGGGAGAACTGCCTCGCTCCCGTATACCAGTGAGAACGGGGTACAGCCTGTCGGCGTTCGTACCGTTGTGCGGTATGCCCAGAGACATTCGCCCAGCTTTTCGTTTCAATCTCTTTTGTTTGAAGAGACGAACTTCTTCAAGAGTTTGATAATGGTTTTGTTGAAAGCTTCCGCCAAACCATTAGCAGCTGGATAGTATACCGTAGAGGCGATATTGTGTATTCGATTTTTATCGCAAAATCGATGAAACGCTTGGCTGATGAACTGGGGCCCGTTGTCATAGATTATCCTTCGGGGGACCCCGAAGCGATAAATAACGTGATGCTTGATGAAGCTGATCACATTAGACGCCTTTACCTCAGCAAGAGGGATTGCCTCTGCCCATTTGGAGAAGTAGTCCGTGATGGCCAGTATGAACTGGTGACCTCGGGAAGAAGACGGGTGAATGGGACCAATGACGTCCATACCCCATGCTTCGAAAGGCCAGGATGCAACTGTAGGATGCAGATGCTCAGATGGTCGGTGTATGAAGTCTGCGTGAATCTGACAGGCTCTGCATTATCTTGCATACCGTATCGCATCTGTGATCATAGTAGGCCAATAATAGCCCATTCTCCTGATGCGATCCTGTAGCTTAGGACCGGGTTGGTGTGCTCCGCATACGCCGTCGTGAGCTTCCCGGATAATCTGCTGTGCTTCGTCGTTAGACATACATCTCAACAGTAATCCGTCGTAGGTCCGGCGATATAGGCATTGTGCAGATGCATCGTAATAGAAGCGTAATGATCGTCGCTTGATAGACACTGCTCCTTTGGGGTCCTCCGGCAAGATTCTGTATGCGACGAAATCTATGAAGGGACTTCTCCAGTCTTTTTCGGGAAGATCTGTGTTCACAGCATGGCTGCATCCTATGTGAAGGTTGTTCTTCGCACAGAATAAGTCTCTGTTAAGAAGGATTACCGAATCCTGCCTTCTTATAGGAGTGGCTAAGTCTGCGGCTAGACTGGCCAGGGCATCGGCTTCCAGATTCTGAGACCGAGGTACATGCTCCAGGAAGAATCCTTTGAAGGTCATGGCTATCTCGACCGTTGCTTGGTGGTAGGGGATGAGGTCTGGATTCCGGACTTCATATATCCCTCTGACTTGATTGACGATAAGCAGAGAGTCACCGAAAGCTTCCAGGGATTCGACCCCCAGCTCTTTGGCGGCTCGGAGCCCGATTAACAGAGCGTTGTATTCTGCCACATTGTTGGAGCAGGGCTCGCTAAAAGAATATGCTCGGTAGATGACGAGCTGATCAGGAGTGACCAGGACGACTCCTACTCCTGAGACGATGTTTCCCTTGGGACCGGTTCTGGAGGCCCCATCGAAGAAGAGTTGCCATGCGTCGGTCTCCATTGCGGAGTTACATTCTGCAACTTCGTCGGGAATGTCCTCGTATAACTTGGAGGACTCCGGGATCGGATGGGCAGCTAGGAAGTCAGCCAGTGCTTGGCCTTTAATGGACTTCTGCGGTACGTACACCATGTCATATGGCGTTAATAGCATCGCCCAAGTCGCGAGTCGGGAGTTAAGAACACTCGGTTTGCTCATTAGTACCCGCAGAGGGTTGATCCTGGAGATGATATGAATGGTCTGTCCGGTGACATAGTATCGTGTCTTCTGGACGGCGAACATCAGAGCCAAGCATTCCTTCTCCACTGGGTTGTACCGGTGCTCGGCCCCGACCATCATCCTGCTGAGGTAGTAGATAGCTTGTTCATGCCCCATGTCGTTCTTCTGTGCAAGAAGAGCTCCTAGTGAATGATCCATTGCTCGAACGTACAGCAAGAATAGTTTTCCCATGACGGGAGGTGCCAGAACTGGCGGACTGGTGAGGTAGCGTTTGATGTCTTCGAACGCCTGCTGACAGGTTTCGTCCCACACGAAAGATACACCTTTCTTCATGAGGTAAGAAAAAGGCTGACATCTCCCCGAGAGGTTGGATATGAATCGCCGGATATAGGCCAGACGGCCTTGAAATCCCCGGAGTTCCCTCAGATTACGGGGTGGTCGCATTTCTACGATTGCCTGGACTTTGTCAGGGTCCACCTGGATGCCTTTGGTGGTGATGACAAATCCCAGGAACTTGCCACTAGATACACCCAGAAATGATTTCGTAGGGTTCATCTTGAGTTGATGGCGACGCATTAGCTCGAACACCGTCCTCAGGTCTTGGAGGTGATCACCTTTGAGGCGGCTCTTGACGGCTATCTCGTCTACGTAACATTCCACTGTTTTGCGTAAATGCTCATGGAATATGTTACTCATGGTCCGCTGGTATGTAGCCCCGGCATTCTTCAATCCGAAGGGCATGACCGTATAGCAATATACCCCCAGTGGTGTCCGGAAAGCAGTGTGCTTCTCGTCTTCAGGATGCATCTTGATCTGATTGTATCCCGAGAACCCGTCCATGAAAGACATGCGTTCGAAACTGCAGGTGTTATCGATCATGATGTCGGTGATAGGAAGAGGGAATTCATCTTTGGGACAGGCCGTATTTAGATCCCGGTAATCGATACAGATACGCACCTTCCTATTCTTTTTCATGACTGGGACAACATTGGCGACCCAGTCGGGATGTTGCTCTTCATGGATGAAGCCGCAGGCTATCAACTTCTTGACTTTAGCTTCAATGGCGTCCATCATATCCGGGCGAAACCAGCGTTGGTTCTGTTTGACAGGCCTTGAGTCGGTCAAAATGTTGAGCTTGTGAGTAGCCACCTTCGGATCGAGGCCTGGCATATCCTCATAATTCCACGCGAAGATGTCGACGTATTCTTTTATCAGTTGGATGATTTCTTCCCTTTCAGCTGGGGAAAGATAGTTACTGATAAATATTGGCTTTGGTGAGAGTTCACCCCCAACGTCGATTTGGACAACTTCGTCTTTAGTGGGAGGTTCCCTTTGCTCGAAGCGAAATTCCCACTGCGTATCCATGTGTTGAGCCCAAGCGTCATTTTTGAACAACTCAGATTCTTGTTCGCTTGCCTCTAAGGGATCTGTCGACGCCATATTCACCGAGAATGTTTGTCCGAGATCGTTGGATGAGTCGGAGGACGTTGAGCCGCCTTGAAGAGAGGCAATGGCGTCTTCAGAAGCCGCAAGAGAGGTCGGATATCCTAACCCGAAGCGGGTTTGTCGGTAGCAAGAGTTGCCGAGCAGCGGCGTACGCCTGCCCCTCCCATTGTTGAGACCTTGGTTCCGCTTCAGATTGTAGCCCATATTCTGCATGATCTTAAGCGCTTGTGGGCTGTATCGGCGAACCTGTATTTCTCCAGTATCGTCGTCGAAAGCATTTTCTTGGATAGCTGGTTGATTGCGCATACGGCCGAAGAATATCGGACGCTGAGTGCTGTAGGTAGGTGGGACGATGAAGATAGAATCCTCATGGGGCCCATACGTTGCGACGACGTTGGATGATGACACTACTTCCAATACATATGGATGATAGGCCTTTATAGCTCCCAAGAATTTTTGTGCTATTGGTTCTATCTCGTCAATGTACGGGGAAAGGGGACTTTTATTGTCACTAGCAACTGCGTTAGTAGTTTTTACATCCCTTGGTTTTTTGTCGTGCCGAAGGTTGATGACCAAGGGTGGAGGCTTTTTGTTTAAGGTAATTGCCAAAGGATCATCCCCCTTTCCTGACCTAGCATCGTTCAGGTGGGCGGTCATAGGCTCTGTGGCCTTTGGACGAGCAGTCCGTCCTTTCACCTTGATCGACAGAGGTTGTTCGACAGAGGGTTCTTCTGGCTCCCGACGGGATTCCTTCTCTGTCTGGGCCGTTACCTCTTCTGTGTAGCTCTGAGTGTATAACACGGCGTCGGAGTAGTAGGATTCCACCCCTCTGAACGGGTTTAAGTCTGCAAACTCGGTTTGCACCGCTCCTTTGGCATCTACATATTTGAAGCATTGATGTAGAGTTGAAGGGACAATGTTGTGGTCGTGGATCCACGGTCTTCCCAGCAGGATGTTGTAGGACACCTCTGAATCAATGACGTAGCATGTAGCCACTGATCTAAGGTTGCCAACCTGGATTCTCAAGCGAATCTTCTCCAATGGTTTACTCTTTCCAGCGTTGAAACCCACAATTGTAGTAGTGGTATAGGCCAGTTCGCTGGTGGGGATCCTCAACGGCCTGAGCAGACTGTGAGGAATGATGCTGATTGACGATCCCGGATCTATGTGAATCCGGTCAACTTCCATGGAACTGATGTATCCGGTGTGATAGAGAGGCCTGTCATGCCTGTTGTGTTTCAGCAGCATGTCGTCTTGGGTGAAAGTGATGTTTGGTACCACCTCCATCACACTGTGGCATTGAGGGCACGCCACGGGTTCCTTGTTGGGGGACTTGAGCTGGGTTAGGCACACATCCGCTTGCATCAACGCTTCGCTCAGGGCTAGACGAGTGTCTTGGGAGAGCCTGAGTAGCTCGAAGATGGACAACCTGGCTGGCGTATTGGCCAGTTGGGCCAGGATGTCGAAGTTGTACGGTTTCTCTAAACCTTTGTTTGGAATATTCTTCACAGGTACATCGAAGCGTACTTCCTTTTGTTTTCCTTTGTCCGCTGGAGCTGATCTCGAAGGACCGGTCTCTGGTGTGGCAGGCTCGGGTCCCGAAGGCTTGGTGGCTGGGGCGTCCTCCGGGCTCGTGCCGTAGTCCTTGAGGTAGGCTTTCCCTGATCGGGTTGCTGTAGCCAACACCTCATCTTTTTCTGGAGTTGCAACCATATGGCATGGTTTGCATTTGGAGTTCTTTCTAGACTTAGCTCTGATAGCATCAGTCTCTTCCCCGATTTCTGACACCAGGTCGGGATGAACCCATATAATCTCGCCTTGCCGGGTAGTTAGGGGTACCAGGTTGCGATTTTGATCCCAAACTGGAGGGAGATTGATGATGTTCATTGTTGCTCGAAAAATAGGCGTGACACCATCCAGGATCGTTCGGGGAGGCAGACTGCCAAACTGGAGAGAGATCATGTTGGCCGTGACCGTCTTCTCGGTGTTGTGCAGGGTGATCGCTTTAGCATCGATTAATCCCTGGATCTTCCTTTTCAGTACGTAACACGCCTTTGTTGGGTGGTGTAGGTATCGGTGGAAGACACAGTATTTGGGGTTGTTAGTATTGCCAACTTCCTGGGGCCGCCTCAGCTCTGGAAGGGTGATCTTGCCACTCTTGACGAGACACTCGAATATGCTCGGGACGTCATCGTCGTCGAAGGAGTAGATTTCAACGGGTCTGGAAGTCCCGGGTTTCGCTTGCGCAGTTGCCGCAATCTTTGGTCTGGCCGTATTAATTGCCAGGGCTTCTTTCCCTTTGGGACCACGAGGGTGGTCGCTGCTAGGAGATGGCCTCTTGCCTCTGTCGGAGGCGGAGATCATGATGCCATTGTCGCACGCCTTGCGACTATTGTCTTCGGCTGCTACCGCCGAGATGATGAACGAGGGCCAATCACGGAACTGATATGGTCCTGTGAACACCGAGACCACGGGAAGGAGGTTCTTCCTGCAAATGTCCACCAATGCAGAGTCGGGAACTCCTGGAGGCATTTGTAAGGTGGCCTGACGAAAATGTTCGATGAAGATGCGAACGTCTTCCTTTTCCTTTTGCTTGACTTCGATGAGAGAGGACATAGACATGTCCATTCCTCCCTCGTAGAACCGTGTGAAGAATAAAGTTCTGAAGTCTTCGAAGGAAGTGATGCAGTTATCCGCCAAGCTGCGGTACCACTGATAGGCTACTCCTGAGAGGCAACCTTTGAACACCCGAGTAAGGAGGGCGTCGTTCCTTTGTAGCAACACCGTCATCATGTTGAAATAATTCATGTACTGGCTCGGCAATGTTTTTCCCTCGAACAGGGCCATGGTCTGAGGTTTGTACCTTGGCGGAAAAGGGACTTCCTCCCAGATAGCTGGGTAGGGCTGGTTGATTCCCAGTTTCTTGAGCTGATCCTTGTGTTTCAAGGCGTCAAACTGGGCCTTCAACTCCCGGACTGCCTGTATCGGATTTTCAGTCGGAAGCGGGGCCATGGAGTGGTGCGGAGTTGGTTGTATTGTAACCCCAGCGGGAGGTAAGGCACTCTCTGAGTGAGGAAGCGGAGGAACTTTTGACTCTTGATCCAGCGCGGGCTCTTGGCTCGGGTGGGATGGTGGTAAGTCCACCCCCACATGTATCTGAGTTGGCGGGACCGACGCTTGAGCCATGGTAGCTGCGTGCTGAGTTAGCATCATCTGGTGCATGTTTTCCATCATGGATTATATTTGTTGCAGAGATGTTTCCAGCGTGGTGAGGCGTTATTCCGCGTCTCCTGACGGTGAAGCTTCCTCGCGTTCATCTTCAACGGCGTAGGCTCCCATCTCCCTGGGCGTCATTGAAGGATTAGTATAGGTCGCTGTAGAAGTTGACTCTACACTTTCTGCTTATGATTCTTGGCGACCCCCAGCGTCGGAATCGGAAGAGGATGGAGCTGGCTGTCGTGACTTTGCGCGAGTGTTCTGGAATACTCCGGCTTCAGTGTCACTGAACCTCCCTCGGCTTGGGGGCTTGGAGGGATGACGTCTTGAACTCGACCCTCCTCTACGCAGGTGTGAGGCCATGTTTACAGGCGCATGCGCGGGTTTCTTTCCCTGGAAAGACAGAGAGTAGCCCAATCGGTCGAAGACCGATCGTTTTGTTTTGGGACAGCAGCAATTAATCACAACCTTGTGGCTATTACAATGATGCTCGCTAGGAGGCGTAATAGACATGTTGGAAGGTCCCCTCTCTTTATGCTTCTGGACTAGATATTTGCGTAGGTCAGGAGGAGTTGCCAGAGAGGCCCTTAGTCGGCCATTGGTTTCTCGCGTGATCCGGAGGGTAGGCATTCTGTTCCTTCGCTGGCGTGAAGGCCGAGAGGTTAAGTAGCCTGCCGCTTGCTTTCTTTCGCGGAGATCACAGCGCTCATCTGGTTTATCGTAGAGGTCAGATGATGTCTTGCGCGTGGAGCGAGATCTGTTCTTCCGTCTTGGCGCCGAGGCACCATCGGAAGTTCTGTCTGTACCGCGCGGAGCGGGAGACAGATTTCTATGCGTAAAGCGCAGTGAAGGCTTCTGGGTTAGCGCTGAGGCTTCGCCCGAAGTTTTGTCTTTACCGTGCGTAGCGGGAGACTGTTTCCTACGCGTAAAGCGCAGTGGATTCTTAGGGGTTAGCGCTAAGGCTTCGCCCAAAGTTTTGTCTGTACCGCGCGTAGCGGGAGACTGAATTTTACGTGCGGGGCACGGAGGGAGCGTCGCTACAACCTCGTTGGCCGAAAAGATCGGAGAGATCGGAGAGATCGGAGAGTCCGGAGAGATCGGAGAGTCCACAGGAATAGTAGAGGATGTCTTGGGCATCCACACATTGCGCAGCTTCCTGTTGTCCTGGACGGAGAGAGGGCGAGAGCTACCCCCGGCTCGAAGCATGTCTTCGTAGGCTGACTGGTCGAAATGAACGACCAGCGTCTTCTTCACGGTTCCCACGGATACCGTATCGTGTTGAGCAATTACTTTCTCGTCAGAAGAGAAAGATGTCCCCAGCAGAGTCGCCATCTTGTTTGTGGTATTAAACGAAAGGAATAAAATTATATTTCAATGACGGAGTTTATGCGAAATCCGCGCCCTTCTGTTTACAAACAAACTTGTACAATGTAATCCTATACGAGGATGTGGGAGTATAATTTATTTAATCTGGGTATAAATTGCTATAGGTGTCTGATCTGCGGTCGATCACTTTAGCCCTTGGACCACACGATGTTGAAGAAGTGCCGTGGAAGATAGGTAGCAGCTTCGAAGGTTGCAAAAGAGGTTGGACGCACGAGGCCAAGGTCGTCGATCCCTGCTCTTTGCCTGCTCTCCGGGCTCTCTCCCTCTCTCTCTCTCTCTCTCCTTGGACGATAATTCTCTCCTGGATGATAATTCTTTTTTTTCTCCTTTTTCCCTCCTTTTTTCCCATTGATGGGGGTCTCTATTTATAGAGTTTTGGTGACAGTGACCACTCCGTCGGTGTAAAAACCGAGGAGTGGGAAGTACAACACCCTTTTACACAACGGTTAAAGTAACCAATGCCTGCGTATGGATGATCTTTTGAATGAGCGTATGACGCGGGTCCAACTAAGGGAACACAACGCATACTATTGCTACGAAGATCACGGCGTAAGAGCCACGCAGGTAGGTATCCCGTGTGTAGAAACGGTTGGCGTAGAAGCCAAATGACTGTCACCCTGGCACAGAGGCCAGATAGGCATAGAAGCCGAATAGGCGTAGAAGCCGGATAGGCGTAGAAGCCGGAGAGGCGTTGAAGCCGGATAGGCGTAGGAGCCGGAGAGGCGTTGAAGCCGGATAGGCGTAGGAGCCGGAGAGGCGTTTGAAGCCGGATAGGCGTAGGAGCCGGACAGGCGTTGAAGCCGGTAGAGGCGTTGAGAGCCGAAGGGGCACAGGTCTTGAATGGGCGTAGAAGCCGCTGCGTACCGTGCCCGAGTGCTGACGGGGACGTCTTAGCCGGAATCACGGCTTTCGAAGATATAATCAAATCTTCTACAGAGATTTGCCATCATCCTGTGCATTAAATGCGAAGACATGTTTCGAAGGTCTGCAGCCCTTCTGTGCATCCGTTGCAGAGACGTGCCTTGACTGAACCTGTCACCGCTCCGTGCAATTAGACGTAGAGACGTGCCTCGAGCCCCGTACGATGTGCAGCTTTTGACGTGGCAGGCGGTTTGTCTACTGCGGAGCGTAAACCGAGGGGTCTGTGCCTGTTTCCAGCCGTCGTCTGGGTCGCCGTGCAGCACTTTTTGTCAGGAGTCAGAGGCCAGGTTCACTGCGTGACTTGACAGGTTCATTTCGGGGAAGACGAAGCATTCCTCGTACGCTATTTTAACGCTGCTTTGAGAGCGGCTGAGTTTTTATGCCCTGGAGGCGATGGGGGGGTCCCGTCTATGCCGAAGCAGTTTTGGACGCGCTGTACCCTTGAGCTCTTACGCCTGATGGTACTGAAGGCCTTTGTTTGCGCTGCTCTGTATCAATACGCCGCGTAGCTTTTGCCAGCGTATTTTTCATGCTTCTACAGAAGTATTCGAACAAATCAGGGATTTTGGAGTATTAAGCGAGTCTAGCGGCGAGCGACGAGATCGGGTAAAGCCTTAGTGTAAATAAATAATGCCTAGCAAGTAAGCAAACTTGGAGGAGCATGCAATACTTGGTTCGAACGAGTTATAATGATTTAAATAAGGGATAAGGCTTACATCGAATAGGAATTCAGGGCAATTGAAATTGATTATATGGACGGAGAAACTTAAAGGATTGTACGAGCGATTTTGAGTTGAAATAATCGAATTAAAAGCTTGAGTTGAGATTGAATAATCTGATATGCGATCGGAGTGGTGCGATTGAAAATAATGGCGCGAACGAATGATAACGTGCATGGAAATTTTGGATTTGAGTAGGATATCACTCGATAGAGTTCAGTCTGAGTACGAATGCGATGATTTTACTTTTGGGAGATTTTAGACTATAACAATGGTTGGAAGATAGCTCGGATTGATGCAAGTTAGAAAAATTAGGATTTTGATGGAATTGAGGTAAGCGGTAGCAAATTTGGCTTGGAGTTTGGAAGAGCGATCCTGAAATCAAGTTCGGAAAGATAACATCCGAAATCTGTCCCAGCGAGAATGATTATCATGCGGGAGCGCCGGCGTGGTGATTTCACGTACGGCGGGGATAATCGAACTCAAGGGAACATGTTCGGTAATTATTTCAAACGAACTCGATGATGGAACGTATCAAATGGAATAGACTTGGGTTTGGGACTTGAATTTAGTTGTTTGAGGAATGCTAAGAGTAGGCTAAGAAGCGATCAAATGGTAATATTGAAGTTGGACGGTTTGGTTAGGCGAACTTGGTGGCGGTAAGAACGGTTTTAAGAAGAATATGGCTTGGTGGATCAATGTACAACTTGGGATAAAACGAAAGGTGAAGATAAGGTATCTGTTCGTTCGATGATAACCATAACGATTGACCTTCTTGTCTTGTGCGAGTACGACTTCTTGCTCGCACATACGTCACGTCCGGATTAGGACAATCATTCTGCGGGAGCGTTGGCGTGGTGATATCACGTCCGACGGGGATGATTGAACTTGCGGGAGACCGGAACGTGACAATTGAAGGATCATTTTGACTTATGGCTCGATACGATAAGACCAGTTTCAGGATATAATGAGTCCTAGGATTTTGGTGAGTTAGTCTAGAATATGAAATAAGATGTGCGGGATGGTTTCATGAACGGAATACGCAGATCGAATTGGATGACTTAGAGTTTATGATATACATCGATGATTTATAATAGAATTGTGGCTAGTGATACAAGACATGCTCCTTCTCAAAAAACAAAAAAGAAAGGCAAGCGTAGAAGAGGATGGATTGGTGAATTCTATCAAACGTGTTGATAGAGATAGTGTGTGCGAGTCGATGGGTTAGACCTGTAACGTGGGCGTATCGTGGGTTCGGTTGAACGAACGTGTTGGTGTGTTAGGATGATCTGTGCTCGATGTTTAGAAATCTGAGTAAAACGAGCTTGGGTAGAATACCCGTGTAAAGGAACAATGGTTTGACCTTAGGGTGTTTGGGGCGAGCGTTGTGCAATGCGGTTGCACGATGAGTCACAAATTTGAGCGGTACCTATGACTTTGCGAGCTGACCTAGTAGCTAGCAGACGACCCTATGCCTTGAAGTTAGACTGGAGTGGCTGACTTCAGAGTATCGTTCGGGAAGAATGATGGAACTGGGGCAACGAGACTTAGAGTTAGGATTTGGAACTGAGAATGTATACTAGTGATGTTGGTGTTAAGACAAAACGCAATGCGAGATAGGACTCGGGTAATAATTGATTTGGTCGAATCGGTTATGCGACGGTGAGAAATAAGACGGTATTAGAGAATTGTCAGACGAAACTTTCACGATTAGAATTGGTGATATTGGAGATAAGTTGGCGTATGAGTTAGATCGTCGCTTGGATGATGTGCGTTGCTATTAGTAATGCTAAACTTGAAATTGGGTGAGATTGGAGTAGACGATAACTAAATCGAACCAGTGTTCGGTCATTCATATAGCAGAACGATCCGCGTTTCGATAGATTTTCACGAGTAGCTTGTCAGACTTAGCTGTCACTAAGCTTGGTTGAAATACACATATTTGGGGGACGCCTTGAATATGGGTACGATCCAGACTTAGCGATATGCATAACTCTGATGCAGCTGCAAAGAAAAATGTTCGGATTCGCACGGATGAGTATGGCAACTAAAATAGGTTAGCCTCAACCTAAATTATCATAGAGAAAAGATTGTATCGTTCCCCGTGCTACCGAGATAGTTCTGCGCTAAGGCGCAGCAAGAGACTGAGTTTGGGAATACAATAAGTTGTACGAAGGGATCATTCGGATAAAATGATTAAGCACTCGTGCGAACGAAACGAGTAAAACGAATAGGAAGTTAAGTTCCACTGAACCAAAAGACACAAAGGATTAGAGCGTACCCCAGGTGGACGAGTTAGCTCTGTGCTAAGGCACAATATAGACTGAGTCAGAAAACGTAGGTGATTGGGTACGAATTACTTAGCAAGATTGGACGGTGACTCATAGAGATTTGATCCAAACGAGATTGGAAAATTAGCCGTGATTCAAACTTTTGGATTTAGGCGTAACGATGGGTTTCGATGGGCGACGTCAAGTAAACTGTCAATGTGTTCGGCTGCGTTGGGCTCCTATGGAGATAACATAGCTAGTTGGGCAAGACCACCCAATTATGAGTTGTAAGTGCCCATTAAGTTATAGAATACTCCGTGCTTGGGTATTACAATCCTGCGCCAGGTGTAGTAGGTTTTGAGTCGGGAGTGCAACGACTGAGTTGAGTATAGTTCGATAGCATTGAAACGGTAGAGTCGTTCGATGAAAGTTGGCTAAGTATTGGCATAACGCATGGTGAGAAAAATAATTGATTATGGTATTAAGACAGTCCTTGGAAGTTAGACAAGGTGTGTGGATTTTGGTTTAGATGATGTGCGATAGTACGAGTTGCGCTCAGGAAGTCTCGAGGACGAGACTTGTTCTGAGTGGTGTATGATGTAACGACCCGCTCCGCTCAACCCGGAGGGCCGATTCAAATGGCACAAATGTAGCTATTCAACCCGCCTTGCTCAGCGAGATAGCTCGTTCGATGCAAAGGCATTCATGCTGGGATCTTCAATGGAGTCAGACTTAGGCTATCAGAGGCGCGTCCGGAGTCTCGCTCGACCGATGCGATACATCGCTAAGGTGGGTGGCCCCGGTGAACCTGTCTCTACTTAGCTGCACACTAAGAAAATGAATGTTACATGCTAGTTTACAGGCGATAACCTTTGCATGCTAATAAAAAAGATGAACGCACATAGCTAAGGGGATAACCCCGCCTTATCATTATATAGAACATGGAGATTTTACTTGCTATTTGCGTAGTCGGGATTGTTGAGTTGGAATGTAGTAATTTTCTTCATATATGCTATAAAGTAGTGTGAGTTTATACTGAGGCGTTGCACCGTACGGAACACAACACGGGATGGAGTAAAATCATGTTGCATGCATAGACGAGGAAGGCTATCAAGTAGTCGTTCCGAGTCAGGAGATGGAAGGAAAGGAAGGTACTCGGGATATGCAGATCACCGAGGCAGTATCAAATCTGAGAGCTGTGTAAGGAAAAAAAGATCCGAGTGTAGTCCTCGGCTAAGATAGATCCGAGAGTTATCCTTGGCTAGGAATGGAATATGGGAGAGTAGTTGCATGGTCACGGACAACTGGTTGCGCACCAGGTTGAGAGAGTCCTCGACACGATTGCTGAGGCATCCGAATCGTGTCAGCCCGGGAGGACAGTGCCAGTGTAGTCCTGGCAATACGCTAGCTGATGACTAGCGGGCGAGGGCGAGACATCCAGCAAGGCTTGCTACCTACCTGGATGGGCGTCGACTCGTTAGACGGCTAGGAGGCCCAGCAAGGCTAGCAACCGAGCTGGGAAGACGGCCGTCCATCGTAGATTATGTCCAATATGGCTAGCAGAGCCAGTGACCTTCATATAGATAAGTCATGTTTGCATAGCGGCTATCCGCATTGAGAAAAGGAGAAACGGGAAGGAGTGCGTTTGCACGATAATTTGCATAAGTAGAATGGATGCACGGTATCACACATAGTTCTAGTAAAATGGGTCTTCTGAGGCAGAGGCACGGCATAACACTTGGATTTCACAGTTGCTTCTTGATATTCCGTAGATTATTGTTTATATTGCTGCTTATGACAGGGAAGGCCGAATGGTAAGAAATGGTAAGGTAAACTCAATTGTTCATTATTATGACACCATTGAGTTGACACGGAGATTACTTTCTTTATATTGCCATGTAACTGATCCTAAGGCAAAAGAATAGAAAGACAACGAAACCAGTCGGTGTACATAACTAATAAACGTGCTTGTTTTGTGGCGTGGGCGAGAGGCCTCCCCACCAGTGCATTCAATGTACTGATACCCAACCAGTCTGCATGCAGGGTGCAGGGGGAACCCGTACGGTTTTGGAGATCGCTTAGCGCAATGAGGAGTCGGACCGCACTTGGCGTCTTGGAGCGTGGCGCACGGACCTGGAGCTCACATATACGGGACATAATATATGGGAACATCATCATCCAGATCATTTGTTTTGGTTCTAAGCCTAAGGGCATACTCATTGTAAGAGAGAGAGAGAGAGCATGAGCGGTTTGTAATCTCGGCCTAGCGTCGCTTGTAATCTTTACTTCATATCAATAATGAGCTTGATTTGGATTCAATACTTGTGTTCATTTATGTTTCCGCTTTGACGACTCTGTGAACAAGTTATCAACGGCCGTTTCGGTATTTGCCTTGCGCGGGCGCAACCCCAGGCTCGCACGGCATCGCGTCCCGATGGAAACGTACGTCCCGATGGAAACGTACGCCTAGCGGGGACGGCCGGTTCCGGCGAAAGATCGGGGCGTGACACTAGTCACTGCCTTTCTACAAATTCTACACCCTTATCCTAGACGTGTCCATCATCCAATTTCCATCTTTGTGCAACGTTTTAATGTTTGGGCACTTTTATGCAAAAAGAGCATTTAGATGTCCACATTATTGACATGACACATGAAGAAACCTATTTTTAGCTCATGTGGATTTTTCCCATGATTTTCGGATGTGCAACGCGCAACATCGCCCACTCCTTTAAACCTAGCCTTGCATTTTAAACAATGCAAATCTTATACCATTATTGACTTCTACCGTGGCTTAATTTTAATTTTGAGGACGAAATTTTTATAAGTTGGGTAGAATGTAAAACCCCTATTCCTAGAAATCGTATATACCCCTTTTAATTATTAATTATTAATTTAATTCTAGTAATTAGTGGCTAATTAGGAGAAATATATTTTTAATAATTTTTATTTTAGGTGTTGGTGCACTTAGAGGATTTATGGGACCATCAGGAATTTTTCCGAATTTATTTCATATAGGAGACCCCTTGAGCAGTTGCTAACTTAATAGTGTGCATTAATATAATCTACAATTTTTTCTATGAGTGTGTATATATATATATATATATATATATATTTAATTGGAAAAAGATTATAAAAAGAAAAGAAAAGAAAACTATTAATAACTTAACTATTAAATAACAATCCACTACTACCAACTATAAGCAAACCAAAGCAAATTTATTACTTATTCCCATGCAACCACAGCCGCTCCATCCTAGCCATTGTGACCCGTTGCCTAGCAAACTAACCAGCAAAGCCAAGACCTCCCCCCCCCCCCCCCCCGCGGCTTCTAATACCAACCTCCTCTCTTCCATTAATATATATATATATATATATATATATATATATTTATTTATTTATTTATTTATTTAATTCATTTAAAACCATAAACCTAAATCATCCAGACCCTTTCTCTTCCCATCTAGACCTAAAGAGCGCCGTCACCGCAGCCGGAGAACCCCGCCAGGCCGTCCAAACAAATCCCGACGACCGCGACCCCGCGCACTGCAGATTCCCACAGCGAGGTACCTATGTTCCGGAGTTGTTTTTCGTCGCCTCCCTCAACCAAACGCCACCCCGTCTTCACCGGTATGCTCACCCCTTAACTCTCTTCTATATCTGTATGTTAGTAGACCTCGAACAACATGCAACCATAGGCGAAAACAGCGCCAAAGTTGGCAAAAACAGACCAAATTCTGGTATCGCAGAATACTGCGGTGACCACCCATGTTTCGGAGTTCGTATCTCCCACCACAGAGATCCGAATTCGATGATTCTTTTTGGTATACGTAGACCACTTGATCTAGTTTAATTCCTGTTAAATAATCCTAGATTATTAACTGTTGTAGACAAAATTAAATTCGTTGGAAAATCCTACGAACACACTTTTCCAGATTTCCAAAAGTTGTGAAACGGAGCGCGCCCCGCCAAACGGGACCGCCCCGTCGTATACCAAGTGTACCGAACGGTGTGCGCAGCGTAACCGAACACGTAAAAAATTTGCAAAAACTGATTTGGACGCGTGTGCGTGCCGGAATCAGTCTGTATCCGCGGACACACCCCGTATTGCAACTTTTGCGAAAGTCGTGTGCATTTTGTGCATGCTAGTCAGATTATAACGAAAATTGTGCCACTGGACTCATGGTAACGCGTTGGTCCTGTGACCCAATTTTTACACAATTCTGAGACAGTTGACCAAGTTGCCAATTGGTGGGCCCCACGGTTGACTTTTTTGGGCAAAATTGTGTTTGGCTCATCAGAATCCATATTTGGACTTACCGTTGGGTTCGTATTGACATCTAGAGTTTGTTTGACCTATAATTTGTCCTATTTAGAGACTGTTACCCTTGGTACGCTTTTCGGTGCAAAGTGGGCCACACGTGAACCCCACTTTTATCCGAAATTATCGTTTTGCCCCTGTGTCCAAATTGGACGAAAGGGAAGTGCTTTCTAGCTATTTTGCTTATTCTAGAAATATTGGTGATATTTATTTCAGCATCCGGAGATATTTGTTCTGAGGCCATAGCTTCTGGTCCTATGTGTTGGACATCTGGACGTTACACTTTACAGATTTCTTGCCAGGCAAGTATACCTTGCCATTGTACTGTTATTCATATTCCATATATTGCATGCATCTTTATTTTCTATCTTTAGTTCATATATTTTAACTGTAAATAAAATGCGCGAGACGGTGTCGTCGCGGTATATTTTTATTTATGTATTTGCATTGACCTTGTTTATGAGACTAGTCCATTATCATGTAGCATCCTTAGGTTCATTGGCCGTGACACAGTTGTTACACGAGTTGTGAGTCTCATATAGATCATGGACTGGCGCGCAGGATTTGGCCTCCTGTACGTGTGGGCCGTGCGTTAGGAATAACTGTTGTTACAAACTTTGCATGCTAGTAGACTTAGCAGTTATTAGAGGTCTATGGACATAGCCTATTGTAGTACGGTGGTCCCATCCTTGTCCTTCTTTGGTTGCATGATAGGTCTAGGGTACTAAGAATAGGCTATGAACCAAATTGTGTCATGTATGTGACATGCTTAGAGCATGGGGTCGGGAGAACAACAAGTACCGCATTTGAGCTCCTTTGCACTTTTCTCCTGTGCGCCCGGATTCTCTGCCGAAGATACGGGTGGTGATGACCCCTATACTACCTGGCGGGCCTCGGCCGTTCAAAAGATGACGTGCCTTTGAGGCCCCTGACCCTCCGAGAGAGTCATGCAAATCCCAGTTTTCAGCCAGATAGCTCACTTGTGGAAAAGTTATTCTTAACTGCATTCACTTTGACGGTTAGGCGACCATTGGATATTTATTTTAGTACTTTATTGGTATATTTTTATGTATCTTGTTATGTCCCTCTGAGGACCTGGCCCTTCCAGGTGTCGATGTTCTTGAGTATTCGCAGGAGCACAGATTCGGATGGTTACATATATTGCGAGGATGTTATCTCTTCGAGCCCCATAATTGTCAGCTGATATTCCTATATTGCGTTGTACTTATATTGTATTTGCTCTTATATTCGAGTTGGTAGTGGATTTGTTTTCACCCAACTATCATCCTTAGATACTTCTTATTAAGATATAGTTTCATAGATACTGGTTATTTATTTATATTTGATTTTCTGTGGATGAGATCTAGATTATACCCTGTGACTTGTGATAGATTTATACCACTTGAAGATTTAATATTCATATTGCAGCGTACGTATGGATTTGGTTTCCATATATTGGAGTTTTCATATCAATACGGCTGGCATGCTTACGTGTCCTAGTCCTACGTATGTTTGGGACTGGGGCGTGACATCGAGAGAAAGTATTAAGGAACCAGTCCATTCTCTTAGTCCACGTGGCATGGAAGCATGGCGCTCCAGGAGAATCCACTTGGGAACGCGAGGATGACATGCGCAAACGTTTTTCGAACCTATTCACAGACCAAGGTATGAAATTGCTTTGTTGATTATGCCTTATACCATCCTTGACTTTCTACCATGACTTAGTTTTAATTTCGAGGACGAAATTTTTATAAGTTGGGTAGAATGTAAAACCTCTGATCCAGAAAAACGTATTATTTATTTATTTATAATAATTATGAGCCAACTAGAGAAAATAGATTTTTATTAGATTTTACTTGGAGGTGTTTAAGCACTTAGAGGATTTATGGAGCCATTATAAAAAATTTTCTAATTTATTTTATGTAGAAGATCCTTTGGACAGTTGCTATATACTTATTAAAATAGAAATTCCCTATTAGGATCTCAAACCTACCCGCCAGAATATCCTACCCATTTGAACCCTACCCGGACCCATTAGGAGTAGAGAAATATCAGCAGCAGAAGCAAAACCCAATTTGGCTTTGTTTTGCTCCTTTACGCATGTAAGCTGCTCATTCCACCATTTTTAAAACAACATTATTACTAAACACCCCTCAGCCGAAAACCAAGACCAAAGAAAGAAAGAAGAAAACAACAGCAGCAGTAGTTTTTGGAAACCACTATAATAACTAAGCAACCCCCCGCGTAAACCAACTTCATCTCCCCCCCGCGCGTAAACCAACTTCATCCCCGCGCGCGTAAACCAACTCCAAACCCCCACCGCCTCTTTGTTTTTGTTTATTATTAAACACTCTCTCAAAACTGAAACGAAAGAAAGGAAACCAGCAGTAGCAGCGGTTTTGAAACCACAAATAACTAAAATACCCCCGCGTAACCGACTCCAAATCCTTATATATATTCCATGCATTACACCCCAAACCCTAACTCCATTTCTTCTTTCACTAAAACTTAGAACACTGCTGTAGACGCTTGCACCATTACTCGACAAGTATACCTTGCCAAATTTTACTGTTTAAATTATAAACTGTTGTTTGTAATCTTGTTGCAATATACATATAACTGTGCATGCTCAAGATTGACTCGGGTGTGGTCGACAAATCTGTCGATACATAGTGTAACAAACTTAGACATTAGCAGACTCACCTACAGATACGAGGGTATTCTGATATCCTTCTAGACCTGACACTTGTATACACATCACAATTAAAATTCATGTTGGGATGCGGGTTCGCGTACTCGATTAGCTACCGGTGCGTGAGACACACATCACGGTTTAGCACAAAATAAGGATATCTAGAAAATTATGACTTGGCATATAGCTACGTGGTATACACGTTGTGTATTCGACTTGTATACCCGCATTTGGCGGAAAAGACAGCTAGTAGGCGTATGGGACACCCATCACCTTGACGTTATACCTTCGGATACCATGCTCCTCGGAGATGGACGATTGCAGAGTGCCCATGTTTCTGGGGGCATATGTGGCATATATTAGCCAGTCACGATGATTGGTGAGTTAAGTCAGCATATGTCTAGCCTACACTTTTCTATACGTACTATGAGGTCTTCACATTGCATTCATTTAGATGGTTAGCACACCCTTGTTTACTTTATTCAGTATTTATATATGGCATACTTTTATGTATCTTGTTATGTCCCACTGAGGACCTGGTTTTCTTCCATATTTAGATGAGGCGTACTATCCCACAGTATACGGACCTGGGCAGGAGACGAGGTATGCATCTGAGGAGGAGCTAGAGGTGCTACCATCAGAGTTCCCTTGATTTTGGGTAGACTTCTACTTATAGCTGGAGCCTCTTTATCAAGATAGACGATGCTCTAGTCATGATTTATTCCAGCACTCTTATTTTTGTAGTGGGTTTGTTCCCACCAGACATATCTAGATTATACCATGACATTTCAGACTCAGCGCTTATATTCCAGCACTTACAAGATTCTTAGCTATTTTGTGGATGAGATATAGATTGTGTATGACTGGTTGTAGCAATATATTACCACTAGTGAATTGGATATTCATGAACAGCGTACGTGTGTATATATTTTTCATATATTGGAGTTCGTATACATACGGCTGGGCGTGTTACGTATTCCTAGTCCTACGTATTTTGGGATTGGGGCGTGACACTATGATTTATTGAAACCCAAATAACAACCTCTACAACCTCTTCAACAGGATTAACTCTAACACTTTGTTGGTGTTTTTCACTATGCTTTGGAAGTTTTAGTCCCACATTGAAAAACCACAAATGTGTATATCTTCATATATAGTGTAAAACCCCTAATCCTAGAAAATCATATTTACCCTTTTTAGTTAATTATTAATTTAATTATAGTAATTATATACTAATTAGGAGAAATAGATTTTATTTAATTGTTATTTTAGGTGTTCGTACATTTAGGAGATTTATGGGGCCATTAAGAATTTTTTTTGAATTTATTTCATGTAGGAGACCCTTTGGACAGTTGCTAGCTTAATGGTATGCATTAATATAATTCTAGATTTTTTTATGGGTATATATATATATATAAGAAAAAGAAAGAAAAATAAATGGAAAAAGAAAAAGGATTAGAAAAGAAAAGAAAAGAAAAAGAAAACAATTAATATATTCCTTATTGGATCCTCTAACCTACCCAAACCCGACCCTAATACATAACTCCTAATTACTAACCCAGCCACATCGCTGAAAGCACAGCAGCGCCCCCCCTTTTAACCCGTGTTATGTAAACCCCCCCCCCCCATCTCTCTTTCATATATATATATATATATATATATATATATATATATATATATATATATATATATATATATATTCATTCAACCAAAACCCTAACCCTAATTAATATTCTCCTTTTCCCATCTGCCCTCGACCGCGTAGCTAGCAAAACCACCGTTCACCGCCGCCCTCAGCCAAGCCAGGCCGCCGGAACCCGACCCCGACGACCGCGACCCCGCGCAACCCGCGCGCTGCAGTTTCAAACAGCAAAGTACCTGTGTTCCAGCATTATTTTCTGTCACCTCGCTGAACCAAACATCACCCCGTCTTCACCGGTACGCTCATCCCTTAACCCTCTTCAATACCTGTATGATAGTTGACCTCGAACAACGCGTAACCATAGACGAAAACAGCATCAAAGTTGGAAGAACATAACAATTTTTGGGTATCGCAAAAAACTGCGGTGACCACCTATGTTCCCGGATTCGTATCTCCTACCACAGAGATCCGAATCTGATTTTTTTTTTTGGTATGTGGAGACCACTTGATCTGGTTTAATTTCTGTTAATTAATATTAGATTATTAACTGTTGTAGTTAGAATTAAATTCGTTTGAAAACTCCGAAAATACACTTTTTCAGATTTCTAAAAGTTATGAAACGGAGCGCGTCCCGCCAAACGGGACTGCCCCACCGTATACCAAGTATACCAAATGGTGCGTGCAGTGTACTCGGACATGTGAGAGTTTGCAGAAACTGATTCGGACGCGTGTCCGAGGATAATTCCCATATCATAACTTTTATGAAAGCTGTGCGCATTTTGTGCACGCTCGTCAGATTGCGACGAAACTTATGCCACTGGACTCGTGATAACGCGCTGGTCCTGTGACCCAATTTTCACACAATTCTGAGACAGTTGACCAAGCTGCCAATTGGCGGGCCCCACGGTTGACTTTTTGGGCAAAATTGTGTTCGGCCCATCGAAATCTACATCTGGACATACCGTTGGTTTTGTATTGAAATTTAGAGTTGTTTGACCTATAATTTGTCCCATTTAGAGACTGTTACCTTTGGCACATTTTTTGGTGCAGTGGGCCACACGTGGACCCCACTTTTACCCGAAATTACTGTTTTGCTCCTGTGTCCAAATTGGACGAAAGGAAAGTTCTTTCTAGCTATTTTGCTTATTCTGGGAACGTTGGTGATATTTATTTCAGCATCCGGAGACGTTCATTCTGAGGCCGTAGCTTCTGACTCTTGGTGTTGACATCGGGACATTACATTTTGCAGCTTTCTTGCCAGGCAAGATATCTTGCCAAATTGTTTACAGTACTTGCATGCTATTTATATTTTTGTTTATTCATTGCCTGTGTAGTTTCGTTCAGTTATAGTCATTGCATGTGTAGTTCGTTCAGTCATTACTATATATATTAGATATGTTGGCACACACTTGACACCTAGTGTCATGAGAGGACAATCATTAGGCGTATGGGCTTTTAACCACTCTGGTAAACCGTAGTATATAGTTTGCACTACGAGCGTGTGTCGCGCTGGTCGCTACCCCCGAGGTATGTCGATTTCTGTAGAGTCGCGTTGGTCCCTACCCCCGAGGTATATCGATCTCTGATATTTTAGACGGGTGTGTGAGTTGTGAGGCTTAGATCGAGTAGCCTACCCTTGCCCATACGTCAAAAAGTTATCCTCATTTGTATTCATATAGATTATCTTGTACAGCGTACTTATATATTTTCAAACATTATGCATGTTCACTGTATTCAATTGCCTTACTTCATATGTATCTTGTTATGTCCCTCTGAGGACCTGGTCCCTTGCTAGGTATAGACGATCAGGAGTATCCGCAGGAGTACGGGCCTGGACCTGACGCATTACTTTTTGCCGAGGAGGTCTTACCTTCTAAGCATCTTTATTTACCTCTAGCGATGGATTCTTTTTAGCTGATACACTTCTGTCATCATATTATTTTATATTGGAGATTTTATACTCCTCTCTCATTTTAGTTTTGGATATAGTCCTTGGTAGTGGATTTGTCTCCACCCGACTATTATTTGGATATTTCAGACTCCTAATTCTAGTTTAGTATTTCTTTTCTATGACTTGTTGTGTGGATGAGACTAGCATATCTGTGACTTGTGATAATATATATATCACATGTGAGTTTATATTCATATTACAGCGTACGTGTGTGTTATGGTATCCATATATTGGAGTTGCCATATACATACGGCTGGCATGCTTATGTGTTCCTAGTCCTACGTATTTTGGGACTGGGGCGTGACATATAGCTTTGCTTAGTATTGGTATATGCATATGGGGTGGTGGCCCATGTGGGTTGACTTTCCTAGAGGGATTAAGTGTGAAATCCATTATGACAATCTTTATTTATCACCATATTTGGAAAGTTTTCCTTAGGAGCTAAGCCCCAAAGCAAATCGAACTCGGGATCAAGGGAGCAAAGTGGTGCTTTATTGGGACACTTTGCACTTCGCATGGCACTAGTGCACTTCTTTTATGAGCGAGTTACATGCACGGTTGCTTGCTTGGACGCATGCTTCG
This sequence comes from Iris macrosiphon, assembly GCA_036927795.1. Classification (NCBI taxonomy): domain Eukaryota; kingdom Viridiplantae; phylum Streptophyta; class Magnoliopsida; order Asparagales; family Iridaceae; genus Iris; species Iris macrosiphon. The sequence continues at coordinate 282,111,681 of JAYESA010000005.1, read as the reverse complement.
GGGAGTCATGCGGCCTGGAGCGCATGCGGAGTGCGCTCTTTTTATGCGAGAGTTACATACACGGTTGCTTGCCCAGGCACATGCTTCATAGAGCCATGCGGCCTGGAGCACATGCGGAGTATGCTCCTTTTATGCGCGAGTTACATGTACGGTTACTTGCTTGGACGCATGCTTCGTGGAGCCATGCGGCCTAGAGCACATGTAGAGTGCGCTTCTTTTATGCGCGAGTTACATGCATGATTGCTTGCCCGCGCACATGCTTCATGGAGCCATGCGGCCTGGAGCACATACGGTTAGGTGTCCATACGGACAGGTGCCCATGTAGCCAGTGCCCATGCGGACAGGTGCCCATACGGACAGGTTCCCATACGGACAGGTGTCCATGCGGCTAGGTGCACATGCGGCCCGGTGCCCATGCAGCCAGGAGCGCATGTGGCCTAGGGCCTTGCGTCCATGGCTATGCGGCCAGCAAGTTAGCTTGAGTGAGTCAAGAGTGGAGAAGACAGGGACTGCTGTTGGCGGCTCGGTACGGCACTATCTTCTCTATGTAGTACAACACGCAGGCGGCTCATGGCTCTCTGTGCCACGCTGCTGCAGCTTTCGACGCCTGGCAGCATTTTCTGCTCTGTGTAGTACAGCGACGCAGGCGGCCTATTTTTTCCTCTGGACGCATGGAAGCTGAATTCCTCTTTAAATAGAGGCTCTCCTCTTTCATTTTGACAGTTAAAAAAATTAAGAGAGAGAGAGAGAAAAAACTGAGAGCACCAGCAAGACCTGTGGCAGCAGTTAGCATCCTTCCAAAGGAATCTTCCGAGTGATCCGAAGGTGACCAAGAGCATTCCAGAAGTTCTCATATTAACTTGTTGGATCCTAGGAGCAGATCGTTGTATAGCGCAAATCTTGTCTTGAGCTCTGGTGGTTTTGATCACCCCAGCAAGAGTTTTCTTCTTTGTATTTCTGTACTTGTTTCCGTTCTTCTCGGTGTAGCATCTGCGAACGTAAAGAGGAGTAATTTTCTAATTCTTGTTGTATTTGTATTTTTTTTGGGTTATCAGTTTGTAACATGTTCCTTGTTTAGTGCTTATGTGGGGTTGTGTGTCACTGTAGAAGAATTTTTGTGTGAATCTGTAAACTCCCTCACCCAAAATAGGTATTTGTGTATATTTTATATTATTATATTTATTATAGATGTTGAATTTATTTAGAGTATTCTCTTAGTTAATTAGAAAATAATTATTTCTTTAGTATATTTACTTATATAAATATTTATTTAGAATTATTTTAGGTTATTTTAGATTTTTGGAGATTTTTCTAGAATTTTTGGTAATTAAAACTTAGAAAACATAAATTTCTAGGACTTCTATGATTTACTATACGACCATACTTGCATGTCGTTCCTACCAAATATTTATTTTAGTTTAAAATATTTAATTATAGTTTTTTGTAATTTATTTAGAATTTTAAGAAATTTATTTAGATTTTAAAATTATTTAGGATTTATTTGGATATATATAGTCTTAATATTAGATAGATGCTAATTTAGTGTTAATAGATATTAATAAGATTTTATAAATTATTTGTATTATCTTTAATTATATTTAAGATTATAAATTATTGAGATAAATTCAAACTCTATTTTAAATTAATTCAAATCCTGAACCTACTAGGAAATCAACTTCATGCATATCCTATCCTTATTTAAATTTATCATAATCCTATCCAAATTAACCAATCCTAGTCCTATTTAATTAAGTAGTGTCCACCATTATAAATACCTCATCCTTCATATTTTTCTTCCCCAAATTTCTCTCTTTTTCGTCCAAAAAAAAGGTCAAAATTCGTCATAAATTCAGCCTCATTTTCCACTAGTTATGACGAATTAAAAAGACGATACCTCCTAGCTCCGGACTCCAAACACGCCCCAATTTTTTTTGTTAGAACGATAATGAGGTTAGCTTTCTGATTATATAAATTGTTTTTCTAAATTATGAGTATTAAATTCTGTAAAATTCGTAGAGCACAGCATATCCAAAAATAGACGTGTTTCGATGTTTTCGTGATTCCGGGAGAACCAGGAGTCAGAATCACGAACTGTTTAAAGTTTCGGAAAGCTAATGTCGAGATCATCAACATAAATTTTTCCTAGAATTTAATTCGAATTATTTATATACTGTTAATTCTGTAGAACTTCTAGGTTAGAATTTAACCATCGGTGCACAATACAAAATTTGTATGTGCCATAATTCCCAAACGAATTTGAATTCGGACGAGCCATAAATTCCAGCATATTTTTAACACTGAAATCTACAGGAAATCATGCATGAAAGTTAAGTTTATGTCGGTTGACTTTTTGGTCAACAGATCGCCTCGATTTGCGTGCCATGAGACTCGAGTTGATAAAATTCAGTTTCTTTGGACAAAATTTAGGAATTAACATAAAAATAAGAATAATAAGATTAAAATAGGATTTTAGAGTAATTATTCCAAAATTAAATAAATTAAAATAAATTATCTTTTGACGTGATAAATTTGTAATACATAGGCTATTTGGACTGTGACTTGGACTCTGATTCATACCAGCAGCAGGACCCCAGACAAGATACCTTGCCAAATTATTTATAGTACTTTGCATGCTATTTATATTTCTGTTTATTTATTTCATTTCTGTATAGTTCTTGCATGTGTAGTTTTTTCTCCAGTCATTACTATGTATTAGATATGTTGACACACACATGGCACCTAGTATCATAGAGGACAATCATTAGGCGTATGGACTTTAACCACTCTGGTAACACCGTAGTCACTAGCACGCACTATGGTGGGTCATGTTCGATGGTCGCTACCCCCGAGGTATGTCGATTGATGGAGTCCGAGGGTCGCTACCCCCGAGGTATGACGGCTGATGATGTTCATGGACGAGTGCATGAGTTGTGAGGCTTAGATCGAGTAGACTACCCTTGCCCATACGTCGAAAAGTTGTCCTCATTTGCATTCATATAGATTGTCTTGTACAGCGTACTTATTTATTTTTAAACCATATGCATGTTTACTGTATTCAAATTGGCTCGTATTTTCTGTATCTTGTTACGTCCCTCTGAGGACCTGGTCCGCTGCCAGGTGTATCTTTTCTTGAGTATTTGCAGGAGCGCAGATTTGGATGGTTACATGTGATCCGAGGATGTCTTCTCTTCGAGCTGTGATGGATAGTTGGTATTCTTATATTGTGTTGTGGTGTTGTACTCATATTGTATTTGCTCTTATATTCGAGTTGGTAGTGGATTTGTTTCCATCCAACTATTATCCTTAGATACTTCTTATTGAGATCTAGTTTCATAGATACTGGTTATTTATTTCTATATGATTTTGGTGGATGAGATTTAGATTTTACCCTGTGACTTGTATTACATTTTATACCACTTGTGGATTTTATATTCATATTACAGCGTACGTATGGATTTGGTTTCCATATATTAGAGTTGCCATATCCATGCGGCTGACATGCTTATGTGTCCTAGTCCTACGTATTTTTGGGACTGGGGCGTGACATGTTTTTGTGGTGGCCCATGTAGGTCGAGAGCATATTGTCTCGGTTACGTTACTGTACCGAACAAGCCTGCACCTAGGAGTAAAGTATAGGATCTCATCCACAATTGACTATGATTCATCTTCCTCCTCTCTGTTCTATTCGAACAATTGTATCCTGCTTGATTCCTGTACTTCCCTAATAAGTTTCTTGAGTATATATAGCCTTCTGCTAGAATATAGGAACCCATGTTATTAGGATGATAATTAGAGTAGCACACCTATTAAGAATACAACGAGAATATAGACACCACTAAGTTTAGAATATCTAGTGAACCCTAGAATTCCTTAGCTATAGATTGGTTTACCATTACCCCTGATATATTATGAAGACTAGAGGGTAGTATAGACACTACTAGAGTAGTTAAAAGTTTTACCATAATGTTTGATACCTAGTGTCACATAGTCTTTTGACCTATTAATGGAGTGTGATTGAACAACATTAATTGTATGCTAGCTTAAGAGACAGTGTTTATTCAGACAATAGAATTTAGAGGTCCTTGCCCCCATTTGGTCGACTAGCAACACAGACAAGGAGGTTGTATTATAACTATAGAGATTTGTAGAGTCTTTATTATTATTGCTTATTCTATTTTTTTTGTTTTGTTTTTGTGAACTTGAATTGACTTGTACCTCCTTTCATCATTATCTAGCGTACCTATAATTGTTGTACCACCTTGACTTATGCCGCTATTATAGCCTAGTTTTGCAAGCTTATTCTTTCATCAAGCTTGTTCACTATATATGTATTAGTGGATGCATACATTAATACATTTCAGAATCAGTGTACTACGGTCTGATCAACCATAGTGCGCGTGGTTCGCCCTTCGTATAACTACTTTACGTGGATTGAGATATCTAGTAATTAGTAGATGAATGAACTTGCCGTCTAGATAAGTCTAAGCATATCGTATCCGTTACATAACTGTACCGATACGAGCATGTGGATAGGCATTACCAAAATAGGACTTCAATCCACAATTGCTTTGACAATTCTTATTTGAATTCTTTAAACGTCTTGATCCCGATACTTCTATTCTATTACCTCGCCCTTGAACTCTTTATTATTGATCTCCGTCTTCCCTTATTTCGGAAAGACGAAACCTTATGCTTGGTATAAGTTTGATACACAGAGAGTACTAGATTTACCCCATAGGCCGATCACATACTTGAGGATTATTCTTTCGTAATTAAGGACATATCATAAATGATATAATCGGCGTTGAAGTTTTGAGGATTGAATGACATGAGTAAATAAATTAAGGAATATTTTTTTTAAAGTATATAGCCTTCTGTGATAGATTGGTAAATTCTAAGTTGGGTAGCAGTGCATTGGCAACTCGAGAGGAATTTTTTTTAGATTGTGATCGAGTAAGATTAGATTGGGAGAGGTTCAAGCCATTCAATTTTGAGAATTTTAGAAGAATGACTAAGATGATGAGGATTAATGAATTTTAAAAATCTTGATATTGAGGACCCAATATTTATACCTTAAGTACATAATTTAAATTTTTGAGTATTGAAGGTAAAATCATCAATTTGAATTTGAAGGATAAATATATAATTTCAGACTTGAACATTGGTGGACTGCAATTAAATTATTTTTCAATTTGATGATTTAAATTAAGAATTAAAATTTGATGGTTGGACTACCTATTTAAAATATTGAGGATGTGAATGGAATTTAAAAAGTTGAAGAATACAAAAAAAAAATTTATAAATGAAAATAGGAATAATATTGGACTCGAATTACTTCTAGAGGAGATTATGATACTTGGAGATCGTGAGATAAAATTTGATATGGGTTATTTAAATCTTGAAGATATTATATGGATTCAATTTAAATTTGGATATTGATGAGTTGGAAAAGTGAGAAGAGATTACAATAGGTTGAATTTTGATTTAAACAATGATTATCTTAATTTTGAAATGATCGCGATAGATTTAAATAGATTTTGTTATTTAAATTTTTGGAAGAGATTGCGATTGGCGTACCTTATGTATGAACGTGAAGGATTTAACAAATTATGTCTTATTTTAATTTCGAGGACGAAATTATTTTAAGTTGGGTAGATTGTAAACTCCCTCACCCAAAATAGGTATTTGTGTATATTTTATATTATTATATTTATTATAGATGTTGAATTTATTTAGAGTATTCTCTTAGTTAATTAGAAAATAATTATTTCTTTAGTATATTTACTTATATAAATATTCATTTAGAATTATTTTAGGTTATTTTAGATTTTTGGAGATTTTTCTAGAATTTTTGGTAATTAAAACTTAGAAAACATAAATTTCTAGGACTTCTATGATTTACCATACGACCATACTTGCATGTCGTTCCTACCAAATATTTATTTTAGTTTAAAATATTTAATTATATTTTTTTGTAATTTATTTAGAATTTTAAAAAATTTATTTAGATTTTAAAATTATTTAGGATTTATTTGGATATATATAGTCTTAATATTAGATAGATGCTAATTTAGTGTTAATAGATATTAATAAGATTTTATAAATTATTTGTATTATCTTTAATTATATTTAAGATTATAAATTATTGAGATAAATTCAAACTCTATTTTAAATTAATTCAAATCCTGAACCTACTAGGAAATCAACTTCATGCATATCGTATCCTTATTTAAATTCATCATAATCCTATCCAAATTAACCAATCCTAGTCCTATTTAATTAAGTAGTGTTCACCATTATAAATACCTCATCCTTCATATTTTTCTTCCCCAAATTCCTCTCTTTTTCGTCCAAAAAAAAAGTCAAAATTTGTCATAAATTCAGCCTCATTTTCCACTAGTTATGACGAATTAAAAAGACGATATCTCCTAGCTCCGGACTCCAAATACGCCCCAGTTTTTTTTTGTTAGAACGATAATGAGGTTATCTTTCTGATTATATAAATTTTTTTCTAAATTATGAGTATTAAATTCTGTAAAATTCGTAGAGCACAGCATGTCTGAAAATAGACGTGTTTCGATGTTTTTGTGATTCCGGGAGAACCAGGAGTCAGAATCATGAACCGTTTAAAGTTTCAAAAAGCTAATGTCGAGATCATCGACATAAATTTTTCCCAGAATTTAATTCGAATTATTTACATACTGTTAATTCTGTAGAACTTCTAGGTTAGAATTTAACCATCGGTGCACAATACAAAATTTGTATGTGCCATAATTCCCAAACGAATTTGAATTCGGACGAGCCATAAATTCCAGCATATTTTTGACGCTGAAATCTACAGAAAATTATGCATGAAAGTTGAGTTTGTGTTGGTTGACTTTTTGGTCAACAGATCGCCTCGATTTGCGTGCCATGAGACTCGAGTTGATAAAATTTAGTTTCTTTGGACAAAATTTAGGAATTAACATAAAAATAAGAATAATAAGATTAAAATAGGATTTTAGAGTAATTATTCTAGAATTAAATAAATTAAAATAAATTATCTTTTGACGTGATAAATTTGTAATACATAGGCTATTTGGACTGTGACTTGGACTCTGATTCATACCAGCAGCAGGACCCCAGGCAAGATACCTTGCCAAATTGTTTACAGTACTTTGCATGCTATTTATATTTCTATTTATTTATTTTATTTCTGTATAGTTCTTGCATGTGTAGTTTTTTCTCCAGTCATTACTATGTATTAGATATGTTGACACACACATGGCACCTAGTATCATAGAGGACAATCATTAGGCGTATGGGCTTTAACTACTCTGGTAACACCGTAGTCACTAGCATGCACTATGGTGGGTCGTGTCCGATGGTCGTTACCCCCGAGGTATGTCGATTGATGGAGTCCGAGGGTCGCTACCCCCGAGGTATGACGGCTGATGATGTTCATGGACGAGTGCATGAGTTGTGAGGCTTAGATCGAGTAGACTACCCTTGCCCATACGTCAAAAAGTTGTCCTCATTTGCATTCATATAGATTGTCTTGTACAGCGTACTTATTTATTTTCAAACCATATGCATGTTTACTGTATTCAAATTGGCTCGTATTTTCTGTATTTTGTTACGTCCCTCTGAGGACCTGGTCCGCTGCCAGGTGTATCTTTTCTTGAGTATTTGCAGGAGCGCAGATTTGGATGGTTACATGTGATCCGAGGATGTCTTCTCTTCGAGCTGTGATGGATAGTTGGTATTCTTATATTGTGTTGTGGTATTGTACTCATATTGTATTTGCTCTTATATTCGAGTTGGTAGTGGATTTGTTTTCATCCAACTATCATCCTTAGATACTTCTTATTGAGATCTAGTTTCATAGATAGTGGTTATTTATTTCTATATGATTTTGGTGGATGAGATTTAGATTTTATCCTGTGACTTGTATTACATTTTATACCACTTGTGGATTTTATATTCATATTACAGCGTACGTATGGATTTGGTTTCTATATATTGGAGTTGCCATATCCATGTGGCTGACATGCTTACGTGTCCTAGTCCTACGTATTTTTGGGACTGGGGCGTGACAGAATCTCAGTACACCAACTTTTCTTCTGGAGTTTGTAGAGACGAACTCTTGTGTGAGTCTCTACTTTGTGGCCACCTCTTCTTCTTTGATCTGACTTCGGAACTAACAATCTCAAGGCAAGATCCGAGTTAGAATGGACAACCGCTCAAATATTTTCGATATTAGCTTTCACAAGCTTGAGAAGTTTGATGGCGAACACGACAATATTTGGAAGAGGAAGATCTCCTTTAATCTTTGTCTTGTCAAAATTACTTATGTGTTGGTTGATCCTGAACCTAACATTCCCGAATATGGAGGAGAGCTTGTAGTTGGTATGGCGCAGGACGCGCACTCCAAGTGGAAGAAAGATAATGACCTCTGCAGGTTATTTATTCTCAATGCTATGGACGACTCAATGGAAGAGTCCTACAGCAAGAAGGAGAAGGCAAGAGATGTCTAGGAATCTCTTGTGAAGCACTATAAAACTGATAAGAAAATATCTAAAATCTATCTCGTCAAAAAGTTTTTCACTTTGCAATTTGAGGACGAGAAGGTGATGTTACCACAAGTTAAGGTACTTCTGAAGATATAGCAGAAACTAGAGGAAGAGGGCATGAAGCAGAAAGACAAATTTATGGTGGGGCTATCGTCATCAAACTTCCTCCAAGCTGGATCAGGTTCAAGATTGATATGTACAGTAAAAAGATGGAGACCCAGCCCGAAGATCTTCTTTACTGGATTCACATTGAAGATAAAGTCAGGGGGCAACTAAAGTTGGACTCCTTGTCCAAGTAGTTGGCTAACGCCAACATGGTATATGCTAGTGACTCTAAAGGGAAGCAAAAATTTCCCTACAAGAAGAAGAAGGACTTCAACCAGCTGAAGGTGAAGTCGGCTCAGTTCAAGCCAAAGCCGAAGACTGATGTGACATACTAAAACTGTAGCAAGAAGGGTTACTACAAGAGCGACTACAGGTCGAAGACTAAACCGAAAGAGCAAGGTGAGCTTAACCTAGTTGCTATGATTGCGCAGGTTGAGTCACATGGCATGGACACTGACTGGTAGGTGGACACTGGTACATCTTGACAGGTGTGCTCTAAGAAGAAGCTATTTGCCAAGTATGATCCTACCTCTGAGAAAGTCTCGATGGCAGATAAGTCTCAAGTTGTAGTACTGGGGATCGGGATGGTAGTGCTGAAGCTGACTTCTGGAATCTCACTTACACTGGAGAATGTGAAGCACGTACCAATGATCACCAAGAATCTGGTTTCTGGAAGTCTGTTGTGCAAGGCGGACCTGAGGATGGATATCAATATCGGTCAGATGGTGATATCCTACAAAGGAACATACTTCGAAAAAGCTTTCTATACCGAAGGGATGTTTAAACTGCATCTTGTAACTCCTTCTGTTTGTATCAATGCAGTCTCTACTTCTGGTTATTCTCTTGAGTTATGGCATAATAGACTAGGATATGTGCATTGTAAATGCATTAATAAGATGTCTAGTCTAGGCCTTATCTCCAAATATGGAGATAAGGAGGTAGAGAAATATAAAGTCTCTGCGCAGATGCAGATCGTCAAGAAGCCATTCAAAAGAATGAACCGAAGCATAGATCCTCTGGAGTTGGTACACTCAGATATCTGTGACTTCAAGCAATTTAACACAAAAGTCAGAATGAAGTATTTTATCACTTGCATTGACGATTTTTTGAAGTACGCATTCATATATCTTCTCAAGTTGAAATACGAAGCGTTCGAGAAGTTCAAGGACTTTAAGGCTGAAACAGAACATCAAACTGGTCAATAACTCAAAAGACTCAGAAACGATCGAGACAGAGAATATCGTTCCTTGAAATTCTCATCGTTCTACAAAGAGCATAGAATTGTCAACGAAATGACTGCTCCATATTCCCCACAATCTAATGGTGTAGCAGAAAAGAAGAACATGACGCTGACAGAGATGATAAACTCCATGTTGTTGACAACAGAACTTTCAAAGTGCTTCTGGGGAAAAGCAGCGCTTACGGCTACATTTATTCTAAATAGAGTTTGCAACATCTGATATTACTCCTCGTGAACTATGGTTCAACGTCAGATCCAACTTGAATGTCATTCGAGTGTGGGGGTGTCTGCCATTTGTGAAGCTTCCAAACATCAAGATTCAGAAGCTGGGAACGAGAACTACGAAGACCATATTTCTGGGCTATGTTGATAAGAGTGATGCTCGGAGGTTCCTTGATATCGAATCTAATCATATCATAGAATCTCGTGATGCAAAATTCTTTGAAGACAAGTTTGCTAGGCACAAGAATATTGTTCTCTTGGATGTCCCGGAGAAAATTGCTAGCACGGATGAGACAAGTACCTCCCAGAGAGAAGTAGTCCAAGAAGGAGTTATCGTTGATGAGATAACATTTGAAGCAGAATCCGCTGAGCCGAGAGCAAAGCGAGTGAGGAGGCCGAAGGACTTCGTAGAAGACTTTGTTACCTATCATGTAGAAACTGATCCGCTTACCTATGATGAGGCAATGAAGACCAGATATGTTATTTTCTGGAAAGAGGCTATACATGACGAGTTTGACTCGATAACTTCTAATAATACATGAAAGTTAGTCGATCTGCCTGAAGGAGCTAAATCCATCGGATGCAAGTGGATCTTTAAGAAGAAGATGAAAGCAGACGGAACTGTTGACAAGTTCAAGGCCAGGCTAGTGGTCAAAGGATTTTCTCAGATACATGGGGTTGACAACTTCGATACCTATACTCATGTTGCATGGATGACTACTATCAGGATGCTAATTGCTCTAGGTGCTATTCACAGAATGGTGATTCATCAGATGAACATCAAAACAGCATTTCTGAATGGTGAACTGACTGAGGGGGTTTACATGCAGCAGCCAGAGGGGTTTGTCGTCAAAGGTCTTGAAGACAAAGTATAAAAATTGGTGAAATCTATACATGGTCTGAAGCAAGCTCCCAAATTATGGCACGAGAATTTTGACAAAGTTATCATATTAAATGGCTACAAGGTCACAAAACTAATAAGTGTGTGTACACGAAGTTCGCTGGCGATAGAGGTGTCATCGTTTGTCTCTATATGGATGATATGCTAATCCTAGGCACAGATGGAGAATGTGTTACTAGAACAAAGATATTTGTATCGTTTAAATTCAGTATGAAGGATATGGGAGATGTAGATGTCATCATTGGGATTAAGATAATCTGGATGCAAGATGGGCTTGCTCTATCACAAGCTCACTACTTGAAGAAAATGCTCACATGCTATGGATATTAGGATCTTCCAGGGATCGATAATCCATATAGGTGTGACAAGAAACTGAAGCCTAACCCAGGAAAAAGTGTCAGATAGTTGGCGTATTCTACCGTCATCGGGAGCTTGATGTATGCTACACATATTTAGGGGACGCCTTGAATATGGGTACGATCCCGACTTAGCGATATGCATAACTCGAATGCAGCTGCAAATAAAAATGTTCGGATTCGTATAGATGAGTATGACAACTAAAATAAGTTAGCCTTAACCTAAAATTTCATAAAGGAAAGATTGTAACGTCTCGCATACTACCGAGATAGTTCTGTGCTAAGGCGTAGTAAAAGACTGAGTTTGGGAATGCAATAGTTGAACGAAATAATCATTCGATAAAAATGATTAAGAACTCGGATAAAACGGAACGAGTAAAACGAATAGGAAGTTAAGTTCGATTGGACCAAAGACACGAAGGATTAGAACGTACCCCAAGTGGGCAATTTAGCTCTGCGCTAAGACGGAATAAAGACTGAGTCAGAAAATGTAGGCAATTTAATGCGACGACCTTAGCCGATAGTAGATTTACTTAGCAAGATTGGACAGTGACTCGGAGAGATATTGATGCAAACGAGATTGGAAATTTAAGCTGAGATTCGAGCTTTTAGGTTTAGGCGTAACATGGGTTTCAATAGGCAACTTCAAATAATCGGTCGGATGCATTGGGTTCGTATGGATAGAATATAACAGTTGGGCAAGTCCACCCAAAGTCTGAGTTTTAAGTGCCCATTGAGTTATAGAATACCCTATGCGTGAGTAATACAGCCCTGCGCCAGACGCAGTAGATTTTGAGTCGAGAGTGCAACGATTAAGTTGAGTATAGTTCGATAGCATTGATTGATATAGTCGATTGATGAGAATTGGCTAAACATGTGCGTAACACGTGGGGAGGAAATAAATGAATGTAATATTGAGACAGTCCTTGGAAGTTAGGCAAGATATATAGAGTTTGGTTTAGAAGATGTGCGATAATACGAGTTTCACTCAGGAAGTCTCGAGGAAGAGACTTGTTCTGAGTGGTATAGTGTAACGATCCGCTCCGCTCAACTCGAAGGGCCGATTCAAATGGCACAAGTGAAGCGAACCGACCCGCCTTGCTCAGCGAAATGGCTCGTTCGATACAAAGGCATTCATACTTGAATATTCAAATAGAGTCAGACTTAGACTTTCAGAGGCGTGCTCGGAGTCTCGTTCGACCGATGCGATTCATCGCTAAGGTGGGTGGCCCCGGTGAACCTATCTCTACTTAGCTGCACACTAAGAAAATGAATGATACATGCTAGTTTTCAGGCGATAACCTTTGCATGCTAATAAAAGAGATGAACGCACATAGCTAAGGGGATAACCCCGCCTTATCATTGTATAGAACATGGAGATCTTACTTGCTATTTACATAATTGGGCTATTGAGTTAGAATATAGTAGCTTCTTATATATATATGCCACAAAAGTAGTTGAGTTCATACTGAAGCATTGTACCGCACGGAACATGGCATGAGATAAAGTCAAATCATGTTGCATACATAGACGAGGAAGACTATCAAGTAGTCATTACGAGTCAGGGGAAGGAAAGAAAAAAAAGTACTCAGGATATCCAGATCACCGAGGCAGTCTCTAATCAGGGAGCTGCATAAAAAAGAAAGATCCGAGTGTAGTCATCGGCAAGATTGATCCGAGTGTAGTCCTCGGCTAGGATCGAAAGTGGGGGAGTAGGGAGTAGTTGCATGGTCATGGACAACATATTGCACACTAGGTAGAGATGAGTCCTCGACACGATTGCTGAGGCATCTGAATCGTGTCGGCCCGGGAGGACAATGCCAGTGTAGTCCTGGTAATACGCTAGTTGATGCCTAGCGGACGAGAGCGGGACATCTAGCAAGGCTTGCTACCATCCTGGATGGTCGCCGACTCTTCAGACGGTTCGGGAGGCCCAGCAAGGCTAGCAACCGAGCTGGGAAGACAGACGTCCATCACAGATCATGTGCAATATGGCTAACAGAGCTAGTGACCTTCATATAGATAAGTTATGCTTGCATAGCGGCTATCCGCATTCAGAAAAGGAGTAATGGGAAGGAGTACATTTGCATGATATTTTGCATATTTAGAATGGATGCATGATAACAAACATAGCTCGAGTAGAATGGGTTTGAGGCAGAGACACGACATAACACTTGGATTTCATAGATGATCTTTATTATTTAGTAGATCATTATTTATATTGCTGCATATGACAGGAAAGGCCGAATGGTAATAATGGTAAGACGAACTCAGTTGTTCATTATTATGACACTCTTGAGCAGACACGGATATTATTTTTATTATATTGCCATATAACTGATCCTAAAGCAAAGGACTAGAAAGACAACAAAATTAGTCGGTACACATAACTAATGAATGTGCTTATTTTGTGGCATGGGCGAGAGGCCTCCCCACAAGTGCATTCAATGTACTGATACCCAACCAGATTTTATGCAGGGTGGAAGGGAAACTCGTACGAATCCGTAGATCACTTAACACAATGAGGCATCGGACCGTACTTGGCGTCTTGGAGCGGGGCGTGCAGACCTGGAGCTCACATATATGAGACATAATATATGGGAACATCATTATCCATATCATTTAAATCAGTTCTAAGCCTAAGGGCATATTCATTGTAAAGAGAGAGAGAGAGCATGAGCGACTTGTAATCTCGGCTTAGCGCCGCTTATAATATTTACTTCATATCAATAAAGAGCTTGATTTGGATTCAATACTTGTGTTTATTCTATATTTTCGCTATGGCGACTTTGCGAACTAGTTATCAATGGCTGTTTCGGTATTTGCCTCATGCGGGCACAACTCCAGGCTCGTGCGGCATCGCGCCCCGATGAAAACGATCATCCCATGGGAGCGCTGGCGCGGTGATTCGTGCCTAGCAGGGACGGTCGATTCCTGTGGAAGATCGGGGCATGACATTTTGGTATTAGAGAACAGCTTTACATCCTTGGAATTTGTATCAATTCTCTCAGTTTTGAACTTGTGTATTAAAAAGTGATAGATGCTCTCTCTCAATGCTTCGATGAATGTTCCATATAATAAGTCTAAATATTTTTGAAAGGTGTATGTGAATAATACGATTGCTTGAACGGAATTATGATGCGAGGGCCTTTTTGCCAACCTGTGTCAAGATATCATAAGAATAGACTCGTGTTAGAATCGACAAGTTATATGTGAGCCCGAATGCCTATACGATCGAGAATACCAAGCGGGTTAGGGTGCGAGATAGAATATTGTTTCGACAGTTGCCTATGCACACCGCCTTTTGGCGAAGTGTTCAGTATCGTGCGCCAAGACCCTTGGTGCAAGTGAGTTACAGCGAGATTTGGGTATCGTTCAGATAAGAATAAAAGTCAGATTTAGAATGGAAACAGATAGAGATGTTATCAGAGTACCGCTAAGGCGAATAATGGGAATTGTGTTGGATTTTCAGATATAGTTTGGACGATTATTCATAGCGATAAGTTATGATTCAAACATATTTTGTTGGAGGACTATGGATAGAGGTGCATACGAGCCTAAGATCGTTACGACGATAAATAGGGATCGTGCTGGAGTTATAAGAAACGAATTGGATATACGAGTGAAGGATGCGAACGCGATTTAGGAGTTAATAAGATGACTCAATTACTGAGTGGTGTATTCGATAGTCTCAGGATCGAGTAAGCAAGAATAAAAATAAGCTATAAAGATTCATAGAGTATAGCTCGAACCCTAAGTGGTGTATTGGTCGGCTTAGAAATGTTCGAACAAATCTTGGGTTTCAGAGTATTAAGCGAGTCTAGCAGTATAAACCCACTCACCCAAAAATAGGTATCTTGTGTGTATTTTGTATTTCTTGTATTTGTTTTAGATTATTTTTTAATCAAATAAAATCCAATAATTTTATTAGGATACTCCACCGTGGTTTGGACATTAATAATATAGGAAGGTCCCAAAATCTATATCTTCCTTCATAGGAAGTAGCCTATACAGAAGACACTACCTGTAGGATATTTTCGTGGCACAAATATTCGATCCCTTGGTGTTATTATGATATTAGTGTAACGACCATAGATTAATTGTTAAATATTTAGGTATTATATATATTTTTAATTATGGTTATTTTCTAATCCCAACTTCCTACAATTAGTAGCCCATAATTTTTCGTGCCAAGTTAGGCATTTTTTCCTTTTTATAGATGTGCATATTATTTACTATTAACCTATTTTGTGGATAACCATTTAGTTATTTACTTAGTTAATTAGATAATATAATTATTTGATTTATTATAACTAAATAAATATCTAATTATTAATTATAAAATATTTTCATAAAATATTTTTGTGTAGTATTTCTATTAAAATCTTACAAAAGTAATTTTTTATAGAATTTATTTTGTGTGCAATATTATTTTTGGATTTTTTCTCATTTATATATGTGAATATATGTTAACAAATATATGATTAATAATAATAATAATAATAATAATAATAATAATAATAATAATAATAATAATGTTGTTAATAAAATAAAAAGAAAAAAGAAAAAGAAAAGAAAAGAAAAGAAAAGAA
The DNA here is from genome assembly GCA_036927795.1 of Iris macrosiphon. NCBI lineage: Eukaryota > Viridiplantae > Streptophyta > Magnoliopsida > Asparagales > Iridaceae > Iris > Iris macrosiphon. The sequence continues at coordinate 282,095,713 of JAYESA010000005.1, read as the reverse complement.
AAAAGATATTAACATAAACACCTAAACTAATCCCTAATACAAAAACCTATACCTAACTAACAAAAACATTAGCAAACTACTACTAAACCTATTACACAACAACCCCTCCCCCTGAACCCGCGAGCTCCTTCCCTGCCCATATATATATATATATATATATATATATATATATATATATATATATATATATATAAACCCTAAACCCTAACCCAACCCCAGCCCGGCGATCGCCCCCCCCCCCCACCCCGACGACCTCAGCCCCGACGCTGCCCCGAGCCGCCGCAGCCCGTCGGGACCGCCGCCGTCCGCGTATGCGCACGCATTCAGCAGCACCACTCCGATGTCCATACTTCAATGTATGATATCTCTCTCATCTCTCATCCTTTTTTCTAGCGGTTTATCCGTGTACATTCACAACCTAACTCTCTAGGATTTTCATTCAAGCGGGAAGAGTTTTCTTGTCCCTGATTGGTCAAAAAATTGACTAGAAAATGGACGAAAAACTGACCAAAACAGTCCAAAATTTTCAACCCAAACTCCCATGTTCACACCCAATTTGCCATCAACCTATTTAATATTTTTAACATGTAATTAAAGTATTTTCTTCTCAATATAACCGAGAATTTTTTGTTCTTTTAGTTTTTATTAATTCGTTCTATGTGTTAAATTATTCGACCTCCAAAACGACCCAAAACTTAATTTTTAAAAACTAAAATTTTGTGATACGGAGTGCACCCCACCAAACAGGATTGCTTCATCATGTACCAATTATACCGAAAGACGTGTATGGTATATCCTGACGTGTGGGCTTTCGCGGAAGTTGATTCGGACGTGTGTGCGCGTCGGAATCAACCCGTATCCGTAAAAAGTTTCTGTATCACGACTTTTGCAAAATACTACCCCATTTTGTGTATGCTCGTCGGAATGTGACAAAACTTGCGCCATCGGATTCATGGTATCACTCTGGTCCTGTGATCCAAGTTTCACACGATTATGAGACAGTTGACCAAGCCGCCTATTCGCGGGCCCCACGGTTTGACTTGAAGGACGAATTTATGATCGGCTCACCAGAATCCAAAATTTGATATACCGTTGAGTTTGTGTCGACGTTTAGAATTTGTTTGACCTATAATTTTTCTTATTTAGAGACCTTTACCTCTGGCACATATTTCGGTGCAAGGTGGCCCACATGTGGACCCGCTTTGACCCAAAATTATCGTTTTGTCCATGTATCCAAATTGGACAAAAGGGTAGTATTTTTTAGCTATCTCGCTGATTCCGACAACGTTGGTGATATTTATTTCAGCATCCGGAGACATTCATTCGGATGTCATGGTTTCTGATCCCTTGTGCTTGATGTCTAGATGCTTACACTATACAGCTTTCTTGCCAGGCAAGTATATCTTACCTTATTGTACTATTTAAATTCAATTATTATTAGTTGTATATTTTATTATTTTAATATTATATAACTGTACACGTCCGAAAAAGACTCGGGTGCAGTCAACGAAGGCGTTACGTTAGGACTTATGTTTGACCTAGTGTCTAGTGGACCCACCTAAAGTTGTGGAGTTATCAATATGACTCCCCAGGCCTTGACACGTATCATTACACGTCACAGAGTAAATTTATGTAGGGACACGTGCTTCATGCTTGACTGGCCATCGGTGTGAGCAGCACGTGTGACGATATTTAGTTTAGTTGTATATTTCTTTAGTGACTTGCATTATAGTACGAGATGTCCATGTCTCACTTAAGATTTGTACATTGGCATTGGGCGGGGAGGACGACTAGTAGGCGTATGGGACACCCACCTCCTTTATACAGATACCGCATTCTTCGGAGCGATACAGACGTATATATTTATGCAGATACCGCGTTCTTTAGAGTGTTGGACGTTACTTGTGCAGATACCACCCTCTTCAGGGTGTTGGACGTTTTGCAGATACCACACTCTAGAGAACGTTGGACGTTATTACTTATACATATACCACGCTCCTCGGAGCTGGACGTTATTATATTACAGAGTGCCCTTGTTATGGGGGCATATGTGGCATATACTAGCCAGTCACGGTGATTGGTAAATTACGTCAGCGTATGTCTAGCCTACACTTCCCATACGCACTAAGTTGTCCTCAAATTATATTCACTTAGGAGGATAGTTCACCTTGATTTATTTTACTCAGTATTTACATTATGGCATGTATTTTTTTATCTTGTTACGTCCCTCTGAGGACCTGGTCCCTTCCAGGTGTAGACGATCATGACTATTCGCAGGAGCATGGATCAGAACTTGCTACTTCGTTCTCTTTCGAGGAGGCATTCTCTTCGAGCCTCATTGATCATTAAATGTACTTATTTTGTTTCTCTTATATTCTAGTTCGGTAGTGGATTTGTCTCCACCCAACTACTTGTTCTTATCAAGCATCTTATACTTGATTCAGTTATATAGTTGATTGGTTATTCATTTATATTTAATTCTGTGGATGAGATTTAGTTATGTCCTGTGACTTGTGATAATTATATACCACTTGTGAATTATTGTTCATAATAGAGCGTACGTATGTGTTATGGTTACCATATATTGGAGTTGCCATATACATACGGCTGGCATGCTTACGTATTCCTAGTCCTACGAATTTTGGGACTGGGACGTGACATATTTTTGTGGTGGCCCATGCAGGTCGAGTTAGCCGTTTCGGTTACATAACTGTTCCGAGCGGGCCTGCACCTAGGATTAGAGTAATAGGTCTCATCCATATTTGACTATGACTTGCCTTCCTTTCAATCTGTTCTATTTAAATAATTGCATCATGCTTGATTCATGTACTTTCCTAATAGTTCCTTGAGTATAGCCTTCTGCTAGAATATAGAAATCCTTGTTATTAGGATGATAATTATGGTAATATTTCTACTAAGAATACAACTAGAATATTGACACATCACTAAGTTTAGAATACCTAATGAACCCTAGCATCCCTTACCTGTAGATTAATTGACCATTATTCCTTGATATATTTATGAAGGACTTAAGAGTAGTATAGACACTACTAGGGTTAGTTAGAAATTTGACCATATCGTTTGACCCTAGCATTGAGGAACCAATAGAAATCCAAGGTTGAATATTAGGACTAAACCTAACTTTCATAGTGAGATAGTATTAGAGAACTATAAATTTAGCTTCTTGTCTTGATATTAGCAGAAGAGTACCTTAGGAAACCAAGAGGAATGAATAGAACATTTTCCTGGATCATACCTCCAACACAGAGATTAGAATACCACATTCCCCTTAGGAAACTATGATATTATCAAGAGTCTCTATTTAATTTCATATCTTGTTCCTCCGAAACCTTAACGCTCGCTAATTGTGCGACGACTAAAATTTTCTTTCATCTTTCAATTCGTGCCACCTAACCCTTCTGATTGTAGGTCAAGTAATTTTCTTTTATGTTAAGGATATATAGTTTGCTAGGATTATAGTTGTAATCTTGAATTTTGAAATTATGTGCTTAGTAGTTAGAACTTGATAGTTCGAGTTGTTCATTTAGATTATAATTTTATGATTATCCTTTAGTTTCAAATCAAGTAATTTGTTCCACATATCTCCATATAGGTTATATCCCCTTTCACTTGAGAGCCAGTAACTTCTCCATTCTTAGTATTAACATTTTTGTTCTATAAGCACTATGATTAAGACTTAAGATGATCATTACCTATATAATGCAATAGGATACCCTAATAAGTACCAAGATCTTTTTTTCGTGTATCCCAACAAGAGTTTCTACTTTATCCCCACAAGGCAGTTACAGTATTAGTTTATTCTTTTAAGTTGGGTAGTATGCCTCACAATCTAGTATCGCATAGTACTTTTGACCCATTAATGAAGTGTAATTGAATAACATTAACTATATGCTAGCATAAGATGATAGTGTTTATCCAGACTGTAGAACTTAGAGGCCCATACCCCCATTTGGTCGACTAGAGACTTAGATAAGGAGTTAGTATAACATATGTACAGGCACAACACCGGACGAGTCTCATCTTCTTGTTGAACTTAAATTATTTTATACCTTCTTTCATCATAATCCAGCATACTTATATTTACTGGACTACCTTGACTTATACTGCTATTATAGCCTAGTTTTGCAAGCTTATTCTTTTATCGAGCTTGATCATGATATATGTATTATTGGGTGCACACACTAATACATTGTCTAAAATCAGAATCAGTGTATTATGGTCTAGCTAACCTTAGTGCGCTTGGTTCGCTCTTCGTATGACTACTTTACGTGGATTGAGATATAGTTGACTCAGCATGTTAGACGAATATACTTGCGCTCTAGACAGATTAGAGCATATCATATCAGGTACATAATTGTTCTGATATGAACATGCGAATAAAAATTTACCAAAATAAGATTTCAATCCATAACTGCCTTGACAACTCTTTTTTGAATTATTAAAATTGCCTTGAACCCCGTACTTGTATTCTATCAACTCCTCCTTGAATTCTTTATTATTGTTCTCCGTCTTCCCCTATTTCGGAAAGACGAACGCTCATGCTTGGTGTAAGTTTGATACACGGAGAGTACTAGATATACCCCATAGGCCAATCACATTACTTTGTGACTATCTTTTGTAATTAAGGGCATATCACATGTGATATATTTGGTGTTAAAATTTTTGAGGATATATTGAACAACACGATTAAATAATTTGATGAAGTCTTTCTTAAAGGTATAGTCTTATGTGATAGATCGGTAAATTCTAAGTTGGGTAGAAGTTGCATTGTCAACTTGAGGTAAAAAAAAAATTTAGATTGTGATCAAGTAAGATTAGATTGAGAGATTTATTGTAGAAATTTCTACAGTCCCGCATGGTTCTGCTCCATACGTTTGACGAATGTCGAACTTGTATGCCCTAAAATCGGGTACGAGCCTCCAGAAAAACGTCCAAACTACATCCTAAACTACATTCACGATTTGTATGCCCTCATTTTAAGATTGGAAAGATAACCACTGAAAATTTTCGAAATGCAATAGAATTTTTTAAAATTTTTGAATTTTTTTCTAAATGCAATAGAACAAGGAGAAGAAAGAATTGTACCTTGATTGTTTTGAGACTTTGGGAGCCATCGACAAGGGGGGAGGAAGAAGTGGAGGAGGACGGCTCCGACAAGAAATGGAGGAGGGAGGAGGCTCCGGTGGAGGTTTGGAATGAGAGTTTAAAATTTGGACTAATATGAGTAAACTTTTGGACTAATATGAGTAAACTTCATTCATTAATGGACTAGTCTCAATCCTGGACTAGCCCTAAGTAAATTATGTAGTGCCCTTATCAACAGCCCAATATTTTTCTAGGAAATGGCAGCATGCATCTACAATTTTGAACTCGAGTGCCTCCGCATTCAACTGTGAACCACTTGCTCTCTTGGCAATGGAGTTGCACGCATGTGTGGTACATGTCACTTAATCTGATCCAAAATTCATGAATATGATATCTTATGTGCTTTCCGAGCAGTTGCATTGGAGCACTAATGAAATTTAATCTTTTGCCCAAATTGGTTGGGGGCGTTTGGACATTTGCAAACCATTTCTTTTCTAGGACTGGGTTTTGGTACACAGCTTATTTGGGCTGCTTATGCTATTTTTTCGAAAAGCAGCAGCGAGGTATTAGTAAAATCACCTTCTATGTATATTTTTGATGTGCTAGTTTTTGAAAGCAGGGTGTAGACTGCTTTGAGAAGCTGGTTCAAAAGCAGCAGCAATACCAAACTAGGCTTAAAAGATTCCCATATTAGATTCGGCTGCAGAACTGAGTAAATTTTTCCATCCACAGTCTGTCGGATATGATAGAACATGTCCTAATATCACACATTTGTGTCCTTAGTTAGTACATGTCGAGGTCATGTGAGATATTTATAAGATACCCAAAAAAAATTGATAGTCTACTAGCAACTAAGACCATATGCATGCAATAAACAGAAACAAGAATAGTCGTCCATCGTGCACCCAAGTCTATTCTTAATACTAGCTCCTTTATATGGTTAACTAGCATCAAAAAGAGAGGGAAGAAAATATTCTTTAGGCATTAAGGAATCTGAGAAAAATCAATCCGGTTTAGAAATATATTCCAACTCTAGAATGACAGGAATGTTACAAAACATTATATTCCGCAATTATCTTCTTGAAATGAAACTGATAAATCAGATGAGCCAGAGCAATATGCCAAGAATGCCACTTCATAGACAAATAGAATTGTCATAAACTGTAAAGTAAATCATAGATGCAGCACAAAGAAAACTATACCAATAACCCGCTCAATGTCACTGTACTTCCATATTAGGGCATATACATCAATGCATTGCCACTTATTCGCACTTGACAACATAGTATGTCTTCTACTTTCATGTGTTGTATACCATATATTTCTGCCAAAACTACTGTGAACATCTTTACAAAGTTGCTTTGCTCAAGGAAGAAATGGGTTGTGCGAAGGATAAGCCTGCTTTTGCCTCTGGTATGCCCTGAACAGTCAAATGGAATGCCAGACCATTAGTTCGCAACATAAATGGCATGCCAGTAGAGACCTGGAGATTTCCTTACTCACCTGGAAGCATTTAAGCTGCCAAAGGAAACTGTTCCCAAAATCAGGAGAACAAAGGGAACCTTTATCAAGAAGCGATTGCTTTTCCCCTGGGCTCTAGGAACACCAGTCCTCACGACTCGTACATTATTATCTGTGCAAAATTTATTTCCATGACAAGAAGCTCCCAGAATGCAACATATACAGGACACATTGAAGAGAGCTTACATCGTGACGGACTTCCAGGTTGTGCACCTGTAGCAGTCATGCAATAAAAATTCAGCAAAACGATTGTATACCAAGGTACGTTAAAGTTTTGTACATTTCGTGAACTGCAAACTCCATTGTAACCAACGAATGGGGATAAATGTTCTAAAGCAGATATCAATATATGGAAAAGAATCAAATGACATCAAGAGAAAAGACGAGATAACAAGAACAAATAAAGAATCATATTTCCTCTAACTGAGAAAAATAGCATAAATTTGGAACGAATGTATGCATAGTGTACACTAAGACACTGATTCTTCGTACAGATTCTGGCTACCTATAATCATCACCTAACCCCAATAATTCAACACTTCCATTTTAACATGTTAGAGCATCAATAATAAGGCTCATCCCAATTTCTAGATTCTAGTTTCAGAATGTAGGAGCTCATTTTGTAGAATAGTAAGACTCAATTGGAGTTCCATAGTGACCCCAACCCACCTACATGAGCCATAGTTTGGGCCTCATAATTTCTACATTTAGAATGTTGGAACTCATTTTGTAGAATAGTAAAGCTCAATTTGGAGCCCTCCAATTTTTTGATTCTAGATTTCACATTATTTTTTTATCACATTATTTTTTGACCACACAACCTTTGGGACCAAAGGTCATTTTATCATTTTCTACTATTCCCATACAGACCGGATCCAACCTATTCTATATTTACTTTTTTGTTATAAATTTGGGTCTCAAGATGCATTTTTGAGCTCCATCTAGTAATGATGCTCTTAGAGCGTTGATAGTAAGGCTCATCCCAATTTATAGATTCTAGATTCAGAATGTAGCTCATTTTGTAGAATAGTATGGCTCAATTGGAGTTCCATGATGGTCCCAACTCACCCACATGAGCTATAGCTTGGGCTTCATAATTTCTATAATCAGAATGTATGAACTCATTTTGTAGAATAGTAAGGCTCAATTTGGAGCCCAAATTTCTAGATTTTAGATCTTACATTATTTTTTTACCATATTAATTTTTGACCACACAACCTTTGGGACCAAAGGTCATTTTATTATTTTCTACTATTCCCATACAGAACCAACCCATTTTAGATTTTACTTTTTTGTTATAAATTTGGGTCTCAAGATGCATTTTTTAGCTCTATCTACTAATGATGCTCTTAAAGAAAATATCATTGTGAAAGAAAATGACTTCAACATAAGTATTTTTGAGCTCCATCTACTAATGATTCTCTTAAAGAAAATATCATTGTGAAAGAAAATGACTTCAACAAAAGTGCATACAAGATAGCCTATAGGAATCCATCAAATATACTCGGCTATACTTGAAAAACATGCGAAGTTTTATACTAGCATTATATGGACCAGAGAAAATGATACATTGGCAATATTTCAAAGACCCCAACCAATATGATCTATTTATACCTCACAATTGTATTTGCACGTCTATCCATCATCTTTATCCAAGCCTTCTTCCATCAGAATGGATGTGTTATTGAGCATAAGAAAGCTCCATACAATATTTGACAGTTTTATGACCGACTATCGACCTGGCATCAACCCTCTAAGTTGGTACCAAATTCCTAGCTAATGTAGCTATGGGCATGAGAGGGTCATGCAATAAAACTTAGGTAGCCAGTTGTCATGTAGGTAAACTTATATTTTGGATTGCAATTTAAGCTACTGCAACCAAGGAGCATCCTCCAAGTTCTCCTAGACTATAAAAAATCTAGATGAAGAGGTAAGATATATAATTTGAGAGCATGCATATTATGTCAATAACCATAGTTTGTTACTTAATAACAACAGCATGAAGGAAATCAAGACCAATACCACATGTTATAGCAATCTATCTTAGAAGAAGGAATTGAGTGACTTCAGCTATTAGGTAATGCTAAACCCTGAGCATCTATATCAGGTAGTATCATCTTCAAGCATGGTTATCATTTATTATTCTGCTCATCTATAATTTCTCTGCTTTTTCAGTCTTAATAAAATAAAAAATAAAAAAATCCTACAATCATTAAGTGATGTTTAACAGACACACAGTATGGGAAAAGAAGGTAACTGAAAATTGTACTATGACAGGAAGTAAAGACATCTTGGAATCAATCAATGCTAAAGAGAGATTCCATGGAAGCTATTTACTTACTAAAACATTGATGGAAAGTAACAAAAGTTTTGAGAGAAAATTAGACATTTGCATATTGTATATATAGATTTAGACAAGACATGTCATAGCATTCCTAAGGAAGATTATATCTTGGACTTAGAACAACATGTCTCATAGTTATAAGGAAATCGCCAAGGACACACATGATGGAGTTGTAGGTAATATTAGGACAATAAGAGACGGATCCATTTTGCCAACAACATAGGCCTCCATCATGTTTGGTATTAAGTCCTACCACTTTGCATCAGTTATGGATGCCAGGCACGTTCAACATGAATGAGGCTCCATATTCTATGTTGTTTGCCAATAACATTGTATTAGTTGATAAGTTGAGAAAGGCTACTTTCTAAATAAGGGATTCTGAAAAGAAATTTAAGAATCTAGATAATCTAGAATTAATAGAATGAAAATGGAGTATAAGAAAAACAACTTTAGACAAAGTGCAAGAATTGTGGGCTGATTGCTTGCATTATTTAGGATGAATCATTCATCGTGATGACAAATTACGAGACTGAGGACAATGTTATTCATAGAACTGAAGCAGTATGGTTAAAGTGGAGAAGTTCTTACAATGTTTTTGTAAGCTAAGATTGTCTTACAAGTGAAAGGTACTTCCGCAAGCCACTATAAAGACCAGTCATGTTTTTGGCACTGGGACGCCCTTTATGTTGCACAATCAAAAAACTTGCCCAGAATAATAATAAGTGTAGCAGAAATGACAATATTGACTTGCAGTACAATAAGGATAGGAAAAGAAAAGGGCATTTATGCGAAGTCAGAGGCAGTATAAATTGTGTATAAGATGAGGGAAAATGAGATGGTTTGTATATGTACAAAGGGGACTGCTGCACAAGTTATGAGAGCTATTGGATCTTAGGATAATGTTACATAGGAGATGGTCCTTAATAAAGTTGTATGGAAGAAGAAATGGATTCATAAAGCGGACCCAGAAATTTAGGGATAGAGGCTCTGTTATGTTTACCAAAAGCTGAACATAAGAGAAAAACTCACTCTTGGGTTGTTAAGTCTTTCTCGCAAACAAGTATGTAGCTGGTCGCTTGACATAGCAACAACTATTTACTAAACATGGAAACTTCAGACTTCTCCAACTTTACTGCATTGATCAGGAGTATTTTTACAAGTTTCGGACACAAGAGTAGTTCTGTTCCAATGTCCTAAAATTTGTGCTGATAGAATGCCAGCATGTGCTCCAACTCCTAGAGGTGTCATGAAAGAAAATCTAATACAAAAGGGTGGAACACTTCCTATCCATAAATTCAAATTGAAGAATCAGAAGAAAATATAAATAACTAAAAATGTCATATTTCATCATGTTACACAATACAACTTGAATTTCTAAAAAAATAGTTGGGATTTTCCATGAGAAACAAGAGTAAAGGTGCCTTCGTGGGCTTTGAATCAAGGATTTTCAAAGTTCCTCATAAGAATTCCTTAAAACTCTTAAACACTCTTCCAAGCTCCTCTCATGAAAGAGTTACTCGTGCAGGAATCACAATACAATTTATGGCATATCACATATATACTCTGATTTCATTATGCATACTGAACTGAATTTAACAATATTTTCCACGCGACCAGAATATGAAAGGATACATAGAGGAACTCTGTGCTTGGTGCACCATCAGAGTCCAGGATGGAAGCTAGAAGGAAAAAATTTAACATTAACCAATAGGAAAAAAAATAACATTAACCAATAGCACTTTTCTTGCCATGAGACATTCATTGTAGAAACTATATATCTGTATTATGATACCAGCGGAAGTAGAACCTTTAGCAAAGGAGCTTTCACTATATAAAAAAGAGAGAAGAAAGACTAAACTTGCAGGTGTTATGTCATTTTTATCATCTGCAAAATTCACCTCCAAACTTATGTAACATTGCCTATAATAGCCTGCAGCACTACTCACATAATTAAAGACTGCCAATGTTCTCATCAACAAAACCAGAATAAGAATCGGATTTAGTTAATAGTATAGTTCTAACTAACTCTAAAATTAAAGGTATCAAGCAAAACGGCAGCAAAAAGGAGATAAAGTAAAATCCAGTCATGTGACATATCAAATGTGATATTCTGAAGGATAAATTGCATAAACACCACATGGACTATATGATGTGTGCAACGTAGCCACCTGGACTTCTTTTTGTGATTATTTACTATCCAAACTTCACGGGTGGTGCCAATTGACCACATTCATCCATATTTTCGTACTAATCTGTCAATTTTGACCATGTCCATGTGCCGCTCATGTGACTGTTATTTTGAGCTGTTTGAAGGGGCAAAATGTCAGTCAATTCACTTGTTTTCCTCCTCCTCTCCTTAGCTTGACCGGTGCTCGATTCCCTCCTTATTTTGGGCGGGAATTTTTTCCCCTCCAATACTCTTATCTTACATATCCTGATCTCTTCATTTTCCTTCTCTTAGGTATATGTATGGAGAGAGAGAAAAAATTGCCAAAAATAAGGAGGAAATTGCGCACTAGTCAGGCTAAGGGGAGGAAAACACTTGAATTGGCTGTTTTGCCCCTCCAAACAGTCCCAAAAAACAGTCACGTGGGCAAACATGGTCGAAATTGACATATTGGGACGGAAATGTGGATGGAGGTGGTCAACTGGCACCACTCATGAAGTTTGGTTGGTAAATTGTCAAAAAAAAAAAAGTGTGGTGGCTTCGCTGCACACCCACTATAGTCCATGTGGTGTTTATGCAATTTACCCTATCCTGAAAATGAAAAGAGAGGTGTGAATGCATGGTAAGGTTGACAAAAATTCTATTACAATATTCTGAATGCAACACTACCGGGGCTGTGCCTAAATTACATCCTCATGCCTGTCAGTCAATATCTATTTCAAACTTCCAAGAACGTCTCAACTAAAGCTCGTTATCTTTGATCTAAATTCTAACCTGTTATAATTGACCCGTGCAGGGTAAAGACAAACAAGACAACTGCAAGCTCAAACTGGGAACACAAAAATAATTAAGGATTCAAAGCTCAAATATATAGTATCATTAAAGTTGGACGATAATTGGTCATGAAATTTGGTCCTGTCCTTTTGCAGACCTTTCTCGACATTTGAGTCATGCTCCAAAGCTCATCCCATAAAAGTGGAAAATTAGTTGTTGACTATTTGTCATGCCAACTAAATTAAGGCAAGTCACAAAAAATATCATTTACTCAAATTTAGAGACATTCAAAGTTCAATGTAAAGAATCTTATGCTATCTGCCACTTAAGTTTGATAATGTGCATGGTATGCCTGTGTGCTCTATTAAGTTCAAACTCTCCTTAAGATCCTATCCTATTCTCTTCATCTCTTTTCAATCTAACCACCAATAGTGACCGCCTCTGTTGTCTATCAGGGTTAAGTCTTTTATCGCCATACAAACCAAGGTTTATCAGTTCCATTCCTTAACCCCCACACAGACTATAACAACTATGTTCTACTTTCTTATCTTAACCACCATCTTTTCTTCACTTCTAATGTGTATAACAATTATAAAAGGTTCACTATAAAATTATAGACTAATCATTTATAATTATAACTTCACTTTCCATTTTAATATTTTTTTTTCCAAAATAAAAAGGAAGAAGTTTACACTATTCTCTTAGCAGTTTATGCTCTCTTCGCATAAAGTCTTGAGTGTTTTGTTTTACACTCACTTTTTAAACAATGTGCCAACTAAGAAACCAAGCAAAATATTTGACACATTAGTAACTAAATGTTTTTTTACACCATATTTCTTAGTTGACCAAGGAGTTTGCAACCATAACATGTGTAACTTCAATAGTACAGAAAGGTTGAGAAATTACCAGCCTGTAGACTAAATGTTTTTTTACACCATATTTCTTAGATGACCAAGGAATTTGCAACCATAACATGTGTAACTTCAATAGTACAGAAGAGGTTGAGAAATTACCAGCCTGTAGACATGTGTATGCTTCTGATATCTGCATAAAAACCTAAATAATAAGAGGTGGCGGCAGGAAAGAAAGTGAAAAACATGATACTTTTAGAATCAATTTATTCTGTTTGAATTGAATTCATTTGACTGACACAAGAGTTCTCTAACATTTAGGTTTCTATGCATATGCACCAGTAAAATTCTTTGCATAAATAAATCAATAATGATCATTTTGTGCTCTTGCCTCTCTCTCTTTATCGTAGGACATCTTAGTGTACAACTCCGAACTAATCAAACAGTTTTTTTCTTAATTTTCTTGGCAACACCAATGTAAAGTAGGCTTGTAGTAAACATTAGCAGCTAGGATTATAGTCTATACCAAAACTGATGCTAGAAGAAACAATTACAGTGTGGTGTTACATTGAGTTCTTGCAGTAAATAATTTATGAACATAAACAACACTGATATGACAATTAAGGAATCTAAATTTGATTATTTGTGATGTTGTAAACTTATAAAAGTGAACAAAAGACGAGCATATTTTATGATAATAAAAATGAAGTACACTCCACAGAAAAGAAACTGTTGAGACTATAATCATGCAGTTGTTTAATCTCCTGCTGCTGAGTCAGAAGAGGTAACTCGCCAAGACAGGCCAAAAATGAAACACTTCCATTTTCTTGAGCTCACAAATTCCACAAGAAAGATGGCAATACATGTCTGAGTAAACTAAACAAGACAGATAAGTGTTTCCTGGAGTATAAGAATACTACCATTTTGAATCTAGATTCAGCTTGAGATTTCTCGTGAACTGGGAAAAGATCAGGATGAGACTCCAGCACTTTCCTTCTGTAAGCTGCCTTAACCTGCAGTCATATATTCAAGATGAAAATGCATAAGCCACAAAATTATTTTAGTAAGAAGGGCCCTTACTAGATCAATTACTATATTAAGAAGGTTCTTTGCCAACAAGCTACATGCAGAGTAATGCACCAAACAACAAGAAGAACAACAACAAAGTCTTTATCCCAAATTTTTGGGGTTGGCTGTTGAAATGCTTTTCTTCCAGTCAGCTCTGTTGAGGGCCATGTCCTCTGTAGCACTGGCAAAAACCATATCCTTTTTTAAGACTTCAATCAATGTAGAGTAATAACACAAAACACTAATTAAAATTAAATGGTGTAAGCGAAATTTCATCCTATTGCCCTTTCTGTCACCGGTGCTATGGTAGTACCCTTATAATTTACTTATGGTAGTTAGTTCTGGGGTGGTTAGTGCAGCAGGGAAGTGGAACGACTATGGACTGCCATAACCCATGTCCCATGTCGCCCCTCGCTGACCCACAACCCTGCTAGTCCGTTGCTCTCACCTCCACAGCTCCAAGAGTCCCCAATCTAACCTCCTCTTCTCATAGCCAATGACATATTGAAGCCCAAAGCCCCTAGTCTGTTCCAATCTTATCTCAGCCTCACCCTTCTCTAGCCATACAAGCTTCTATCCTCACCTTCAAACTCATATCCCTTGACACCAAATAAACATCCATTAGCTCACTGCTGTCTATTCTGGCTTCAACCGCAACAAATAGAAACTCATACTCACCTGTGTTGCACAAAAGTCAGACACGGATAGGTAAGGATACAAATACGGATACGGGATATGGACATTTTCAGACGGGTACAATATAGTCACCTATATTGCATGAATATTGACACAGATACCGGTACAGAGACGATATAGATACCGATACCATTTTTTCGTTTCCGTGCAACATAGATACTCACTGATCAATCCAATGGCAACCAACCTCATGCGCTCATCCTTCTCCCTCGTAACCTTCTTACACCAAACATCACAGCCACCTAACATCACCAAAAAGACTCGTTATCTGCCTTTTAAAATGCAAACTTGGAAGAATAAAAATAAACTTCTACTTCTCCATCTGAACACCAGCTCTTGTGCGTCGCCGTCTCCTTCTCTTCTCGCGACTCCAGTAAGCTCTGCAACTCAACCTCCTGTAATCCCCGGTCGCTGTCACATACAAGACCATCTCACTGTTGTATATTATTTTTCGATTCCTGTAAACAAAAATAGCAATAGTTAAGTGTTACCGGCCTCTGGAAAAGTCTTGTACGAAGCACTGCCCTAAGAGATTATTCGAGATCTATGTGCAGACTTGTTCTCGAATCCTCCTAGAGGTAAAACTCCTGTGCTACTGGCTTCTCGTCGCTGCACACAGCTCCGAAAGTATTGACCCGAACTTAGCTTGCTAGAAAATTTATAATAATATGAAATAGAATGAACGGTGGAGCAGAGGCTTGCTTCTGGAAAGAGAGAACAAGGTAGGATTTTGACGATAATATTGTTCTCTATTTTTCTGTGACCCACAGAATAGAAAACTGAGAGTATATATAGCTTTGTCCCCAACCAAAGAATTAAACGGTCTTTAATAGTGATAAAACAGCTAATATACTAGTCGTTAGAATCCATAACGTTGGACATAAAGTGTGAATTAATACCCAACGTTTTGAAAATTCAATGAGAAAAAAAATGGTAAAAAAAAATAAATAGCAAAAAGATTTTTAGGGTCTCAACCCGACCCCGAAGAAGCAATCGGATCAGCATTCGGCGTCCGCAGATGTGGGCGCGTACCCGCACCCGTTACGCACACCGAACCGCACCGAGCCGAGTCGGGCCGGACGACGGCGCGCGCGCATGTGGCCCATAGGGCTACCCACACAAACTCACAAGAGAACAATGTGAGTGGAGTAATATAACCACTCTAAAACTCCCTCTCCCAACCGATGTGGGACTAAAGGTTTGAGGGGAAGTTGGTACTTTGAGCAACAACAATCCCCTCCCCAAAAAAATCAAGTTCCGAAAACAAAGAGAATAATAAGAGTAGATAGTTTTTGGACAATTGTATACTATGTAATAGGTGAGATGGACTACAGCCTTGAATCTCACTTAGTGACTATTGTCTTTATCTAAAAAAATATGTGATGGACTATGCCTTGAATAAGACTTCTTGAATCAGATTCAGAAAATAGTACACATAGTAGCTAGAAGTTCTTGAGTCTACCAGGTGGGGCTTTTAATTGGTCATGCACACTTATTTCTTATTCATAAGAGTTGTTTGGAATCGCCATGTATCATAGTCGCGGCCTTCACGGCCTCTTATATAGGTAAGTTATCAAAGGGTTGGTAATAAGTGTCAATCATGCATAAATATGTTTGGATGTATTAAGAGTTTTAAAACTCATCATAATCATATCATACTGGAACACTGTCATCGTAGGGATAGAATATCATTGTAGAACTTCGTACAACCATTTGGGCATTAGTTTATGAAAATTTAATCTCGGGGTCAGTGTTCCATATTAGTCACCTAAGTTCAGCTTGTTCCTACCCATTGAACCGGCTTCTTGGGATCTTCAGTCAGACTCGATTGTATTGCCACTGCTGGACTTAAACCCATTCCCCTCGATGATTCTAGTATTAATGTCTCAGACAGACCATTTGTCAAGTGGTCTACAACGTTCTTTTCTGACGTTATATAGTCAAGAACCACATATCTGCCTAATAGGCTCTTTATAGATTTGAAGCGTAGCTGCAAGTGTCTATTCATCTTAGCATTCAAAAAATTATACTTTAGTAGATCTATAACAGATTTATTATCATAGTTTACAGAAATAACATGATCAAAAAATATAAAAATAGGTATACGCATAATAATGTTTCTTAGTCATTCAGCTTCAGTACAAGTTGTCTAAAGCTATTATTTCAGAGTCCATTATACTCCTAGTTAAGATAGGTATTTTTACATGAACCCCAAGAGATTGCAGCACTCCTAGAGGTAAAAGATATCCAGAAGTGGATTTGACATCATGTGAGTTAGTTATCCAATTTGCATGTGAATAACCTTCTATGATATTAGGATGTCTAGTATAATGCAGTTTGTAATCTAGATTACCCTTAAGATATCTAAATATCCTTTCTAATGCAGATCAATGTAACTGATTTAGGTTACTAGTATATCTACTTAGTCTCCCAACAACAAATGCAATATCAGATCTAGTCATGTTTGTTATATACATAAGGGAACCTATCATCTATGAATATCTATGTTGTTCCACAGGTAAACCCTTATTCTTCTTGAGAAAGATACTACTATCATAAGGAGTATCCTCCATCGTCTCTTTCCACCGTTGTAGATTTTGATTGATTCAAAATCACACCTAATTTTATCCAAACCACAGACCTAGACCTAGACCTAGACCTATACTTGACTTTGGATCGGCGAGGTACGTTTCTCCAAACTATATCCCCTTCTTGAAACATGAGGGGATATAGTTGGGTCCATATAAATCCTACTCACCCGGATGTTTGGTGAATGTGTAGGATAAGTTCTCTTTGAAGAGGACCTGAACAAGAACCGAAGACATGACTAATGGGTCCACATCTAGGTCTAGCACTATCCGACCAACTGGATCATATTTGTATAACACGCAATTTTAGTCCAATATATAAACAAAATATAAAATGTATGCTTTATTGTATATAACAATTTATGTTATTTGTGTAGCTATTTTCAGAATCACAATTACAACTGCTCATCTCGAATCGTTGTGTTTGTTCTAAAATCGCTATGGTTGTAAATCTGAAATCACATCCACGTTGTGTTTGTGAAATCCTTTTTTACTAGCCTCTTAAGATAATTGTTAGCAAATGAAAATGCATTGCTAGAGAGCCTTCTAAAATTAAACAACAATGAAGGGATGCATATATGTATCTAATCTTGTGGGAAGAACAAGACAAATGCGTAGCTTATCTTAAGATGAGTGCGTCTACCTTTTATACTTTAGTAGGTATGCTAAGGACTAATGGGTTACTTCGAGATTCACGTTGGGTTTGTGTGGAGCAGGTTGCAATTTTCTCATATATGTTAGAACACAAGTCCACGAACAAAGTTTGCACGCTTGACTTTGTGCGTTCTGGAGAAACAGTATCTAGATACTTTAATCTCGTACTAGGTGCTATATTTATCATACATGATCAAGTGATGAAATTAACAACCCGTCTATGAGACTCCAATTGAGATAAGAGAGAATTGTGACTCATTTCCTGGTGAGGGTATTTAAGTAATTTACTAATGCCTAATTCGGTTTTCGGTTTTAAACCGAACCCAAACCCAATAACCAAACCTGAAATCGAAAACCAATTTTTGGGTATTCTGAAACCGAACCCGACTCGAAAATTTTTTAAACCGGACTGAATTACTTATTCGGTTCGGTTTTCGGTCTTAAACCTAATATGCTCACCCCTAGCGGTTACCTCATGAATTATTTCGTGTTATTCACAGAAGTTAGTCATTTCATTTGAGGTATACTCTCCACCACGATCAGATCTCAGTATTTTAATCTTTTTCTCTAATTGGTTCTCAACTTCGGATTTGTTTACCTTGAATCTATCAAGGACTTCATCTTTGGTCTTGAGAAATAAATATAACAATACTTTGAATAATTATCTATGAATGTAACAAAGTATTTCCTACCACCTCTAGTCAAAACCCCTATTTGAGTCACATATATCACTATGGAATAATTCTAAAAAATCAGAATCGCTTTCTACATATTTGAAAGGTAGTCTAGTGTGTTTGGCTTAGAACACAAATCTCACACTTATGTTTATCAAAATGGTAAAAAATATTGACTAAAGGTTGATAGCTCACATACCAGAAGTAACTAGAAGACTCATTCAGAAGTACGTTTGCTTTTGGTTTGGCCGAGCTTTTTCCCTTATAAGAGGTCTTGACTGCTTCTTTCTGTGGAAACAGATGAAGGACAGATGATTTGTTCTTCCACACATCAAACAAATTTTCTTTTGATCCTGAGTCTGACTGGAGTTTCTAGGTTTGTGGTTTTGCTAATGTTGATAGTTCTGATGGTGAGGCTGAAAATTCTTCTTCTTTTTGAAGAAATTATTTTCAGACTTGTGATAATTAGACTTAGATTTATCCTAGGATTCTACAAGGTTTACCTTAGGCTTAGACCCGATCTTAGAGTTAGAACTTAACCTAATTTGTTCTTATGTTCTAATGTCATTTTGGACTTGAACGAAGGTGAGGTCTCCTTGTGTATGGATAAAATTTTCAGCATAATTAGACCAAGAAGGAGAGAGCTTAACTATCAAGCAAGCTATTTTATGCTCATTAGAGAAGGTTGTACCTTTAGTTGAATGTGCCTAAGGTATTCTTGGAATTCATGAATTTGATCATTTATAGATTTGTTGTCTACCATAGCATACCTATGGAATGTGGAAAAATTAAATCTTTTAATTGCAGCATCATCACATCCATATTCTTGTTCCAAAACATTTCATAGTTCTTTAGCACTTTTATATTCAAAGAATATGTCTTATAATGATTCAGACAAAGCGCTTAGAATTCTATGGAAGCAATTATAATCTATTTCCTTAGGTGTTTTGAGTTTTATGAAGCTAGAGGATTTTGACACTCCTATGTCAGACTCAGTGTCATCAGAATCATTTGAGATGGATGGGGATTCATCAATGGCTGAGATCAGCCATTATGTAGTGAGCCAAAATTTTATCTGACTTTGCCACCTTTTGGAGTAGGAGCCAGTGAATTTAGCTGGCTTAGCACTAGATGTTTCTTCTTTACCAGTCATGATTACTATTGAAACAGCCTAATAATCTGCGAAATGGTATATTGAATCAAAATGACAGTCTAGAAAAGTAAAGTAATAGTTTGAATGATTTTTGCTAATCAACCTTAACAAATCTTTAGTCCATCAAGTTTTGATCAACCTGGATTAGCTGTAGAGGCCGGTTCCCAGCTAACGGTAGTCCGAAGACTCTTAAATACAGTGTCGTTTAGGACTATTTACACCATTTTTGACAGAATGACCCTTTCGGCATGTATCCAAACTAATCTCTACTTTAAAACTTAGATTTAAAGGTATTTGCAATATCACCAAAACTATTTCTTTGACCTAAATTGAATAAGTGATTCTTAATGTCACAAATTATACTTGAATTACACAATTGAATGAAATATTCTTAACCAGTATTTAACAATAGATATAAACTATTATAAACTCTTTACAAAGCAAATATGGCTATAGAACAGAAACTAGAACTGCAGCAGTGTTTTTGTTAACTGGTTATAAACTTGTTCTACTAAAAATCGCTTTAAGGAACTTTTGGTTATATAGCAATAAACAATAAAGTTGATTGCAAACTTTATTAAACCGAATATGAAAAGATTTTAGCAAACGGATCACTAACAACCAATGTATTATGGCAAACAGTTCACCAAAAATTATTAGCAGCAAAAAAATGACTAAGTTCACCAAAAATTATTAGCAGCAAGAAAATGACTATTTGCTCTTGTTAACACATAAACATTTTAACAAACAATGTATTGTGCTTAACGAGTATTGTGTTTACCATAGACAAGTTTGAACAGTGTATAGCAAGAATAATAAATATATTAGACAAGCTGAACACGTGAACAATATATGAATAATTGTTTGTTTTGAAGTATATCTAGAAGAACAAGTTATAAAAAGAAAACTTGTTTTAAAACCAGTGAAATAAAATGATAATTGTTTTAGAAAAATAATATTAATCTCTTAGATTGTTGTATATTATTCTTCGATTCCTGTAAATAAAAATAGCAAAAGTTAAGTACTACCGGTCTCTGGGTAAACTCGTGTACTAAACATTGTCCTAAGAGATTATTCGAGATCTATGTGCAGACTTATTCTCGAATCCTCCTAAGGTAAAACATCCATGCTACCGGCTTCTCGTCACTGATACAACTCCGAGAGAATTAACCAAACTTAGCTTGCCCAGAAAATTTAGAATAATAGAAAACAGAATGGACGGTGGAGCAAATGTTTGCTTCTGGAAGGAGAGAACAAGGTAGGATTTTGACGATGATATTGTTCTCTATTTTCTGTGACCCACAGAATAGAAAACTGAGAGTATATATAGCTATGTCCCAACCAAAGAATTAAACGGTATTTAATGGTGATAAAACAACTAATATACTAGCCATTAGAATCCATAACGTTGGACATAAACTGTCAATAATACCCAACGTTATAAAAATTCAATGAGAAAAAAAAGATAAAAAACAATGAATAGCAAAAAGATTTTTAGGGTTTCAACCCGAACCCGAAGAAGGAATCAAATCGGCATTCGGCGCCCGCAGATATGGGCATGTACCCGCACCCGTTACGCACGCCGAACAGAACCAAGCCGAGCCGGACGGCGACAGCAACACGCGCATGTGGCCCATAGGGCTACCCACACAAACTCACAAGAGACAATGGGAGGAGAGTAATATAACCACTCTAAAACTCTGACTAAAGGTTTGAGAGGAAGTTGGTGTTTTGAGCAACAACAGTATACAACACTCCCGACCCGCCTGCCAAAACTCCCGTATCCACAATGCCCTCTACTAGCTCTATGATGTGCTCGAGTCTAAAAGTCCCCTTCCTTCCAATTTCCTACTTATTCTCTTTGACAAACAGACAGCCTGACTCGCTCTTGCCAACAACCAAGGCCCCGTGTCGAGTCTAAAAATCCCCGATTGTCGATGACCCACTCATCGCAGCCACGAGCTCGATGCCACCACAGCTCGTTAGCTGACCATGACACCCTCAGACCACCCAGGGATTGTTTCTCCAACCTACTCTTGTTCCCGGTCGACGCCATTGTGCACAGACACTTATTCTTGGTTCACTTGGAACTACGTAGTTCTTTCTTTTTTCTTTTCCTTTTACTAGCTTTTTGTTTCTTATAATGTGAAAATCTGGACATGTTTCACAAGTTCCAGGAGGGGTTAAGAATATTAGTGCCTAGGTTGTCATGCCCACTTATTCATCTTGTTAGCTATTGTATAGTGCAGATTGTCTTATTATCTTGTATTTTCCTATATATAGTTGACGTCGAGCCCTGATGAAAGTATTCTCAATATTTCAAAAATCTGGTCTCTACACTCCTCTTTTTCATACATGCGTAATTCCGGCATTCTAGGCTTAAAATAGGATAAATTTATCTCAAATATCGAACAAAAATCTTTTAAAACATCAATAATATGGGGCAAATCCAAGCTTCTAAGAGTATGCCCTTTCTGTCAGTCTCAGAAGTGTGAAAACTCCGTAAAATCAGTGCAATGTCCATATCGCATAGTGACGGACACAGACCAACCAAAATTACTCCATAACACACTAGGACACGTCAAACTCAATTACCGCATCCGTGTCATATTTGTGTCCATATAGCAAGCGTGAATATAATACAGTGGAACAGCAAAATTTCCACCAATAATTATACTGCTGCTACCAACAAAATCAACTCCGGTTCATAGTCTAAACATAGCTTCTTCTAATCTTACAAATTCCCCGCTAATCAAACCAAAACTAACTTATATAGCCATTATAGAACATCCAATTTTACAACTTCCCCATAATATTCTAGTAACACTAAATTATCAGCGTCAAAATTTACTTAATGGTACCAATCCAGATGGATTATTACTATAAAATACCTAGCTTTTCCAAAGAGAAATAGAAGGAGAGGGACTGGAAAATAATTGGGAACCTGAGAGAGGGTCGGGAGAGAATTTGGAGAGAGCCCCAACAGCTTTTTCGCGTCGTGAGCCTTCATTTCTCCAAAAGAAACCTTCTTGCACTTGGTACTCTCTTGTACTCATATAAGTTTGCAAACGATGACGGAAACAGCGTGAAATACGGAAATAAGAGTACTGCGGAAAATTTCAGTCAGAGGACAAAAGTTTAATATATTTATAAAAAAAATATAAAAGTTTTTAAATTTATAGTAAAAACATTAAAATGTCCTTTGTAAGAACGTTTTACACTTTTCCGTTAACGGAGTTAACGGCCAGTCACTGACATTTAAAAAAAATAAAATAAAAAGATAAAACGTCCTTTGTAAGGACGTTTTGTATTTTTTTATATTTTTTTTATTAATATTTTATCTCTTCCGTTCATCTCTCTGTAGGAAAAGAAAAAAAATAATATTTAAAGAAAAAATTTAAAAAAAATTTAAAAAAATTAAAAAAAATTTAAAAAATTTTAAAAAATAAAAAAAATTTCGGGAAAAATAAATACAAAATTAATAAAAAATTAATAAATTAATAAAAAATTTAAAAAAATTTAAAACGCCCTTGTGAAGGGCGTTTTACATTTTTTTAATATTTTATTTTCCCGGAAAAAAAATAAAAAATTAATAAAAAATTAAAATTTTAATAAAAAAATTAAAAAAATTAAAAAAAATGTAAAACGCCCTTGTGAAGGGCGTTTTACATTTTTTTAATATTTTTTTTTCGGAGAAAAAATTAAAAAAATAAGAGAGCGCTTCTCCTCTCTCTCTCACACTCTCTCCTCTCTCCTGTCCGCCCGCTCCCCTCTCTCTCCTCCTCTCTCCTCTCTCCTCTCTCTCTCTCTCTCTCTCTCTCCTAGTCAAATTTACAAAAAAAGAGAAAATCGACCACCCTCTTCCCTCTCTCCTCTCTCTCTCTCTCTCTCTCTCTCTCTCTCTCTCCTCTCACTTCTAATTAACACTACATAATACAGTAAAGTTCAAGCATACAGAGAAGATAATCAAGATTTCATGCTGAAGAAATCAATCACAGAGAAGCGCTAGGAAAAAAAAAAGAAAAAAAAAAGAGAAGCGCCGAGGCAGTCGGAGAAGCGCTCCCGGTAGTACCGGCTCTTGGGGAAGTTGGGAGAGGAGAGAGTGTGAGAGAGAGAGGGGAGAAAGTTCAAGCATTTTTTTTTAAATTTTTTTAATTTTTTTTAATTTTTTTACTTTGACTAGGAGAGAGGAGAGGATAGGATAGAAGAGAGAGAGAGAGAGAGAGAGAGAGAGGAAAGAGGAGGAGAGAGAGGGGAGTGGGCGGACAGGAGAGAGGAGAGAAGAGAGAAGAGAGAGGAGAGAGGGGAGAGAGAGGAGAGAAAGATATTAAATTAAATATATATTTTATTTTTTTTAAATTTCAGTGATTGGCCGTTAACGGTGGTTAACGAAAAAGTATAAAACGTCCTTACAAAGGGCGTTTTAATGCTTTTGCTGTAAATTTGAAAACTTTTATGCTTTTTTTATAAATATAGTAAACTTTTGTGCTCTGACTGAAATTTTTCGCTACACTTGTACTCTCTTGTACTCTCTTCTTATAAGTTTGCCTCGGCCCCGTTTGGTCCGCGTGAAATTTCTTGCTTTTTTTTTCTTTTTTTATTTGAAAAATTCTAATTTATCCTTTTTTTTCTTTTTTTTCTAAATTGTAACTTAATACCCTCAACTATCATTATTGTTTAATTTAATACCCTCTATTCTATTTCAACTAATATTTTTAACTTAATACCCAAAAAATTTGTTATTCCTAAGCTACCCCCAACTCCGGCAGACACCTCCTCCCCCTCACACCCTCCCCTCCGCCCCCGGCAACCCTCCTACCCGCGTCGTACGCTGGTCCGCGTGTCAGCCTACCTACGTTGTACGCCACCCCGCAGTCCCCGTGCGCCACCCTGCCGCCCGTGCGCGCTCCTACGTCGCACGCCACCCTGTCGCCTGCGCGCCCGCCGACCGGCCACGCCACACCCGCGGCTGGTCCGGAGAGGGGGGAGGTTGGGAGGGGGAGGGACAATTTGGTCCATTTTTTTCGAGGTATTAAGTTAGTTAGTACCTATCAAAATTGTCATGCCTCGGTCCCAAAATACCGAGGGACTAGCCACGTGGCAAGGGCCAGCAACACACTCCAATGGGCAAACCCAATTTAATGGACCCGTTAGAGTGTACTTAAGCTGTAAAACAAATATAATGGTCTATGATACATGTCACAGTCTAATTCTAATCTCATCCACAGAAGGTAAACATAAATATCAATTGTCAAACTAATCAAAGAGAAATATAATCCAACAAGTCTCAAGTCTCGGGGAATAACCCGAATATAAGTTTAGTACAGTAATCCAAGAGACAGGAAATAGAGAAACTATAAACAGGAATAACTGAGTATATAAAGCAAATACTCAGGAGAAATCATCTGACACCACCTCGTCCTATGGTGTTGGTACTGCTCCAGTGTCTGCACATGTCCCGTATACCTCGGGGTAGATCTCCTCTGCTAAACCTGGGGACATAATCCGGATCCAGGTCCTCAGGGGACATAGTAAGGTACAAGAATAACTCAAGCCAAATAAAATATAGTATATAAAAATATATCAACAAGGCAAACTATGTAACCATCTATGTGAAATACAAATGAGAGCATTAATCATACTCAGGCTGAAACTACTATAGGATCTGTTTCGGGGAAACCCATAGCAGCATTTATTATCTCGAAGGGCCAGTGTAGTGCCCCGCTCCGCGTCGACACTATGTACAAGTGATATCGCCTTGCTTGCTGTCACGCCCCAGTCCCAAAATACCGAGGGACTGGACACGTGGCAATGGCCAGCAGCACGCACCGATGGACAAACCCAATTTAATGGATCCATCAGGGCATACTTAAGCTGTAGTACAACAATAAGGGTCTAGAAATATACTAATCTCATCCACAGAAATGAATATAACAATATCAGAATCATAAAAGCAAGATCAATCTCAATAAAATATAAACTCGGGAATAACCCGATAATGAGTCTGATATCTCTGTCAAGATACAAGAATAAAGATAACTACAGCAAATACTGAGTATGGAACAGTATATACTCAGAAGATACCCTCGGTGATCACTCGTCTACTGGATCTGGTACTGCTCCTGCTTCTGCTTCTGCTCCTGCTAGTGCTCCTGTCCTGTATACCTCGGGCCGATCTCATCTGC
Source organism: Iris macrosiphon (assembly GCA_036927795.1). Lineage (NCBI taxonomy): Eukaryota > Viridiplantae > Streptophyta > Magnoliopsida > Asparagales > Iridaceae > Iris > Iris macrosiphon. The sequence goes on along the minus strand of JAYESA010000005.1, from coordinate 282,069,932 downwards.
TAATCCTGGGGACATAATCCGGATCCAGGTCCTCAGGGGACATAGCAAGGTACAAAATAACTCAAGCCAACATAAGTGCGGTGCAGAGAATAAATGAATAAATAGGGTAAATATGTAACCATCTATGTGAAATGCAAGTGAGAACATTACCAGTACTCAGGCTGAAACAACTACAAGCTCTGTGTCGGGGAGCCGGTAGCAGTGATATCATGTGGTCGTCTAGCTCAGAGAAAGACTGAGACGCCGGCATAATATATATCATCAACCTGTAGTCTGTGTGTCTCTCCAGCAATAAACGAAACAATAGGGAAACACTAAATAACCGGCTAAGTGATATACAAGATGAGAGCAGCACTAGAACTCAGGCTGAAACTACTACAAGCTCTGTGTCTGGGAGCCGGTAGTAGTGATATCATGTGGTCGTCTAGCTCAGAGAAAGACTGAGACGCCGGCAGCTGTCTAGCTCAGAGAAAGACTGAGACGCTGTCATAATATATATAATCAACCTGTAGCCTGTGTGTCTCTATAGTGTAAACTATATAACCAGCTAAGTAAAATGCAAGATAAGAGCAGCACTAGACTCAGGCTGAAACCACTACAAGCTCTGTGTCTGGGAGCCGGTAGTAGTGATATCATGTGGTCGTCTAGCTCAGCGAGAGACTGAGACGCCGGCATAATATAGTCAACCTGTAGCCTGTGTGACTCTTTCCACCCAATGTAATCATGCGTCTCATGTCCACGATGTCTCATGTCCATGCCACGCAGGATCATAACTAATGCAGTAAGTCATAATGAGATCTAAGAATATAATGTCTAAGTCATGTAATATGTATCCTATACAGAATCACCATAAATATCTCAGAAAGATTCTGTCTCATGAATAGTGTCAAGTGTCCTGGGTCTATGTACTTGATAAGACAAGTACGAGAAGTATAGGGTCACGGTATCAATGTCTAGGTGACAATACACAACACCGCGTACAGTGTTGGCACCCGACTATTAATCGGACGCTAAGTAAAGTCACACGGTCCTAGGTCAAGCATGCACAACAATAGATATATATAAGTCAAGGAAATAAGTAACAAGAACTGCAATATTGGCAAGGTACACTTGCTTGAGGTTCTGGCTCCAACTGTAGCTCTGATCTCAGTGGGATCTGCAGGTACTACTCCGGTTGCTGAAATAAATATCACCATTAGATTCAGAAAATATCAAATAGCTAGAAACGCCTGTCCTTACGTCCAATTTTGACACAAGGGCAAAAATCATAGTTACTGGCCAAAGCGGGGTCCATATGTGGGCCGCTTTGTACCGAAAAATGCGTCAGGGTCAAAGGTCTCCAAATTCGTCAAACTTAGTGTCAACAAGTCCAGAACGATGATACGAACCCAACGGAACTTCCAGAACTAGATTCCGATGAGCCGATCACAAAATCGCCCATCAAGTGGAGCTTGGGTGCCCACGATACGCAATTTTGTCAACGTTCTCAGAATCGAACCAAACTTGGGTCACAGGACCAGCGTATTACTACGAGTCCGATGGCACAAGTTTTGTCTCGATCCGACGTGTGTACACAAAGTTACGATGCATTCCAGAACGGGCGGATACGGGGCGTTGTCGGCGGATACGCGTTGATTCCGGTGTGCACGCACATCCAAATTAACTTCTACGAACTTTTACACGTCCGTATCGACGGTGCACACATTTCGGTAAAGACCGCGTGCGACCAAGTCATCCCGTTTGGCTGGGCGCACTCAGTTCCGGGGTGAAACAGGACGTGATGCACCGAGCGGGTTGCACGGGCACCGAGAGGGTTACACAGTCTATGCGTCACAACTGACGGAACAAAAATTGGATCAGCGAGGAGAGAGGAAATGCTACCTTAACAGGGCTCCAGAAACCGAAGTTTCTCGTGTCCGAGTCGTGTCCGAGTCGTGTCCGAGAGTCCTTGACACGAGCTGTGTCCGTGTCGTCACGACACAGTGAGTCGTGTCCGGGTGCTGCTCACCCTAGGGTTAGGGTTTGGGGCTGCTTCTCGAGCTGCGGCGGCCAGAGGCACTGGCCGGAGGCGGCGGGGCTAAGGGTTTGCACGGTGGCGATCTAGACGGGGGAAGACGACTGTAGGGGAGGAAGTAGAGAAGAGAGGAGGTGTTAGGGTTTCGATTTAGGGTGGAGGAGATGCCCGGCGCGGCGCTGCAAGCGGAGGAGGAGGGAGAGAAGATCTGGAGGAGAACTCGAGCGGGGCTGGGTTTCGACGAGGCGGAGTCGACAGGGCGTTGGGGAGGATGAGGTCGTCGAGGGCTGGCGAGGGGCTGCTGCTGTCTGAAGAGGGAGGTGGTGACGGGGCAGCGGGCTAGGGCTGGGCGGAGAGGCCGGGGCTGAGGTGAGGGAGTCGGGAAGGAGGGAGAGGGAGAGGGCTCGGGGTCGGGACGAGCGGAGCTGGGCGGACTTGGGTGGAGCGGGGAGAGGCGGAGAGGGGCTCGTCGGAGGAGATGACCGGAGATGCAGAACTAGGGTTCCGGCGGTCGAGGGGGATTATTTATAAGGTAGCTGCCGATCGGAACAGGGTTTCCGATTAGATTTGGGATTAGGGTTCAGGCATGGGTAACGGGTCCGGGTTCGGATCCGCGGGTCGGGTTCGACGTGAATCCGGCCCGACCCGCTTAGTATTTAAGTGCGGGTACGGGTTGTCGGGTTTCGGGTTCGGGTCTAGATTCGACCCGACCCGATACGGTTTGGGTTTGGTTCAGTAATCCGGTCCGGGTTGGTCTGAGTTGGTTTGGTTCAATTGAACCAGGTCTAACTAGGGGTTTAATTCGGTTTATTTATTTATTAGTTTTTAGGGCTTTAAACGTGTTTTCGGAGTCCAATAAATTCACAGAAAATTACCCTATGTCCGGTTTTCTATTTTACACCATAAAATATTATTTTCATAATATTTTAATATTAATTAACAGCAAATAAAAATCATTTAATCATAAAATACCTTAGTTTTAATTCCCGAAAATTACAGAAAAATTAGGAAAATCGTTTTTAAAAATCTGAAAAATCAGGGGGCTTACAATCTACCCAACTTATAAAAATTTCGTCCTCAAAATTAAATTAGGGTAGGGTCTAAAGAATTTCTCTCAAGTGAACATTGCGGTCTCTACCCAACTTAGAATTTATCCATCTATCATCTAAGGCTATACATCTAATAAATCTATGCCCCAGCTTATTTAATCATGTTATTGAATCCTCAAAGCTTTTAACACCAACATATCATTTATGATATGTCCTTAATCAGCTATAAAGGCAGTCATCTAGTAGTATGGTTGGCCTATGGTGTATATCTAGTACTCTCTGCGTGTCAAACTTATACTAGGCACGAGGTTCGTCTTTCCGAAATAAGGGAAGACAGAGATCATTAATAAAGAGTTCAAGGGGATGGTAATATAATACAAGTACGAGGTTCAAGGAGATTTAAGAATTCAAAATAGGAGAGTTGTCAGGGCAGTTTGTGGATTGAAATCCTATTGGTAAATTCCTATTCGCATGTTCATATTGGAACAGTTATGTGCCCGATACGATATGCTCTGATATGTCTAGAGGTAGGGATACTAGTCAACTATATATCTCAATCTACGTAAAGTAATCATGCGAAGAGCGAACCAAGCGCACCAAGGTTAGCTAGACCTTAATATACTGATTCTGAAACGTATTAGTGTATGCATCCACTAATACATGTGTTATGAACAAGCTTGATAAAGGAATAAGCTTGCAAAACTAGGCTATAGAATAGCAGCATAAGTCAAGTACAGCAAATTTTAAGTACGCTAGATGATGATGAAAGGAGGTAAAAATTATTCAAGTTCACAAAATAAAACAAACAAGCAACCATAATAATACAGACTCTACAATCTCTACAGTTATCATACAACCTCCTTGTCTAAGTCGCTAGTCGACCAAATAGGGGCAAGGACCTCTAAATTCTACAGTCTGAATAAACACTATCTTCTTATACAAGTCTAAACTTGTGTCATCATAGTTTACTTCATCAATGGGTCAATAGGGCTAGGTGGTATTATGTTGTGAGGCATACTACCCCACTTATAACAATAAACTAATACTGAAATCGTCTTAAGGATACCGTGGAACTCTTGTTTAAGGTCTACGAGAAGGGGTCTTGGTACCTATTAGGGTATCCCCCTATATTACTTATGTCATGGTCGTCTTAAGCCTTAGTCTTAGTGCTTATAGAACAAGTGTCGATAGTGAGGATAAAAGAGTTACTGGCCGTCGAGGGGAAGGGATCTAACTTGTATCGAGGTAGGGGTACTAATTATGTGACTTAAAGCTAAGGGATAATCATTAGGTCATAATCTATAATAATAACTTAAACTGTCAAGTTCTAATGACCAATCACATAATAAAATTTGTAGAGTAACAACCAAAATAAACAATAAGAGGCGCACAGGAATCATGGCAGGATGCAAGTCATGAAATTAATTCGAATCCGATATAGATGTTAAGAACGATTCAAGCAAGTGGATGAGATCCAAAAATTTATCCTATTCTTATTGCAGGCTTGCTCGATCCCTAAGTTGAAACCGAACAATTTAGTCGTTGACCTGCATGGGCCACCACAAAAACCATGTCATGCCCCAGTCCCAAAATACCGAGGGACTAGACACGTGGCAATGGCCAGCAGCACGCACCGATGGACAAACCCAATTTAATGGATCCATTAGGGCATACTTAAGCTGTAGTACAACAATAAGGGTCTAGAAATATACTAATCTCATCCACAGAAATGAATATAACAATATCAGAATCATAAAAGCAAGATCAATCTCAATGAAATATAAACTCGGGAATAACCCGATAATGAGTCTGATACCTCTGTCAAGATACAAGAATAAAGATAACTACAGCAAATACTGAGTATGGAACAGTATATACTCAGAAGATACCTTCGGTGAACATCGTCTACTAGATCTGGTACTGCTCCTGCTTCTGCTTCTGCTCCTTCTAGCGCTCCTGTCCTGTATACCTCGGGCCGATCTCATCTGATAATCCTGGGGACATAATTCGGATCCAGGTCCTCAGGAGACATAGCAAGGTACAAAATAACTCAAGCCAACATAAGTGCAGTGCAGAGAATAAATGAATAAATAGGGTAAATATGTAACCATCTATGTGAAATGCAAGTGAGAACATCACCAGTACTCAGGCTGAAACAACTACAAGCTCTGTGTCGGGGAGCCGGTAGCAGTGATATCATGTGGTCGTCTAGCTCAGAGAAAGACTGAGACGCCGGCATAATATATATCATCAACCTGTAGTCTGTGTGTCTCTCCAGCAATAAATGAAATAATAGGGAAACACTAAATAACCGGCTAAGTGATATACAAGATGAGAGCAGCACTAGAACTCAGGCTGAAACCACTACAAGCTCTGTGTCTGGGAGCCGGTAGTAGTGATATCATGTGGTCGTCTAGCTCAGAGAAAGACTGAGACGCCGGCAGCTGTCTAGCTCAGAGAAAGACTGAGACGCTGTCATAATATATATAATCAACCTATAGCCTGTGTGTCTCTATAGTGTAAACTATAAAACCAGCTATGTGAAATGCAAGATAAGAGCAGCACTAGACTCAGGCTGAAACCACTACAAGCTCTGTGTCTGGGAGCCGGTAGTAGTGATATCATGTGGTCGTCTAGCTCAGCGAGAGACTGAGACGCCGACATAATATAGTCAACCTGTAGCCTGTGTGACTCTTCCCACCCAATGTAATCATGCGTCTCATGTCCACGACGTCTCATGTCCATGCCACGCAGGATCATAACTAATGCAGTAAGTCATAATGAGATCTAAGAATATAATGTCTAAGTCATGTAACATGTATCCTATATATAATCACCATGAATATATCAGGAAGATTCTGTCTCATGAATAGTGTCAAGTGTCCTGGGTCTATGTACTTGATAAGACAAGTACGAGAAGTATAGGGTCACGGTATCCATGTCTAGGTGACAATACACAACACCGCGTACAGTGTTGGCACCCGACTATTAATCGAATGCTAAGTAAAGTCACACGGTCCTAGGTCAAGCATGCACAACAATATATATATAAGTCAAGAAAATAAGTAACAAGAACTGCAATGTTGGCAAGGTACACTTGCCTGATGTTCTGGCTCCAACTGTAGCTCTGATCTCAGTGGGATTTGCAGGTACTACTCCGGTTGCTGAAATAAACATCACCATTAGATTCAGAAAATATCAAATAGCTATAAACGCCTGTCCTTACGTCCAATTTTGACACAAGGGCAAAAATCACAGTTTCTGGCCAAAGCGGGGTCCACATGTGGGCCGCTTTGTACCAAAAAATGCGTCAGGGTCAAAGGTCTCCAAATTCGTCAAACTTAGTGTCAACAAGTCTAGAACGATAATACGAATCCAACGGAACTTCCAGAACTGGATTCCGATGAGCCGATCACAAAATCGCCCGTCAAGTGGAGCCCGGGGGCCCACGATACGCAATTTTGTCAACGTTCTCAGAATCGAACCAAACTTGGATCACAGGACCAGCGTATTGCTACGAGTCCGATGGCACAAGTTTTGTCTCGATCCGACGTGTGTACACAAAGTTACGACGCATTCCAGAACGGGCGGATACGGGGCGTTGTCGGCGGATACGCGTTGATTTCGGTGTGCACGCACATCCAAATCAACTTCTACGAAATCCCACACGTCCGTATCGACGGTGCGCACGTTTCCGTAAAGACCACGTGCGACCAAGTCATCCCGTTTGGCGGGGCGCACTCAATTCCGGGGTAAATAGGGCGTTGGTTTTCCTGTTTTTGGTTCGAGGTTCGCGATCGCCACAGGACGCGATGCACCGAGCGGGTTGCACGGGCACCGAGAGGGTTACATAGTCTATGCATCACAACTGACGGAACAGAAATCGGATCAGCGAGGGGAGAGGAAACGCTACCTGAACAGGGCTCCAGAAATCGAAGTTTCTCGTGTCCGAGTCGTGTCCGAGAGTCCTTGACACGAGCTGTGTCCGTGTCGTCACGACATAGTGAGTCATGTCCGGGTGCTGCTCACCCTAGGGTTAGGGTTTGGGGCTGCTGCTCGAGCTGCGGCGGCCAGAGGCACTGGCCGGAGGCGGCGGGGCTAAGGGTTTACACGGTGGCGATCTGGACGGGGGAGGACGACTGTAGGGGAGGAAGTAGAGAAGAGAGGAGGTGTTAGGGTTTCGGTTTAGGGTGGAGGAGATGCCCGGCGCGGCGCTGCAAGCGGAGGAGGAGGGAGAGAAGATCTGGAGGAAAACTCGAGCGGGGCTGGGTTTCGACGAGGCAGAGTCAACAGGGCGTTGGGGAGGATGAGGTCGTCGAGGGCTGGCGAGGGGCTGCTGCAGTCTGAGGAGGGAGGTGGTGACGGGGCAGCGGGCTAGGGCAGGGCGGAGAGGCCGGGGCTGAGGTGAGGGAGTCGGGAAGGAGGGAGAGGGAGAGGGCTCGGGGTGGGGACGAGCGGGGCTGGGCGAACTTGGGTGGAGCGGGGAGAGGCGGAGAGGGGCTCGTCGGAGGAGATGACCGGAGATGCAGAGCTAGGGTTCCGGCGGCCGAGGGGGATTATTTATAAGGTAGCTGCCGATCGAAACAGGGTTTCCGATTAGATTTAGGATTAGTGTTCAGGCATGGGTAACGGGTCCGGGTTCGGGTCCGCGGGTCGGGTTCGACGTGAATCCGGCCCGACCCGCTTAGTATTTAAGTGCGGGTACGGGTTATCGGGTTTCGGGTTCGGGTCTAGATTTGACCCGACCCGATACAATTTGGGTTTGGTTCAGTAATCCGGTCCGGGTTGGTCTGAGTTGGTTTGGTTCAATTGAACCAGGTTTAACTAGGGGTTTAATTCGGTTTATTTATTTAATAGTTTTTAGGGCTTTAAACGTATTTTCGGAGTCCAATAAATTCACAGAAAATTATCCTATGTCCGGTTTTCTATTTTACACCATAAAATATTATTTCTATAATATTTTAATATTAATTAACAGCAATTAAAAATCATTTAATTATAAAATATCTTAGTTTTAATTCCCAAAAATTACAGAAAAATTAGGAAAATCGTTTTTAAAAATCTGAAAAATCAGGGGGCTTACAATCTACCCAACTTATAAAAATTGTGTCCTCGAAATTAAATTAGGGTAGGGTCTAAAGAATTCCTCTTAAGTGAACATTGCGGTCTCTACCCAACTTAGAATTTATCCATCTATCATCTAAGGCTATACATCTAATAAAGCTATGCCCCAGCTTATTTAATCATGTTATTGAATCCTCAAAGCTTTTAACACCAATATATCATTTATGATATGTCCTTAATCAGCTATAAAGGCAGTCATCTAGTAGTATGGTTGGCCTATGGTGTATATCTAGTACTCTCTGCGTGTCAAACTTATACTAGGCACGAGGTTCGTCTTTCCGAAATAAGGGAAGACATAGATCATTAATAAAGAGTTCAAGGGGATGGTAATATAATACAAGTACGAGGTTCAAGGAGATTTAAGAATTCAAAATAGGAGAGTTGTCAGGGCAGTTTGTGGATTAAAATCCTATTGGTAAATTCCTATTCGCATGTTCATATTGGAACAGTTATGTGCCCGATACGATATGCTCTGATATGTCTAGAGGTAGGGATACTAGTCAACTATATATCTCAATCCACGTAAAGTAATCATGCGAAGAGCGAACCAAGCGCACCAAGGTTAGCTAGACCTTAATACACTGATTCTGAAACGTATTAGTGTATGCATCCACTAATACATATGTTATGAACAAGCTTGATAAAGGAATAAGCTTGCAAAACTAGGCTATAGAATAGCAGCATAAGTCAATTACAGCAAATTTTAAGTACGCTAGATGATGATGAAAGGAGGTAAAAATTATTCAAGTTCACAAAACAAAACAAACAAGCAACCATAATAATACAGACTCTACTATCTCTACAGTTATCATATAACCTTCTTGTCTAAGTCGCTAGTCGACTAAATAGGGGCAAGGACCTCTAAATTCTGCAGTCTGAATAAACACTATCTTCTTATGCAAGTCTAAAGTTGTGTCATCATAGTTTACTTCATCAATGGGTCAATAGGGCTAGGTGGTATTATGTTGTGAGGCATACTACCCCACTTATAACAATAAACTAATACTGAAATCGTCTTAAGGATATCGTGGAACTCTTGTTTAAGGTCTACGAGAAGGGGTCTTGGTACCTATTAGGGTATCCCCCTATATTACTTATGTCATGGTCGTCTTAAGCCTTAGTCTTAGTGCTTATAGAACAAGTGTCGATAGTGAGGATAAAAGAGTTACTGGGCGTCGAGGGGAAGGGATCTAACTTGTATCGAGGTGGGGGTACTAATTATGTGACTTAAAGCAAAGGGGTAATCATTAGGTCATAATCTACAATAATAACTTAAACTGTCAAGTTCTAATGACCAATCACATAATAAAAAATTTAGAGTAACAACCAAAATAAACAATAAGAGGCGCACAGGAATCAAGGCAGGATGCAAGTCAAGAAATTAATTCGAATCCGATATAGATGTTAAGAACGATTCAAGCAAGTGGATGAGATCCAAAAATTTATCCTATTCTTATTGCAGGCTTGCTCGATCCCTAAGTTGAAACCGAACAATTTAGTCGTTGACCTGCATGGGCCACCACAAAAACCATGTCACGCCCCAGTCCCAAAATACCGAGGGACTAGACACGTGGCAATGGCCAGCAGCACGCACCGATGGACAAACCCAATTTAATGGATCCATCAGGGCATACTTAAGCTGTAGTACAACAATAAGGGTCTAGAAATATACTAATCTCATCCACAGAAATGAATATAACAATATCAGAATCATAAAAGCAAGATCAATCTTAATGAAATATAAACTCGAGAATAACCCGATAATGAGTCTGATACCTCTGTCAAGATACAAGAATAAAGATAACTACAGCAAATACTGAGTATGGAACAGTATATACTCAGAAGATACCCTCGGTGATCACTCGTCTACTGGATCTGGTACTGCTCCTACTTCTGCTTCTGCTCCTGCTAGTGCTCCTGTCCTGTATACCTCGGGCCGATCTCATCTGCTAATCCTGGGGACATAATCCGGATCCAGGTCCTCAGGGGACATAGCAAGGTACAAAATAACTCAAGCCAACATAAGTGCAGTGCAGAGAATAAATGAATAAATAGGGTAAATATGTAACCATCTATGTAAAATGCAAGTGAGAACATCACCAGTACTCAGGCTGAAACAACTACAAGCTCTGTGTCGGGGAGCCGGTAGCAGTGATATCATGTGGTCGTCTAGCTCAGAGAAAGACTGAGACGCCGGCATAATATATATCATCAACCTGTAGTCTGTGTGTCTCTCCAGCAATAAATGAAACAATAGAGAAACACTAAATAACCGGCTAAGTGATATGCAAGATGAGAGCAGCACTAGAACTCAGGCTGAAACCACTACAAGCTCTGTATCTGGGAGCCGGTAGTAGTGATATCATGTGGTCGTCTAGCTCAGAGAAAGACTGAGACGCCGGCAGCTGTCTAGCTCAGAGAAAGACTGAGACGCTGTCATAATATATATAATCAACCTGTAGCCTGTGTGTCTCTATAGTGTAAACTATATAACCAGCTAAGTAAAATGCAAGATAAGAGCAGCACTAGACTCAGGCTGAAACCACTACAAGCTCTGTGTCTGGGAGCCGGTAGTAGTGATATCATGTGGTCGTCTAGCTCAGCGAGAGACTGAGACGCCGGCATAATATAGTCAACCTGTAGCCTGTGTGACTCTTTTCACCCAATGTAATCATGCGTCTCATGTCCACGACGTCTCATGTCCATGCCACGCAGGATCATAACTAATGTAGTAAGTCATAATGAGATCTAAGAATATAATATCTAAGTCATGTAACATGTATCCTATATAGAATCACCATGAATATCTCAGGAAGATTCTGTCTCATGAATAGTGTCAAGTGTCCTGGGTCTATGTACTTGATAAGATAAGTACGAGAAGTATAGGGTCACGGTATCAATGTCTAGGTGACAATACACAACACCGCGTACAGTGTTGGCACCCGACTATTAATCGGACGCTAAGTAAAGTCACACGATCCTAGGTCAAGCATGCACAACAATAGATATATATAAGTCAAGGAAATAAGTAACAAGAACTGCAATGTTGGCAAGGTACACTTGCCTGAGGTTCTGGCTCCAACTGTAGCTCTGATCTCAGTGGGATCTGCAGGTACTACTCTGGTTACTGAAATAAATATCACCATTAGATTCAGAAAATATCAAATAGCTAGAAACGCCTGTTCTTACGTCCAATTTTGACACAAGGGCAAAAATCACAGTTTCTGGCCAAAGCGGGGTCCACATGTGGGCCGCTTTGTACCGAAAAATGCGTCAGGGTCAAAGGTCTCCAAATTTGTCAAACTTAGTGTCAACAAGTCCAGAACGATGATACAAACCCAACGGAACTTCCAGAACTGGATTCCGATGAGCCGATCACAAAATCGCCCGTCAAGTGGAGCCCGGGGGCCCACGATACGCGATTTTGTCAACATTCTCAGAATCGAACTAAACTTGGGTCACAGGACCAGCGTATTGCTACGAGTCCGATGGCGCAAGTTTCGTCTCGATCCGACGTGTGTACATAAAGTTACGACACATTCCAGAACGGGCGGATACGGGGCGTTGTCGGCGGATACGCGTTGATTCCGGTGTGCACGCACATCCAAATCAACTTCTACGAAATCCCACACGTCCGTATCGATGGTGCGCACGTTTCGGTAAAGACTGCGTACGACCAAGTCGTCCCGTTTGGCGGGGCGCACTCAATTCCGGGGTAAACAGGGCGTTGGTTTTCCTGTTTTTGGTTCGCGGTTCGCGATCGCCACAGGACGCGATGCACCGAGCGGGTTGCACGGACACCGAGAGGGTTACACAGTCTATGCGTCACAACTGACGGAACAGAAATCGGATCAGCGAGGAGAGAGGAAACGCTACCTGAACAGGGCTCCAGAAACCGAAGTTTCTCGTGTCCGAGTCGTGTCCGAGAGTCCTTGACACGAGCTGTGTCCGTGTCGTCACGATACAGTGAGTCGTGTCCGGGTGCTGCTCACCCTAGGGTTAGGGTTTGGGGCTGCTGCTCGAGCTGCGGCGGCCAGAGGCACTGGCCGGAGACGGCGGGGCTAAGGGTTTGCACGGTGGCGATCTGGACGGGGGAGGACGACTGTAGGGGAGGAAGTAGAGAAGAGAGGAGGTGTTAGGGTTTCGGTTTAGGGTGGAGGAGATGCCCGGCGCGGCGCTGTAAGCGGAGGAGGAGGGAGAGGAGATCTGGAGGAGAACTCGAGCGGGGCTGGGTTTCGACGAGGCAGAGTCGACAGGGCGTTGGGGAGGATGAGGTCGTCGAGGGCTGGCGAGGGGCTGCTGCGGTCTGAGGAGGGAGGTGGTGACGGGGCAGCGGGCTAGGGCAGGGCGGAGAGGCCGGGGCTGAGGTGAGGGAGTCAGGAAGGAGGGAGAGGGCTCGGGGTCGGGATGAGCGGGGCTGGGCGGACTTGGGTGGAGCGGGGAGAGGCGGAGAGGGGCTCGTCGGAGGAGATGACCGGAGATGCAGAGCTAAGGATCCGGCGGCCGAAGGGGATTATTTATAGGGTAGCTGCCGATCGGAACAGGGTTTCCGATTAGATTTGGGATTAGGGTTCAGGCATGGGTAACGGGTCCGGGTTCGGGTCCGCGGGTCGGGTTCGACGTGAATCCGGCCCGACCCGCTTAGTATTTAAGTGCGGGTACGGTTTGTCGGGTTTCGGGTTCGGGTCTAAATCCGACCCGACCCGTTACGGTTTGGGTTTGGTTCAGTAATCCGGTCCGGGTTGGTCTGAGTTGGTTTGGTTCAATTGAACCAGGTTTAACTAGGGGTTTAATTTTGGTTTATTTATTTAATAGTTTTTAGGGCTTTAAACATTTTCCGCAGTCCAATAAATTCATAGAAAATTATCCTATGTCCGGTTTTCCATTTTACACCATAAAATATTATTTCCATAATATTTTAATATTAATTAACAATAATTAAAAAATATTTAATCACAAAATATCTTAGTTTTAATTCCCAAAAATTACAGAAAAATTGGGAAAATTATTTTTAAAAATCTAAAAAATCAGGGGGCTTACACTTGCTCGAACGAAAGTCTTCTCGGAAAGTTCTCGATCGATTGATCAATGTGAGTGGGCAGAATTGTATTCTCTAATTTTTGCACGGCTTAATAATGAATCTGAGTTTTTGAATGCTTGTTTGCTTAAGAAGATAAGTTTCGTAAGATAAGAATGATAGAACTGACTCAGCATGCCTAATAAGAGAACTCGTATAGCTTATCATCGAAACGAATATGCTTGCCTGCTTGCCTAACTAGAGAACTGGAAATGCTTGTATGAAATGAGATAGAACCATTGCTATGCTAATGAGGTATAAGATATGTTGCATGCTTAGTTACAATGACACAGCTATCAAACGAACCCTTGCTATGCTAAGAAAGATAATTAAATGGATCGCTGGAATAAGTCCCTTTGAAACATGCTAAGAAAGAGATAGATATTGCATGCTAGATATGAAATCAATATCGTGCTTGTCATTATATATTTTGCTTGTCTGTTCTGCTATATCGAACTGCTATAAGTCTGTGATTCGTATAGGCATAGACTAATAGTGCGCCCTGAGGATACGGCCCGCAGGGGTCTAGTGGGGTGTGCTATTAGTTATGTGAGAGATGTGCTTTGTTTGACAAGATGTGTTTTGCTAGACCGTATATGTTTTGCTTGATCGTTAGTTTTGCTTGCACTATAGATGCTTCATATTATTGCATTGGTCTCGGACTAACTTGTGCACAAGGTCTTGTCTCTCAAACGATTTTTGGGGCACTGGAAACCGCTCAGTCCGGAAGAGATTTTTGAATCGCCCTAAGAGTACGGCTCGCAAGGGTCTAGTGGGGCGGTATCTGTCTATTAGTGTTGTGTGGAACCCATGATGTCACAGCTGCTAGCACTCGGATGTGTTGGTGAAGAGCTGAACCGTCACGCCCCAGTCCTAAAATATCGAGGGACTAGACACGTGGCAAGGCCAACAGCACACACCGATAGGCAAACCCAATTTAATGGACCCATCAGAATGTACTTAAGCTGTAATACATCAATAAGGTCTACTAATCTCACCCACAGAATGAATATATCAATATCAACAAAATGAAATATAAATATCTTCATCAAGTCACAAGTAATTAAATCGGAGAACAACCCGATAATCAAGTCTGATACAATTGTTCATTAAACAAGAATATAAATAACAATCCAGACTGAGTATAGAAGAAACATATACTCAGAAAAATCTATGACAATCACCTAGTCCTCAGTTCTTGGTTCTGCACCAATGTATGCACCTGTTCCTGCTACTGCTCCTGCTTAGCTCATGTACTGTATATCACTGGGTGGATCTCCTCTGCTAATCCTGGGGACATAATCCGGATCCAGGTCCTCAGAAGACATAGCAAGGTACAAAATAACTCATGCCAAAATAAATAATGCAGTGCAGCAATAAATGAAACAAGAGGGTAAACTATATAACCAGCTAAGTGAAATGCAAGTTGAGAGCATCACTAAAACTCAGGCTGAAACCACTACAAGCTCTGTGTCTGGGAGCCGGTAGCGGTGATATCACGTAGTGGGCCAAGCTCGGGTTTAGAGTCTTGAGCACCGCAATAATAAGGATTATATATATATAATCAGCCTGTAGCATGTGTGTATCTTCCCACCCAATGTAATCACACGTCTCATGTCCATGACACGCAAGATCAAAACTAATGCAGCAAGTCATAATAAGATCTAAACATATAAAGAATATGTCATGAAACCTGTATCCTATACAGAATCACCATGAATATTTTAGGAAGATTCTGTCTCATGAATAGTGTCAAGTATCCTGGGTTATGATGTACTTGATAAGACAAGTACGAGAATGTAAAGGGTCACGATATCCATCTCTAGGTGACGTTACACAACTCTGCGTACAGTGTTGGCACCCGACTATTAATCGGACGCTAAATAATGTCACACAGTCCTAGGTTAAGCATGTACAACAATATATAAATAAGTCAAGGAAATAAGTAGCAAAACTGCAGGATTTGACAAGGTACACTTGCCTGGGGTTCTGACTCCAACTGTAGCTCTGACTTCGGTGGGAATTGCAGGTACTCCTCCGGTTACTGAAACAAACATCACCATCAGATTCAAAAAATATCAAATAGCTAGAAACGCCTATCCTTGAGTCCAATTTGGACACAGGGACCAAAATAACAGTTTTTGGTCAAAGCGGGGTCCACATGTGGGCCGTTTTGCACCAAAAAATGTGTCAGGAATAAAGGTCTCCAAATTTGCCAAACTTAGTGTCAACAAGGCCAGAACGATAATGCAAACCCAATGGAACTTCCAGAATTGGATTCCGATGAGCCGATCACAAAATCGTCCGTCAAGTGGAGCCGCGGGGCCCACAATACGCGATTTTGTCAACATTCTCAGAATCGAACAAACTTGGGTCACAGGACCAGCGTATTGCTATGAGTCCGATGGCGCAAGTTTTGTTTCGATCCGACGTGTGTACACTAAGTTACAACGAGATCCAGAACAGGCGGATATGGGACGTTCTCGGCGGATACGCGTTGATTCCGGTGTGCACGCACATCCAAATCAACTTCTGCGAAATCCCACACGTCCGTATCAACGGCACGCACCTTTCGGTGAAGACCGCACGCGACCAAGTCGTCCCGTTTGGCGGGGCGCACTCAGTTCCGGGGGAAAATGGGGTATTGATTTTCCTGTTTTTGGATCGCGGTTCGCGATCGCCACAGGACGCGACACACCGAGCGGGTTGCACGGGCATCGAGAGGGTTATACAGCCTACGCGTCACAACTGACGGAACCAAAAATGGGGCAACAAGGAGAGAGAACAGGTTACATAAACAGGGCTCCGTGGAAACTAAAATTTTCGTGTCCGCGAGTCGTCTTGACATGACACGACACAGTGGACACGGCACTGTGTCAGGTCTAGGGTTAGGGTTCGATGGCCGGAGCTCGCCGGAGCTGGCCGGGGCTGGGGGTGCTCGGCTCGGGCACTAAGGGAGGCGGCGAAGGTGAAGCTGTCCGGCGCCGGTGGCAGGCACGGCGGCTGCTCGGGTGGCGGAGGCTCGAGGCGCTGCGGGAGGGGAAACGGCAGGCGGGGCGGAGCTCAGGGGAGGCGGTGCTGGGCATCGCCGGAGAAGACGACTGGAGGGGGTTTTAGGCGGCGGTGTGAGGGATTTTATAGGCGGAGAAGGAGGCGGAGGGGCGGCCGGTGCGGGGGAGAGGAAGATGATGGGCTGGCGGTTGCGGGGAGTAGGCGGAGCGGCGGGGACACGAAGCGGTGGCCAGCGGTGTAACGGCCGGCGGCGAGCTGAAATGGTCGAGGAAGAAGATTAGGGGTTTCGGGTTATTGGATCCGGGTCGGGTCGGGTTGGCTGATGGGATCCGATCCGATCCACCAAGGCATGGTTGCGGGTCGGGTTAGCGGGTCGGGTCGGCTGATGGGCCCGAATCCGACCCGCTAGGGTTGGGTTCGGTTCAGTTGAACCGGGTCCGGTTCGGGTCGGTTTGGTTCAATTGAATCGGGTTTAATCCTAGGGTTTAATTCGGTTTATTTATTAATTAATTTTTAGGGCTTTAAAAATGTTTTCGGGGTCCAATAAATTCTCAAAAAATTATCCTATGTCTAATTTTCTATTTTACACCAGAAAATATTATTTTTATAATATTTTAATATTATTTAACATCATTTAAAAATTATTTAAAATCAAAATACCTAGGTTTTAATTTCAGAATAATTCCAGAAAATTCCAGAAAAATTGTGAAAAATTAATTTTAAAAATTCCTGAAAAAATAGGGGGTTTACATGAACCATGAGTCACAACTGCCGACACCCATGCGTGCTAGTGAAGAGCTGAACCTTGGGCAACCGCTGTTAATCATGGGGCTACCCATGGACCATCATATAAGTTAGGGCGCATGATAGGCTAGCCTTCTTGTATTCCTAACATCTGATGCCTAGATTGATTCATGAGTTATGAATATGCAAATTATGACTAACTTGTGTGTCTGCTGCAGGGATAACCGTTCGACAAGGGGTAAGATACGTAAGAGTTTATACATATAGCTTGCTCGTTCATTTTGTATGCATCATAGAGTTTATCTGATAGTGCTTCATGCATTCACGTCGGTCGAACAATGACTATTAGTGCAGAGCTGAACCTCGGTCCTGGCCGCTATTATGTTAGTGAAGAACAACAATGGTCACAGTTGCTAATAGAATCATAATGTGAGTCATTGGTTAGTTAGATTACCGCTACCGATCCTGAGTTTCTCGGGGACCAAAATCATATAGATAGTTCTCCTTGTGTGCTTGAAAGTATGATAGTCCACTTAATGTTTGCTTTGAATTGAGATAATCTGTAACACCCTGTTTTTTTTAATTTTTAAAAATGAATTTTCTAGAATTTTCATTAATTTTTAATTAATTATTAAAAATGTCCTCCAGGGATTAATATTTTTATGGATTTAAATAATTATTAAAACATTACAAAATTATATTTTTTGGTGTATTATTAATTATTGGATGTTGTATAATTTTTCTAGAATTTATTGGGCTCAAAAAGTATTTTTAAATAGGTAAAAACCTAGGTTTTAATTGAACCAGGCTCAAACCGGACTGAACCCGGCCCAATTGAACCGAAGCGGGCCCACTTAACTAAACCGAACCCAATCCTAAATCTAACGGGTTGGATCGGATCCGGACCTGACCCGAACCCGACCCGCCCCCAAACCCCTCTCCCCTCACCCGCACGACCCCGCTCCGCCCGCGTTTCCCGGCCGACTCCGCCGCCCCGCCCGCGGGCCACGACCTCACGACCCCGCCTATCCCTGCCGATGCCCCGCCCACGTCCCTCGCCTCGCTCGGCCTTCCCACCCCTATATAAACCACCCCTCGAGTCACCGTCACCGCCACCGCCACCGCCATCTTCCCTTCTCTCCATGTAAACCCCCTGAATTTTTCAATTTATTAAATCTTGGATTTTTCCCAATTTTCTGGAATTTTCTGGAAATTTTTCTGGGTGTAAAATAGAAAATTGGACTTAGGGTAATTTTTCTGGATTTTTCTGGGCCTCAGACCTATTTTTAAATGCCTGAAAACTATTTAATTAATTAATTAATTAATTATCTATTTATTTAATTATTTATTATTTATTATTTATTTTATTATTTATTTTCTTTTATTTTTCCTGGCCCATTGGGCCGTGGCCCAGCCCGCTAACCGGCCCAGACCCTACCCTATCGGGTCGGGTCGGGTTCAACCGAACCCGACCCGCCGTCAGCCCGACCCGCCAGCCCAGTCTCCCCGACCCAACCTTCGTGCCCGCGTCCGGCGCCGCACCGCCCGCCACACCGGCCGGCCACCTCGCCCCCACGTCGCCCGCACCCCTCGGCCGACCCCGTCTTCAGCGCCGCCCTCCCCGG
Organism: Iris macrosiphon; assembly: GCA_036927795.1. NCBI lineage: Eukaryota > Viridiplantae > Streptophyta > Magnoliopsida > Asparagales > Iridaceae > Iris > Iris macrosiphon. The sequence continues at coordinate 282,051,287 of JAYESA010000005.1, read as the reverse complement.
CCCTCGACGCCTCCTCCTCCTCCTTTATAAACCCCCCCTCGCGGCTACACCCCTCCAGCCTCCTCCTCCGACCACCGCCTAGCGCCGCCGCCGTCCTCTCCTCGCCGACCGCCTCGACAGCTCCGCCCTGCACAGCCGCCCCTCCTCTGCTCCTCCTCCGCCCTCCTCGGCGTCCGGCCAGCAGCAACCGCAGCAGCAGCACGAGCAGCTCCCCACCGCGCTGCCGGCCGCCCTGAGCCGCCGCTCCGCCCGTGGACGCCGCGCCGCCCCTCGACGAACTGTCCCCCGCCCTCGCAGACGCATCTCCGGCCAGTCCCCGCCGTCCACGGCCGGAAATCCACCTGAACCCTAACCCTAGCCCTATTTCCCCTTCGCGTGTCCGACACGAGTCGGACACGACTCGACCCTGATTTTCGGGTCCCCTTCAGGTGCGTGTAACTTTTGCCTCGTAGCTCTGTTTCCATTTCCGCAAATTGTGTTGTGAAGCCTGTATGACCCTCTTGGTGTCCGGATAAACTGTTCGGGACATCGCGTCCTGTGGTGATCGCACACCGCGATCCAAAAACAGGAAAAACCAGACCCTTTTTCACCCCGGAACTGAGTACGCCCCGCCAAACGGGACAACTTGGTCGCGTGCGGTCTTCACAGATACGTGCGCATCGTCGATACGGACGTGTGAGATTTTGTGGAAGCTGATTCGGGTGTGCGTGCACACCGAAATCAACGCGTATCCGCGGACATCGTCCCGTATCCGACTTTTCGGCAATTCATCCTAACTTCTTGTACACTCATCAGATCGAGACAAAACTTGCGCCATCGGACTCGTAGCGATACGCTGGTCCTGTGGGTCAAGTTTGGTTCGATTCTGAGAACGTCGACGAAATCGCGTGTTGTGGGCCCCACAGGCCCCACTCGACTGGTGATTTTGTGTTCGGCTGATCGGAATCTAAATCTGGAAGTTCTGTTGGGTTCGTATCAGCGTTCCTGACCTGTTGACACTAAGTTTGGTGAATTTGGAGACCTTTGACCCGGACACGTTTTTCGGTGCAAAGCGGGCCCACCGGCGGACCCCGTTTTGACCCGAAACTGCCGTTTTTGCCCTTGTCTCCAAATTGGACCCAAGGGCAGGCGTTTCTAGCTATTTGACATCTTCTGAGAGTGATGGTAATGTCTATTTCAGCTTTTGGACTCATCTCTGGAATTTTCCCCCAAGAGCCAATATTAATCAGATCCAAACAACAGGCAAGTACCTGCACTTCAAGTTTAATCTTTATATTGTGATAAATAAGTTCCCTGCTTTATTAATACCATTGATGATTACACGTAGAGTTAGAACACTGGACTTCATGTCTTGAATATTGGATTTCATGTCTTGATTTTCGTGTCGGGCGGGAGAATACTAGGAGGCATGTGGTTTACCCTTCCCTTGTCATTGTGTGCTAGCTGTTGGTACGCGACTGTACCATCAGCCTTATACTTGATTATTCCCCTTGTCATTGTGTGCTAGTCATCTATGACGGCCTTATTAGCCTTATAAACCCCTACATGCCAACGATGTATTCTAAATACACAAGTTCACGCACATAGTTCTTGTCGTGTTGCAGTTCTTGTTGTCGTGTTACAGCTACTTTTCCTGTCACATTTATTCCTGTTTTACTCATTTCTGGTTTATGGTAATTAATCATAGTTTACTTCTAGTCCTGATTTATAGCATAGTTCTCAGTTAATTTCACTACTTATTTACGTATATTCTTCACATGATGCTTAGTCAATTATTGTCTACCTGTCACAATTATTTAGTTTAAATCTTGTTGTGCATTGTGTACTTTGCTCCTTTCCTGACTGGATCCGTTGTTTTAGGCGTTGATGAGAACCTTGCCCCCACCTATTATGGTCCCTTTGAGGCAGCAGGTGATACAGTTGCAGAGCCAGTTCCCACACAGGAAGCTACTCCTGCGGAGTAGCTAGTAGTAGCTATCTTTCATTTATATTCTTATCTTAATTAATCGGGTTTGTCCCCGATTTCATTCTGAATTGCTGTACTAAAACATTTGAATCTGTTGTCACATTTAATTTCAGTTGCAATCTTAAGTACCTGTTTCTCATTATTATCTTGCCTATGTTATTTGTAAATGAGCTAGACTAGTTAAATATGGATATGACCTAGACAGCGTACTACCGCCGACTCTGCGGCGTAGGCTGGACGTACCCACGCACTCGTGCCCGAATTTCCGGGTGCGGGTCGTGACACGTTTTTGTGGTGGCCCATGCAGGTCTAAACGACTAAATTGTTCGGTTTTAACTCAGGGACCGAACAGGCCTGCAACAAGATTGAGGATTTTAGGATAAAGGCTCATTCACAGAATAAGATCTTTTTCCAATCTTGATATCGGTTCTAGCCAATTTTTCCTATCGCCCTTGACTTCCAGGTAATCTATTCTAATCTTCCTATCCCTTCATCTTTCAGAATGGTTCAGGCGAGAAACACAGTAGGAGGCACATCAGAACCAGCTGAGCAGAACGTGCCCGAGACTCTTGCACTCCAGCCGCCTTCATCTGTTCCGGCAGTTACTCTGGATGGGGCACAGCTACTTGGAGTGTTCCAGGGATTGGTAGAATCCCAGAAAGAACAGATAGCACTTCTGCGGACCAGCCTCTCAGAAGCTATTAAGTCCCAGGAGTCGCCACTCAAGAGGCCAGGGAGTGCCAAAGACTTCAAGAACCTTAGACCCCTGGAATTTTACGGAACTGAGGGCATTCTCTATGCCGATGAGTGGATAGAGAATGTCGAGAGACTCCTGAAGACTGCTCGGGTCCCTGATGACCTCAAAGTGGAGTCCGCAAGCCTGCAACTGTTCGATATTGCTCGAACCTGGTTCAGAGATGAACCCCAACTATCTGCTCCTGACATCACCTGGGAACACTTCAAGAGGCTATTCAAGGAGAAATTCTATCCCGAAGTGGCTCGGGAAGCTCTCGAAAGCCAATTCGAGAGACTGGAACAAGGTAACCTGTCTGTTGATGAAAATACTGCTGAATTTAGCAGGTTAAGCCACTTTGCGGAGTACATAGTTCGTACCCCGGAGGACAGAGCACGTAGATTCAAGAAGGGGCTGTCTCCGGATATTCGCCTTGCTGTCACCACCAGCCGAGCTCGCACCTATGAAGAAATCCTGAGCGTGGCACAAGGCGTTGAAAGAGATATGGGGCATAAACTGAAACGAGAGCGAGATACAGGAAATGCGGGACCCAATAAATGCCCTTTTTAACAACAACAACAACAACAGCAGAGGGCCCCGCAGCAAACTCAGCGTCCTCTCCCTCGAGCTCCAGCACCCCAACACCAAGCTCAAGGACAGAATTAACGAGTTCCCACTTGTGGCTTTTGTCGAAAATAAGGTCACACCTGGCAAGTTTGTAGGAAGAGACTGGGTGCCTGTCTATATTGTGGATCAACAGAACATCAAGTGAGGGACTGCCCCACTGCTCCAGGACGCGGACAAGCTTACGTGATGACCGTGGAGAACGCGCCAACTCTGGAAGCAGCTAATGCGCGTAAGTGTTTCGTAGATACCTTTCTCTAGTATTGTTTTCGTGCCTATTGGTTCGTGACCTCAGCCCCAATCTAGTAATTTTTTGAACTTGCTAAATAACCTAGTATGCTTTTAAATTTGATAACTGTATAGATTCCTTAGGCTTTTGCGATTGTGCTTATTTTGTGTTATTCTGTGGACTTCAATAAATTTGTACCCCCTTTTCATCATCATCTAGCGCACTTAATTTTGCTGAACTCGACTAATGCTGCTATTTTATAGCCTAGTTTCGCAAGCTTACTCTTTATCGGGCTTGTTCGTGACACCTGTATTATTGAGGCCTGATCAACCCCACTAATACAAGTGTCTACTCAGAATCAGTGTACTACGGTCTGATCAACCTTAGTGCATTTTGATTCGCACTTCGCACGACTACTTTATGTGGATTGAGATATATAGTTGACTAGTATACTTGCCCCTAAATACGTCCGAGCACATCATATCAGTTACATAACTGTACTAATACGAGCATGCGAATAAAATGATTACCAGAATAAAATCTCAATCCATAACCGCCTGACAATTCCCATTAGAATTCCTTAAATGTCTTGATCCCTATATCTCTGTTCTACCACCTCGCCCTTAAACTCTTTATTATTGATCCTCGCCTTTCCTTATCTCGGAAAAACAAAATCCTGTGTTTGGTATAAATTGATTTGTAGTGCTAGACATACCCCTCAGACCGGACGAATTGATGATAACCCTTTATGACTAAGACAAGACCCTAGGTGCTGTATTTTGTGTTACAGACTTGAGATTCAATACCATAATTTATTAAGTTGAGACCTAGCCTTACTAGTTGTACAACCTTAGCGGATATATGGGTAAAATTATAAGTTGGGTAGCGACCGCAATGTCCACCTGAGAGAAACCCGTTAGACCGTAATCAAGTGAGTTTGGACAGAGAGAACCCTACCATAATTTAAATTTCGAGGACGAAATTTTTGTAAGTTGGGTAGGTTGTAAACCCCCTGAATTTTTTAATTTATTAAATCTTGGATTTTTCCCAATTTTCTGGAATTTTCTGGAAATTTTTTGTAATTAAAATCAAGGTTTTTAATTAATAAATAATTTTTAATTGGCAATAAATAATATTAAAATATCATGAAAATAACATTTTTGGGTGTAAAATGGAAAATTGGACTTAGGGTAATTTTTCTGGATTTTTCTGGGCCTCAGACCTATTTTTAAATGCCTGAAAACTATTTAATTAATTAATTAATTAATTATCTATTTATTTATTATTTATTATTTATTTTATTTTATTTTTTATTTTCTTTTATTTTTCCTGGCCCATTGGGCCGTGGCCCAGCCCGCTAACCGGCCCAGACCCTACCCTATCGGGTCGGGTCGGGTCGGGTTCAACCGAACCCGACCCGCCGTCAGCCCGACCCGCCAGCCCAGTCTCCCCGACCCAGCCTTCGTGCCCATGTCCGGCGCCGCACCGCCCGCCGCACCGGCCGGCCACCTCGCCCCCACGTCGCCCGCACCCCTCGGCCGACCCCGTCTTCAGCGCCGCCCTCCCCGGCCCTCGACGCCTCCTCCTCCTCCTTTATAAACCCCCCTCCCTCGCGGCTATACCCCTCCAGCCTCCTCCTCCGACCACCGCCTAGCGCCGCCGTCGTCCTCTCCTCGCCGACCGCCTCGACAGCTCCGCTCTGCACAGCCGCCCCTCCTCTGCTCCTCCTCCGCCCTCCTCGGCGTCCGGCCAGCAGCAACCGCAGCAGCAGCACGAGCAGCTCCCCACCGCCGCTGCCGGCCGCCCTGAGCCGCCGCTCCGCCCGTGGACGCCGCGTCGCCTCTCGGCGAACCGTCCCCCGCCCTCGCAGACGCATCTCCGGCCAGTCCCCGCCGTCCACGGCCGGAAATCCACCTGAACCCTAACCCTAGCCCTATTTCCCCTTCGCGTGTCCGACACGAGTCGGACACGACTCGACCCTGATTTTCGGGTCCCCTTCAGGTGCGTGTAACTTTCGCCTCGTAGCTCTGTTTTCATTTCCGCAAATTGCGTTGTGAAGCCTGTATGACCCTCTCGGTGTCCGGACAAACTGTTCGGGACATCGCGTCCTGTGGTAATCGCACACCGCAATCCAAAAACAGGAAAAACCAGACCCTGTTTCACCCCGGAACTGAGTGCGCCCCGCCAAACGGGACGACTTGATCGCGTGCTGTCTTTACAGATACGTGCGCATCGTCGATACGTACGTATGAGATTTCGTGAAAGCTGATTCGGGTGTGCGTGCACACCGAAATCAACGCGTATCCGCGGACATCGTTCCGTATCTGACTTTTCGGCAATTCGCCCTAACTTTTTGTACACTCGTCAGATCGAGACGAAACTTGCGCCATCGGACTCGTAGCGATACGCTGGTCCTGTGGGTCAAGTTTGGTTTGATTCTGAGAACGTTGACGAAATCGCGTGTCGTGGGCCCCACAGGCCCCGCTCGACGGGCGATTTTGTGTTCGGCTCATCGGAATCCAAATCTGGAAGTTCCGTTGGGTTCGTATCAGCGTTCCTGACATGTTGACACTAAGTTTGGTGAATTTGGAGACCTTTGACCCGGACACATTTTTCGGTGCAAAGCGGGCCCACCGGCGGACCCCATTTTGACCCAAAACTGCCATTTTTGCCCTTGTCTCCAAATTGGACCCAAGGGCAGGCATTTCTAGCTATTTGACATCTTCTGAGAGTGATGGTAATGTCTATTTCAGCTTTTGGACTCATCTTTGGAATTTTCCCCCAAGAGCCAATATTAATCAGATCCAAACAACAGGCAAGTACCTGCACTTCAAGTTTAATCTTTATATTGTAATAAATAAGTTCCCTGCTTTATTAATACCATTGATGATTACACGTAGAGTTAGAACACTGGACTTCATGTCTTGAATATTGGATTTCATGTCTTGCTTTTCGTGTCGGGCGGGAGAATACTAGGAGGCATGTGGTTTACCCTTCCCTTGTCATTGTGTGCTAGCTGTTGGTACGCGACTGTACCATCAGCCTTATACTTGATTATTCCCCTTGTCATTGTGTGCTAGTCGTCTATGACGGCCTTATTAGCCTTATAAATCCCTACATGCCAACGATGTATTCTAAATACACAAGTTCACGCACATAGTTCTTGTCGTGTTGCAGTTCTTGTTGTCGTGTTACAGCTACTTTTCCTGTCACATTTATTCCTGTTTTACTCATTTCTGGTTTATGGCAATTAATCATATTTTACTTCTAGTCCTGATTTATAGCATAGTTCTCAGTTAATTTCACTACTTATTTACGTATATTCTTAACATGATGCTTAGTCAATTATTGTCTACCTGTCACAATTATTTAGTTTAAATCTTGTTGTGCATTGTGTACTTTGCTCCTTTCCTGACTGGATCCGTTGTTTTAGGCGTTAATGAGAACCTTGCCCCCACCTATTATGGTCCCTTTGAGGCAGCAGGTGATACAGTTGCAGAGCCAGTTCCCACACAGGAAGCTACTCCTGCGGAGTAGCTAGTAGTAGCTATCTTTCATTTATATTCTTATCTTAATTAATCGGGTTTGTCCCCGATTTCATTCTGAATTGCTGTACTAAAACATTTGAATCTGTTGTCACATTTAATTTCAGTTGCAATCTTAAGTACCTGTTTCTTATTATTATCTTGCCTATGTTATTTGTGAATGAGCTAGACTAGTTAAATGTGGATATGACCTAGACAGCGTACTACCGCGGACTCTGCGGCGTAGGCTGGACATACCCACGCACTCGTGCCCGAATTTCCGGGTGCGGGTCGTGACACTCCACTACCGCCAGCCTCCGCCCCGAGCTCCGCCACCTCCCGACGCCACCCGACGCCCCTCCGCCTCGAGCTCCGCCGCCCTCGCAGACGTCCCCACCCGCCGTCGACCCTCCCCGAGCAGCATCAGCACCGCCGCCGCCGTGCCACGCCGCGCCTCCCAATTCACGACCAGCGAGGTACCTGTCTTCCCAGCCTCGTAACTCCCTGTGTATTGACCCATTTTCCATTCTGTCAAATCCTATGTGAAGACCGTGTGACCCTATCGAAACTCCGTACAACTCGTTCGGGGTATCGCATCATGTGTCGGCCGCAAACCGTGACGCAAAAACAGAAAAAAAAAAACCTTTTCTGAAAATTCAAAAATTGGTCCCGAACTCCCCAGTTCACGACCGTTTTGCGTGCAACCTGTTAACTGTTTTCAAAATCTACTTAACAGTAATTTAGACCTTATGACCAAGTTTTAAAACCCTATTTTTGTTCAATTTATTGTGCTGTAGATTGTGTTTAATTCGAGGGTAAAAATGGCCAAAAACTTGGTTATTAAAATACCCTAATTTTCTCGGAACTGGGTGCGCCCTGCTAAACGAGGCGACTTGGTCGTGTGCGAACTTCACCTAAAGGTGCGTGCCGTTGATACGGACGTGTGAAATTTTACGAAAGTTGATTTAGATGTGTGTGCACACCGGAATCAACTCGTATCCGTCGACAACGCTCCGTATCGGCCCTGTCCTAGAACTCGTTGTAACTTTGTGTGTGCTCGTTGTTTCAAAACAAAACTTACGCCATCAGACTCGTAGTATTTTTTTGGTCCCGTGACCCAAGTTTGGTTCGATTCTAAGAATGTTGATAAAATCTTATATCGTGGGCCCCACGGCTCAACTTGACGGGCGATTTTGTGATCGGCTCATCGGAATCCAGTTCTGGATATTTTGTTGGGTTTGTATCATCATTCTGGACTTGTAGACACTAAGTTTGACAAATTTGGAGAACTTTATCTCTGGCACGTTGTTCGGTGCGAAGCGAGCCACATGTGGACTCCACTTTGACCAGAAACTGTCAATTTTGCCCCTGTGTCCAAATTGGACTTATGGACATGCAATTCTATCTATTTGATATCTTTTAAGCATGATGGTAATATTTGTTTCAATATTCGGAGACATTTCTGAAGACTTCACGAATACCAGAGCAGCAGTTGGAAACCAAACACCAGGCAAGTGTACCTTGCCAACTTGCAGTGATTCCTGTTATAGTATTTGCTTGAGTTCTTTGTACATATATATATATACTCTTGATATAAATGTTCAACCTAGGACCGTGTGGCATTGCTTAGCGTCTGAATAACATTCGGATGTCGACGCCGTACGCGGAGTCGTGTAACGTCACTAGAGATTGATATCGCGACACTATATATATCTTCGTGCTTGCATTATCAAGTACGTCATACCTCAGGACACTTGACATTATTTATGTAACAGAACCTTCCTGAATTATTCATGGTGATTCTGTATAGGGTACAGGATGCATGACATGGACTTTATTGCATATGCTTAGCTATCATTATGACTCGCTGTATCAGTTAGAGGTCATGATCTTGCGTGACATGGACATGAGACATCGTGGATATGAGACGTGTGATTACATTGGGTGGGGAGAGACTTACCATACGAAAGGCTGATTATATTATATATATATAGTTATCTGGAGGTGCCTTAGACTCTGACACAGAGCTTTGGCACATGTACTGGCCCTTCGAGAAAATGTTGTTATGGGTTTCCTTGACACAGAGCCTATAGTAGTCTCAGCCTGAGTATGATTAATGCTCTCACTTGCATATTACATAGCTGGTTACATAGTTTACCCTATTGATTTATTTATTATTGTACTGCATTTATTTTGGCTTGAGTTATTCTTGTACCTTGCTATGTCCCCTGAGGACCTGGATCCGGATTGTGTCCCCAGGTATAGCCGAGGAGATCTATCCCGAGGTATACGGGACATGAGCATACATTAGAGCAGTACCAGAACCCGAGGACGAGGTCGTGCCAGAGGATTTCTCTTGAGTATTGGCTTTATATACTCAATTATTTCTGTTTCTAGTTACTTTATTTCCTGTCTATTGAATTGATGTATCAAACTTATTCTCGGATTGTTCCCCGAGACACTTTTATTGAGACTTGTTATATTATATTTTATTTTGATTATTCTGGCATTGATCTGTGATTACCTTCTGTGGATGAGATTAGAATATACTGTGACATTGTACCGTAGACCTATTTACTGTTGTTTTACAGCTTAAGTACACTATAATGGGTCCATTAAATTGGGTTTGTCCATTGGTGTGTGTTGCTGGCTATTGCCATATGGCTAGCCCTCGATATTTTGGGACTGGGGCATGACATGATCAGTCCACTATAGAACTTTGCCCCAAAGAGTTAGATTTTGATGCACAAATACATGCTGCGCACTACGCGATAGAGCACTGTCCCGATTGTATGCTTATTGTTCGAATATGCAAAACTGTTTCCAACTATGTTTTCAAAAGATGTAATCTGACTATAATCCTGAGCTGCATGAAATGAACTTAGGTAAAAGTAGCAAGATCACTAGTAATCTGACTATAATCCTCTCGAACTCTGGGCCCCGCCAACTCAGTTGGCGAGTGCTCCTCTCCCTGTAAATACACCAAACTCTTCCCTTTTTTTACAATTATATATAAATAAATATATATATTTTTTTAAAAACCGAAAAAAAGGGGTACAATAAACTCTTGCTGGCATATGGCACATGGTAAATAAACCACCACTGAAGATCTTGTTTTTAGTAGTAATCTCTCAATAATTTTCATGACAACCAAACTTTTATTTTGCTTCCATTGTTAGCTTTGCTGAACTTTGTCTTGTATGTGAATACTCAAATGCTTGCTTGGTAATTCTCTCTTTCCCCAAAGCATTTCGTTAGTGTATGATACATGTTGTTAATGGGACAAAAAAATCAAACAGACATTGAGGAAGTGAAAAGCTATGACAGGATGAACTCTGGAAACCAAGAAAACTAACTGAAATTCTAAATCAAATATTGTGCTACAAGTTATGGTTCAAGTCTCTCTGACTTTGAAAGCAATTCCAGTGGTACTTGTTTACATATATATGATATTGCACGTAAAAAAAAAATTACTCGGATATTGTTGAAAAATAGTTTAAATTAAAATTTCTTATAGATATGTTTTGAATGTATTTTAATTAGAATTTAAAAAATATGTCCAGGTAGTAAGATAATAGCATGTAGTTAAGCTATTACTTAAAAAAAAATTTAATTTTTAATCAAGTGTTAAACAGTTTCCAAGTCTCTTTATACTAAGTAGAGATCATCGATAGCGATAAAATACATGTATTGATTTATGGTGACATATTGGGAAGATCCATTTTAGCCATCTACCGGATCGATCATTGGCACCGGAAAACAAGAAATTAAGCATGTACTGACCTGGGGAATGAATTGTTTAGAGTTATTAGATATATTGCAGCAAACTTCTTATTTGTCAAGTATTCCCAGGAACAGAGTCTGATTCCATGGTTACACATCACAACCAATCATATCCTATTGAAACTCTTAACTGGCAACATATGACCGAATGAAAACACTATCCAAGAACTAAAATTACAAACCTGAGCAAAAGAAAAATAAGCATCATCAGTCGGTCAGGTATATGCCTAAAATGTAGGTTTTTGTCTCCACAACAAGAACAAGAGGATTGCGTAAACAAAACTTACATCATCGTGTCTTCTTCATATCGACTGACTCGTCGAGATCGAGATCGGATCTGCCAGATTGAATGGCATCCAGGTCAGCCAGTAGGGCATTATAATGGCTTTCAACCTCCTCTGCGCTCCTTCTTACCTCTGAGCAGAGAAGATACCTTCCACCTCTCCGGATCCTTTTCGAGCTCGGAATTCTCGTTCTCCTCCCAACTCCAACCACACGTCGTCGTTGCCACAGCACAAAATACGTCATTCTGAAGGTTTTTTTTTTGGCTAATTAAGAATGTGAAGAATACGTCCTTCTGAAAGGCGTATTTTTAACAGTTAAATTTTTTTTTTATCATAAGACAATCTAACGAAATAATTTTATATGCAAAATTTTTAGTGATGAAATTTTAGTGGCAAATTGGACTTTTAGTGACGAATTTGGCCTTTTAGTGACGATTCTCTGTGCTTCGAAGAAAAATTAATTTGTACAAAATACGCTCTTCGGAAGAACCTTGTTTTTATTATATATATATATATATATTACTGTTGAATCATTTAATATGTCTTTCCGCGTTTAGGATCTCAAAATATAATTTGTATATTTGTGCAAACTTTATGCTTAGAGAGCAATATTTATAATATTTGATGCTAAGTATTCAATTTTTGGCATATCCATCTATCAGCTATTAAATGACTGATGAACCATTGTATAAATTGAGGATAAGTAATGGCTAATATGCATATTAAGCGCAATTAGATTGGTTAATGAATATTCTGGTTAGATATTTCGGAAATTTTTGTACACAACATTAAAGTTTAATAAATTGTACATACAACACAAATTGTGAAAGCGAACCAAAATGTTCATAAACAATGAAAATGCGTACAATCATTAGTCAAAGCAAATGCATTTTTTGGCCAAAAAAAAAAAAAACACCGTCCATCTGTTGTACCATTTTTTTATTTTTTATTTACAAAAAAAAATCCAACTAATGGAGATTTCTGATTAGCATGTGAAGTAATAAGATCTAATATGAGGTTGAGGGTTCATATTTTTCAATACTCATTTTTTAAACCATAAAATTGTTTGATTTAGGATTTTCTTAGTAATGGTGTTTTCACCGATTTTGGGGTATTTTTGAATCGACCGTCTATGAAAACCTCTGCTTGGTAAATTTTATGAGGCACTGGTTTTGGTCGGCTCAATTTTTTTTTCAAAATCGGTATAATATAATTTTGGTTGGCTTTATAAACATCCTAAATCGATAGTTTTGAGAGGTTTTTGTCACGCCCCAGTCCCAAAATGCCGAGGGACTGAGCACGTGAGCAATGGCCAGCAGCACGCACCGATGGACAACCCAATTTAATGGATCCATCAGGGCATGCTTAAGATGTAGTCTCGCAGTAATATGTTACAAGTCTCAGGTAATTCTAATCTCATCCACAGAAATAACACAGATTAATTGCCAGAAAATAAATGCAATAGAAATAAGTATGCAATATCAAATAAGGTTATCTCGGGAACAATTCCAAGAATTATTCTGTTACATTTAAGGAAAAATAGACAGGAAATGAAATGCTGGAAATGGAAATACTGTGTAGTAGAAGCCGGTGCTCAGGAGAAATCTTCGGCCACTACTTCGTCCTCTGTTCCTTGTTCTGCTCCAAGGAGTGCTCCGGTATCGTACACCTCTGGGTAGTTCTCTTCAGCTGTACCTGGGGACATAATCCGGATCCAGGTCCTCAGGGGACAGCAAGGTACAGAAAATACAAGCCAAAATAAATACGGTGCAGCAAATGAAATAATCATCAGGGTAAACTAAGTAATCAACTATGTGATATGCAATATGAGAGCAGCACTAAAACTCAGGCTGAAGCCACTACAAGCTCTGTGTCGGGGAGCCGGTAGCGACAATAACTATGAATTACACTATGATATACACTATGTTTATATATAATATCAGCCTGTCGTCTGTGTGTCTCTCCCCACCCAATGTAATCCCACGTCTCATGTCCACGATGCCTCATGTCCATGTCACGCATGATTATAACTAATGCAGCAAGTCTGATAGCTATGAATCAATTGTCTAAGAATGTAAAGTCTATGTCATAAAACATGCATCCTATACAGAATCACCTTGAATGTCTCAGGAAGACTCTGTCTCATGAAATAGTGTCAAGTGTCCTGGATTCTGAAGTACTTGATAAGACAAGTACGATCTTTATCGGGTCTCGATATCCATGTCTATGTGACGTTACACAACACCGCGTACGGAGTTGGCACCCGACTATGATCGGACACTAAGCACGTCACTCGTTTCCTAGGTTAAGCAGTTAAAACATGTTTATAATTAATACCACAAGAAATCCATTAAAATACTATGTCAAGAATTACTGAGGTTTGGCAAGCTTTACATGTCCATTATTGCATAATTAAATCCAGAAAATAATTAGCAAGCTGCAGGGTTTGGCAAGGTACACTTGCCTGTGGTCCCGGCTATGTTTGCAGTTCTGACTTCGACGGAAATTGCAGACGGTACTCCGGTTGCTGAAACAAACATCACCATCAGATCCAGAAAATATCAATCAGCTAGAAATGCCTGTCCTTGAGTCCAATTTGAAGACAAGGGCAGAAACGGCAGTTTCTGGTCAAAACGGGGTCCACCGGTGGGCCCGCTTTGCACCGAAAAATGCGTCAGGGTCAAAGGTCTCCAAATTCACCAAACTTAGTGTCAACAGGTCAGGAACGCTGATACGAACCCAACGGAACTTTCAGAATTGAATTCCGATGAGCCGTTCACAAAATCGTCCGTCGAGCGGGGCCTGTGGGGCCCACGACGCGCGATTTCGTCAATGTTCTCAGAATCTAACCAAACTTGACCCACAGGACCAGCGTATCGCTACGAGTCCGATGGCGCAAGTTTCGTTTCAATCCGACGTGTGTACACAAAGTTAGGTCGAATTACAGAAAAGACGGATACAGAACGATGTCCGCGGATATGCGTTGATTCCGGTGTGCACGCACACCCAAATCAGCTTCCGCGAAATCCCACACGTCCGTATCGACGAGGCGCACGTATCTGTGAAGACCGCACGCGACCAAGTCATCCCGTTTGGCGGGACGTACTCAGTTCCGGGGTGAATCGGGGTCTGGGTTTTTTCCTGTTTTTGGATCGCGGTGTGCGATCACCACAGGACGCGATGCCCCAAACGGTTTATCCGGACACCGAGAGGGTCATACAGGCTTCGCAACGCAATTTGCGGAATCAAAAACGGAGCTACGAGGAAAAAGTTACACGCACCTGAAGGGGACCCAAAAAAATAGGGTTAAACCGTGTCCGACACGTGTCGGACACGCGGATCGAATTAGGGTTAGGGTTAGGGTTTTTCCTCCTGGCCGGCGGTGCTGCGGCGGAGGGCGGCCGGTGCTCAGGCGGAGGAGGCTGGGGCACGGGCGGCCGGGCTCGCGGTGGCTGGGGACTCGCCGGCGGCCGGAGACGGCGCTGCGGGCTGCTGCTGCTGGCTGCGGCTGTGCTCACTGTCGTCGGGGAAGGAGGAGGAGGGCTGCGTCCGGTGGCTCGGGGGGCGGCGCGGGGCGACGTCGGCGGCGAGGCGGGAGGCGGCGAGGCAGTGGCAGCGGCGGGTCTGAGGCGGTGGCGTTGGGTGGCTGTGGGGCGGAGGGGAGGAGAGCCGAGGGGGTTTAATAGGGCTGGGGAGCCGGGGGGGGTGGCCGGGTCTGGCGGTGGCGTGGAGTGGGTCGTGGGAAGGTGGCCGGCCGGAGCGGGCGGAGGGCGCGGCGGAGGCGGCGGGAAACGCGGCGGCGTGCGGGTCGTGCGGAGGCTGGGGAGAGGAGCGGGCTAGCGGGTCTCGGGTCGGGTCTGACGGATCCGACCCGACCCGCTAGGGGCTGGGCCGGGCTCGGGCCCAGTGGGCCGGGCCGGGCCGCGGGCTGGGCTGGGTAAAAAAATAATAATAATATTAATAATAATATTAATAATCAGTAATTAATACATAAATAATTAAATAATTAAATAAATAGTTTTTGGTAATTTAAAAATAGGTCCGGGGTCCGATAAATTCCAGAAAAATTGTCCTAAGTCCAGTTTTTTATTTTACATCCAAAAATATTATTTTCATAATATTTTAATGCTGTTTATTATCAAAAAAATCATTGAATAATTAAAACCATGTTTTTAATTTACAGAAAAATCCCAGAAAAATTCCAGAAAATTGTGAAAAATCCAGTTTTTAAAATTTTGAAAAATCAGGGGGTTTACAGTTTTTATGTCACGCCCCAGACCCAAAATGACGAGGGACTGAGCACGTGAGCAATGGCCAGCAGCACGCACCGATGGACAACCCAATTTAATGGATCCATCAGGGCATGCTTAAGCTGTAGTCTATCAGTAACATGTTACAAGTCTCAGGTATTTCTAATCTCATCCACCAAATAAACACAGATTAATTGCCAGAAATAATGCAATAAAATTAAATATGCAATATCAAATAAGGTTATCTCGGGAAACAATCCGAGAATTATTCTGTTACATCTTAAGGAAAAGACAGGAAATAAAATGCTGAAATGAAAATACTGTGAATATGAAGCCGGTGCTCAGGAGAAGTCTTCTGCAACTATCTCGTCCTCGGTTCCGGGTTCTGCTCCAAGGAGTGCTCCTGTACCGTACACCTCGGGGTAGTTCTCCTCGGTTATACCTGGGGACATAGTCCATTCCAGGTCCTCAGGGGACATAACAAGGTACAGAAAATACAAGCCAAAATATATGCAGTGCAACAATAAAATAAACAGCAGGGTAAATATGTAAACCAGCTAGTGATATGCAAGTGAGAGTTTTAGTCATACTCAGGCTGAGACTACTACAGGATCAGTGTCGAAGAAACCATAGCAGTATTTTCTCGAAGAGCCAGAACTTGTGCCAAAGCTCTGTATCAGAGACTAGGACACCTCCAGATAACATTATTTACATTATAATCAGCCTTGATATGGTAATACTCTCCCCCACCCATGAAATCTCACGTCACAGTTCCAGAAATATCAGGTACAAGTCACGCAAGATTGAACTAATGCAATGAGTCAGGATAGAATCTAAGCATGTAAACTGTAATGACATGAAAAATGTAGCCTATATGGAATCACCAGGTATATCTCAGGCAATTCCGTCACATGAAGAGTGTCAGGTGTCCTGGGTTGAGCAATTAAGCAAGTTACTTATGAAACTACAAGCAATCAAGTAAAATACTTTAACCAGAATTATCTGAGAATTTGGCAAGCTTTACTTGCCCACTGATATATAACTAAGTCCAAGAAATAGGTAGCAAAGCTGCAAGTTTTGGCAAGGTACACTTGCCTGTGGTTCCGGCTCTGATTGCGGCTCTGACTTCGGTTGGATTTGCAGGCGGTACTCCGGTTGCTGAAATAAACATCACCATCAGATCCAGAAAATATCAATAAGCTAAAAACGTATGTCCTTGGGTCCAATTTGGAGACAAGGGCAGAAACGGCAGTTTCGGACCAAAACGGGGTCCACCGGTGGGCCCGCTTTGCACCGAAAAACGCGTCAGGGTCAAAGGTCTCCAAATTCACCAAACTCAGTGTCAACAGATCAGAAACGCTGATACGAACTCAACAGAACTTTCAGAATTGGATTCCGATGAGTCGAACACAAAATCGCCCGTCGAACGGGGCCTTTGGGGCCCACGACACGCGATTTCGTCAACGTTCTCAGAATCGAACCAAACTTGACCCACAGGATCAGCGTATCGCTACGAGTCCGATGGCGTAAGTTTCGTCTCGATCCGACGTGTATACACAAAGTTAGGGTAAAATGCCGAAAAGTCGGATACGGGGCGATGTCCGCGGATACGCGTTGATTCCGGTGTGCACGCACACCCGAATCAGCTTCTGTGAAATTCCACACGTCCGTATCGACGATGCGCACGTATCGGTGAAGACCGCGCGCGACCAAGTCGTCCCGTTTGGCGGGGCGTACTCAGTTCCGGGGTAAAACAGGGTCTGGTTTTTTTTCCTGTTTTTGGATCGCGGTGTGCGATCACCACAGGACGCGATGCCCCGAGCGGTTTGTCAGGGCATCGAGAGGGTCATACAGGCTTCGCATAGAAATTTACGGAATCGAAAATAGAGATCCGAGGTGCAAGTTACGAGTACCTGAACGCGGCTTCACGAAAAGGGGGTTTCCTGTGTCCGACTCGTGTCCTGGACACGTGTCCACTGCTAGGGCTAGAGTTTGGTGTCTGCCGGAGTTGGGGCCGGCCGGTGGCGGGTTGGGCGGCGGAGGGAGCCGGGGACGGCGTCGCCGGGGGCTCGGGATGCGGGCGGTGACGGCAGAGGTCACCGGAGGAGGAGGCGGGCGGAGGAAATGGAAGAAGAGGGAGGAGAAAGGGGGCTGGCTGTCGGCTCGGGGTGTCTCACGGCGGAAGGAGGCCGGCTCGGGCGGCTCACGGTGAGCTGGTGGCGGCGGCGACGCTGGTCTGAGGGGGCGGCGGCTAGGGGAGGGGGAATTAGGGCTCCGGCGGGGGGGTTTGAGGGAGGAGGAGACCGGAGGGGGAGAGGACTTTATAGGCCGGGGCTGGGGCTTTCGTGGCCGGGGGAGTCGGTAGAGGAGGAAGACGTGGGGAGTGGCCCCTCCGGCGGAGGCGGCGGGGGCCAGGTCGTGGCCGGGGGACGCGGTCTCCGCCGATCGTGGGGGGGAGGGATTGGGGACGGGTCCGGGTCGGTGCGGGTTCCGGGTTGGGCGGACCCGCCCGACCCGCTAAGTCCGGGTTGCGGGCTGCTATAACGGGCTCGGCCCACTGGGCCGGGCCGGGCCCCTAAAATTTTTTTTTTAATAATAACAGTAAATATTTAATAAATAAATAAATAATTAAATAAATAAATTTAGGTGTTTAAAAAATAGGTCCGGGGCCCAATAAATTCCAGAAAAATTGTCCTAAGTCCAGTTTTTCATTTTACATCCAAAAATATTTATTTTCATAATATTTTAATATTGTTTATTATCAATTAAAAATTATTTAAAAATTAAAACCATGTTTTTAAATTACAGAAAAATCCCAGAAAAATCCAGAAAATTGTGAAAAATCCAGTTTTTAAAATTTTAAAAAATCAGGGGGTTTACATTTTATCATTTTACTTCATTTATAAATGATGGGAGTTGGGGGCAGTGACTCTTGTGGTTACCGATGAGAGTTATACGATCCTGTCTGGGTGGCAGAAGATCAGTGGATCGAGCCACGGGGGCGTATTATTTCTTCCATTTACAAATGGTGGGAGTTGGGGGGTAATGCCCAAAGGTATGCAATACAGTGTGTACAAAGTCCCGAACGTTACGTCGGGCCCCGAGCATTATGACGAAAATTAAATTTTTTTTATTTTACTTAATTTATTCTTGTGAAAAACTTTCAAAATCGCTCGTTACCAAGTATGAATTTGATTGGTTTAAAAGTCGTTACTTAAAACTGCTCAAAATCGGACCCCTCAAAACCGTTCATAACCACTGTTCTAAAAATATCTCATAACCGCAACCCCAAAAATTGCCAAGCATACCCGAGAAAGGTAAAATTGTTAGAAAAAGTCTCAGGAAGTTGTTCCCATTCTAATAACAACAAGATACATAGAGCTAGCTAGAAAGAAATATACTCCTTAATTTATTATTTGTTATCTGATCCAAAATATCATCCGAAATTTCTGCATCAACAGTGCATTATCGCTCGTAGGGGTTAGCATTTTTATTCAGTTTCAGTCGAACCAAAATAATCAAAATCGAATAAACCAAAATTCTAAAAATTTAAAATCGAAACTAAACCAACAATCGTCCTGGTTTATTCGGTTGGACTATTTTTAAAATTTGATGGACCGAACCCAAATTGTTAAATTATATATATATATATATATACTTTTTAATACATATGTTCGTTCTATTTCCAAGTTGAACCATAAATTACCAAAAATTGACTTTAAAATACATGTATAAAATTATTATTTAAAACATATATATATTTTTTTATTATAAAATATGCATAAATTTGAGAATAGTTATATTATAATTGTGTATGTTTTATTTGGTTGTCAATTTTGGACGGTTCAAAATCGAAATCGAACTGGCTTTTTTCAACGAAACGGAACAAAATATTTTACTGGTTCGGTTCTCACCCCTCGCTCGCTCGCTCGCTCACTCACTTTGTCTCTCCACAACTAAAACCCTACACTACTCTTAGCCCGCCGTCTCCTCCTCTCTTACCTAAACCCCCTCGCTCTCTCCATTTTC
The DNA here is from genome assembly GCA_036927795.1 of Iris macrosiphon. NCBI lineage: Eukaryota > Viridiplantae > Streptophyta > Magnoliopsida > Asparagales > Iridaceae > Iris > Iris macrosiphon. Next base: position 282,031,865 of record JAYESA010000005.1, on the reverse strand, counting down.
TTTTTCTCTCTCTTCCATATTTGCCCCCATATTTACACCTCTGCCACCACCCATGTCCCTCGCCACCTCCGCCTGAATATCTCCGTCCTATCGCCATGTCGGCCGCTTCCAGAGGCCTCATATACGCCCTTCTTCTCTCCTCGAGGTTCGCGCCGTCTCCTTATGCTCCGAGAACCTTCTCGTCCTCCGCCGCGGCCATGGCGGATATCGACGGCGCCTCCATGAGGGTCCTGTCGGCGGAGCCGAGGGGGATGTCGGCGGGGTCGAGGCGCGCCGGGGCGATCGCGGTCAAGTGCGGCATGACCGCGCTGTGGGACAAGTGGGGGGCGAGGGTCCCCGTCAGCATCCTCTGGCTCGACGACAACATTGTCACGCAGGTCAAGACACCGGAGAAGGAAGGGATCACTGCTCTACAGGTACAATGAATAACCATCTTCACGATGATGACGATGATGATGATTTCTAGGGTTTAGGGTTTTCTTTTCCGTGGGATGATTGGGATTGATTATATTCGGAAGTACTTGTTCGGGAAAGCTAGGCTTTGTGATATTAAGGGTCTGGTTGGTTCGCGGATTTGGAACACAAAAGTGGCCAAAATTCGGATTTTGGACCATTTCATTTCACGTGTTTAGTTGGAGGATTCGCAGACAAAATTTTCTGTAATTTGATATGAACAGTAAATCTCTCTCACGAAATCATAGTTTTGACATCGGAGTTTTTTTTATTCTCCGAAGTAGAGTAAAATTTACTATTCATGTCACTTAAAAAAGTTACACTTTTTCACTCACTTCAATACCAACAAAATACCAAACTTTATGATTGTTTTACTTCTAACCTCCACGTCTTCAAATTACCAAAACGAAGGATTTTTCACTTCGTTCCATTTCGCCACAATGCATACGCAAAATATTAATTTTTAGATTTTTTACTTCGCTTCACTTCGCCAAACTAAACAACCCAAAATTTGGCGAAGATTTGGATGTAGAATTGTTGTTGACCGGTGACAATCGAGGGTCCGAGAGACAATTCTCCCTTTTGTTGGTAGAGAGATGGATTCACCCAGAGGTATAATTTTTCTTCTGTAAATATGCTTCAGATGTGCGCTGAGCGAGATTTGAGCATGATTGCTCTAGTACCATGGAAGAGTTTGTTTGAGGATATTATACATTCTTATAGATTTCGTAGGTAATGTGGATACTTTAGAATAATGATTCTAGGGTTTTAGATCTAAGGTTTGTGGTTCTCTTCCTGAGGTGATTGGCTTTTCCTTAGAGAACATGAGCCACACGGGAGGTACTCATTATCGTTCAAAGCTCGGCTCGTTAACACACATATACATTAGAGATAAGTGTCACGTTCCGGTTTTGCAGAACCAAAAGTCATTACTGAACGTAATGTCGTAAAAGTCTAAATTATACTTGTACAAGAGAAGCACAAAAACGTTCGATAAAACATCAATCAAAAGCAAAGTCATTGCAGCAGAAATAATATGCAAAAAAAAATTGAATAAACACAAGATATATAAAAAACAATTATTTTTATTGATAAATGTAGCGGAATTACGACTCTTAGCCAAAATAACAACTCGATTATAAACCATTATCTCATTACAATGAATAATGCCATAAGGCTTACAACTCAAGAAACTTTTACAAACGTCATATATTATGTCCTTTATATACAAAAGAATAAACATCTACAGTCGAACAACCTATGTTGTCATGGGCGACGCCTAGGCACCCCTATGCGGCTTAGGCGTCCAGGTTAGGGGGAGCTCGCCTCGACCCGGGGAGAAAAAGTTTCTGGCAGTCGACGGGCACCTAGGCGTGCCTAGGCGGGCGCCTAGAGGCAACCCGGGGAATTCTAGAGGCTCGCCTAGGCGCGTAGAGAACAAGTATCACTGAATACATGCTTTACATCATATTATACATAAATCTTAATATATCATGATACAATTTCATATCAGTCACAAGTATATAGTTTTTTGCAACATGTACATGTATACAAGATTCTGGGGTCACTAGATTTCTGTTGGAAGCGTGAAAGTGCACTTGTTGCTGCTGCTGCCTGGTTGCTGCAGGAAAAAGTCTGGACGGACGTCTAGGCGCGCCTAGGCGAGGCGGGTGGCTTCTCGCCTTGCCTAGCGCCCAGTACAACATAGCGAACAACTTTAAGTTACCAATCCGAGCTTCCATTGTTTCAATCTTTCAAATTTATTCCAACCAAGTTTCAGTTAGACTTCAAAATTTCTCCTAATCTATCAATCTCGTCACTCCGAATCACTAAGATTAATAACCAAGAATTCCAACGTTCACCAAGCCGAGTACAAATGTTCAATTAATATCCATTCATGCCATGTTCAGGGTTACATAGTCAAGTCATAGAAAATTTCAGTACTATCATCAATTAATTTTCAAGGTCAATCTCAATTTATAGCTAGCTCGCAAAACTATTAGAAACATATATGAACACAATGACTCTTATCCAAGGCTTATCATCTTTTCCTATAACAATATTTTCAATTAATAAAGTCAAAATGTGTCACAAGTGTGTCCCTGCAATAATTGTTAGCTTAATAAAATATAAGTATGTAGTGAGTTCGTCTCTGCAAACAATCTGATAGGCCTGCAAGTAGATTGACATTAGTATACATCCTAACTATATGAAGGTCACTGACACCATAAGCCATCTTGGACTATCTCGGGTTAGACGGGTTAGACGGTTCCCTTTCAGTAGTAGGTAGGTAGTCCCTCTGAAAGTTTTCGAATCACCTTGTATTGCGCTACGTCCTTCAAGTCTGGGTAGTTAGCCTTATTGAAGGTCTCACAATACCCCATGCTAGTATGTCAGCACAACTCTCATAATTTTCTCTTAGGCCGAATTAGTTCCAGTTCCTCAGTGACCATTTAAGGAAAGTCAAACATTGTGCACATGTTCATGACTATGCAAATACGTAAACAATTTAACTATAAAAGATATGCATGGTATAAAAACTGAAAAATAACTATGCAACATAACTCTTTTGACTACTATATTTCCTCGAGTCATCACTCTTCAGTGTTCTAAAAGGCGATTTTAGGTAGAGCCTATGGTCCGCCTAGGTTTCGATCGGAATCGGGGTCACGACGGATCCGAGGGAAAATCGGAGTTAGGCGGCCACCTAGGCTGTCCTAGGCGGTGAGGCGGCCGCCTAGGTGTGTGCGCTCGGTGGCGAGGCAGCCGCCTAGGCGCGGGCTGCAAGTGTGTTTCTTCTTCTTCTTCTTAGATTTTTTTTGATCTTGATGATCTCCTTCTCTAGCTTGGCTTCTTCTCTGGAGATGAGCTTCCTCTGCTTCTTCTCGCCAGACTCTCCGTCCTCGTTGTCCTCCTTGTCGATGTCGTACTGTTCTTTTTCGTCTTCGTCTTCGTCGGAGGGGAGGAGGAAGTCGTCAAGGCTCTAGGAGAGGAATTAGTTGGTGTCAAGGTATGGGAGGCGGAGCTGGAGGCGGCTCATTAGGGTTTATAAGACTAAAGATGGGGAGACTTTATACTTATAACATGTTTTCCAATACATATATCAAAACAGTTTGGGCCCATTTACCATTTGGGCCAAGTTGGTGGGTTACATATTATAACATGGTTTCCAATACATATATCAAAATAATTTTTGGAGTTCTCTTATGATAACTACTATAATTTAATTAGGACAACATTCTAGAAACATTCCAATTTTCACTTGAGCATATTTTTAATTCCTAGATTTTTTTTTAATTTTTGACGACCTCCTAGAATTAAGCGACCGCCTAGACGTTCTACGCGCTAAGCGATGGGTGGCCACCCGCCTAACGCTTAGCGTCTTTCACAACCTTGTCGCTCGTACCATTTTTTTTCAGTCAAAAGATTACCACAATTACTTACTTTTCACTCCAGGGATTCTACCATGTCGATCCAACGGTCCCAAACATTTCTCCATAAATTCTCTCTGAAAACAACAATATGATAATTCAATCGTCGATAACACCAATACAATATTCTACATGATAACAAAATCAACAGTACTATATTTCTCAACCCTATATTAATTTAGTTCTTTTTACTTAGCATTAACCATCTAATGACATACAAAAACAAAGACTATTAAACATTATTTTATGTGTGAAGCCGTGAAGGTAAAGAATAGAATGATCAAAATCACCCACCATATGACGAATTGACTTCGTCTCGACCATGAAGACTATGAATGATGCCTATGCACGAAACCAAGTCTATTCAGGCTCTTCAAGCCAACAAATCATCCTAATGCACTGCGCGAAGTATAACATTACAACATATATCACCCAGAAAAAGTTTCGTTCACGAAACTTGATGAACATACTCCTATGCATCAGTTGACCAATGATGCGAACTCCTTATTCTCTGATTCAAACTTCCATGACATTTCCATGACTGAATGACCATCAAAACACGTAAATCAAAACCCAAAACAATTTGAAACGTCTTTCATTTCTGATCAACATATGAGCAAATCCTTCAATACACCACAATACTCTTGCAACAATTCTCTCCGCTTATGCCTATGCATTCTCTTCCAATCTGTAGCTGCACCAACATACTCAAACAGATGAACTCAATGAACTCCTCAAAACATTTTCCTTGTCAAACTTGAATATGTCTCGCATAACTTCCCATCCTTTCTAAGTACCAGCTCACTCAGATTGGCAATTTGAAGCTTTTCGCCTGGAGATATTTATTGTTTTGTATATAAATGACATAATGCATGGAATATCATTGTTTGTAATATTTTTTTGAGTTGAAGCCTTGTGGCATTGTTCATTGTAATCTATGTTTTAAAAAATGCACTTAAGCGGTTTTGGAGACCTAGACGCCTCGCTTAGGAAACTCTCGTCCCAAAAAATGGACCCGCGCTTAGGCGGCGCTTAACAACGCCTCGTCTGCCGCTTGGCGTTGGAAAAAGTGCCAAGCTTTAAAAAAAACGAAAAAAAATCGCTTGACAATGGTATTTTGATAACTTTGTATTTTGATTATAGTATTTATATTGTGTCTTTGCTTGATTGATAATTGGTATTGTTATTCATGCATAAACTAATAGGATTGTATGGAAAATATATTAAAATTTATGTGTACATAGAGTATTTTACATGTAGGTAGGTAAAAATGGGTGAAGTGCTGAGCGCTTAGGCGACGCTTAAGTGCCGTTTAAGCGTGCTTAAGCGAGGCGCCAACTTCATTGCCTCGCCTCACCTCACTCTTAATATAACATAGATTGTAATGAGATTCAGTATTTGTAATCGAGTTGTTATTTTAGCTAAGAGTCGTAATTCCGTTGGAATTATCAATAAAGAAAATTATTTTTCATATATCTTGTGTCTGTTCAACTTTTGTGCTTATTATTTCTGCTGCAATGACTTTGCTTGTGATTGATGTTTTGTCGGCCGTGTTTGTGCTTGTCTTGTACAAGTGTAATTTAGACTTGTACGAAATTACGTCCAATGACGACTTTTGGTTATGTGGAACTAGACGTGGCAATAAGTACCCCTTAAGAAACATATTCTTATAGATAACCTAGGAAGGACACTTTAACAAACATATAATAATGGTTCTAGGGTCTAGACCCAGTGTTCAGGATTCTAGTCTTGAAATATTTAAATTTATTAGATTGGAAACAACTGTCTCAGATTGCTAGATTTTGTTTTAATTTTGTGCAACTACACCAAAACTCTAGAAGATGAGAGTTGAGATTCCGTAGGGTATAATTTTTCACAAAGTCTGTGTAAAATGCGTTGCTCTGCTCTGTCTTTGCTTGAAAATAACCATTCAACCCAAATTGACTTGTTGGTTTTGTATTGTTATACGGAGAAGATACAAGCTTGAACAATATACATAGAGATAACTACACTTCAACAAATACACTTTACAAATAACCTAGGAAACTTGGACGCTCCAAAAAACATAATATTCGGGTTTCATTTTCTTCTTCTTCTTGAAGTGCTTGAATTTATTAGATCTGAAACTACTTGCTCACAGTTTTACGATTTTTAAGTGCAACAAAGATTTTCATTTCGTTTTTGAAAGTCCCTGCTGCCGCTACATCAAATACTAGAGTTGTGATGAGGATTGATATTTATACATTTATACCATTCTAATTTGCCCAATATGTCCCGTGTTCATTTTATTGTAGAGAACTGGATTTGCGTAGCAATATCACTGTTCTAAAAGGTGGCTGTCTAGGCGCTAGGCGGCTGGTGTCCGCCAGATGTCCGTCTAGGCGTCCGTCTAGTCCGCCGACGCCTGACTATGCATGTTATGGGATTTTATGGACTTCTTATGCAATTTTTATTATGTTTTTTTGAATCTTTTAATATCATTTGAACCGCCTACATCTAGGCGGGCGCCTAGGCAGTTGCTTAGGCGGGCTAGGCGTTAGGCGGCGGATATCTGCCCGACTAGCGCCTAGCGTTTTTCACAACCTTGAGCAATACATTTTTCATAAAATACGTTTATATCCATGCAATGAGATTTCCATGAGTTGCTCTGATACCAACAAAGTGTTTGTTTGATAATAAGTGTCAATATTGTATTTCTATATGAAGAACATCTAGCTTGCACCAATACTCCTCCAGAGGACAACATCTGTGTCCGAGTTCGCCAAACATCCGAGGAAAAAACACCTGAAAAAGGTTTAAAGTTATTCCACATGTTTGTGATTTTGTCAAACATAATCATGGTTGTAGATGTTGTCCGCTATGCCAATTTCAATGTTAACATCATTGGTAACCCGACATAATTTTACAAAAGATATTGTTTATGTCGTTTTACAATATGTCAGTCGACAAATTTGGCCCAAGCCAATTTGTCGGCGATGCATTTTCTTCTTCTTCTTCTTCAAATGTTGATCGATACTTGGTTTAATCGAAATTTGAGTTTTTTCTTCTTCTTTTCGATGAAGGGTTTTAAGTTCTAAATTACTTAAGTCTTTTAAAGTACTCTTAAATCACTTGGACTTCTATATTACTTGTATATTCAAGTGCTAAATTATTTAGTCTCTTGAATTAATTTAACTTCTAAATCATATTACTTGGACGCTTAAATCACTTGATACATAATTTAATGTTAGTAGTTTTTTCATTTGTACTTAGTTTTTAAAACTTTGTTAGTGTGTGTATATATATATATATATATATATATTTCAAAACTCGATTCAAACATGAATCGGGCATCTACAACCTTGAACATAGTACAAACGTAATATATATATATATAAAACTTTGTCACGTCTCGATTTTGCCGAACGTGATATCGTACAAGCGTAAATTGCGCTTGTACAAGGCGTGCTCGTGCTCATTTACGAATCGGCTCTTGTTTTATAGAATTTGCAGCTGATAACAAAGAAATTCAATAACAAATAATGTAAATGAAATAACTCTTTATTGCTAACTTTTGTAATGGAAACATAGGCTCTCAAACAGTTGAGTAGGAAAATGTCAACTTGGCTTACAACTTTCAAAATAGTAAAATGAGATACATCGTTCTATACATTATATCCCTTGTTAACAATAAGTAAAAATACCTTCGGCAAAAGTTTTTTCTCGAAGTTGGAAGCTTCAAAATGTAGGCAAAGCTTTTAAGAGTTGGATGAGCTTAAGGCCTCTGATCGTCTACTAGATTCCCGACATCTATGGAGACGTAGGTCGGTATATTGGAGAATGCACTGGTGAGCGACATTAACCCGTCACTTAAAATCAACATAATAATCTTGTGGCAGCATACAATATTATGAGTGATCTTTATATTCTTTCTTAGGTTCAATTAACAATTCATATATAATAGGAATGTAAAAACATAATAAGTATCACTATGCGGTGATTCTTACCCACGAATGATCTTCCTTCTCTGCAGACAAGGATTAACTTTTCTCTGTAGACAACATCATTAGCGATGCAACCTGTCTATATAAAGGTCATCAGTGAACACATCATCTTGGACTATTCATGAAAATTGCGACGTTTCTCTCGGTAGAGGTAGCTAGCCTCACTGGAGTCCCGCAATCCATGTGCATTATACATCAACACCAATTATCCTTGTTCCTCATAGGCCGAATCGATTCTGCGGCCGCGTATACCGTTCGAAAAAATCAAATCTTATGCAAAAGTTGTCTATGACCATGAATGCAAATGCAGAATATAACATGTATGATAATAGAATACTTAGAAATAATTATGCCACACATTTTCATTTGTATTTTCATATTTTCTCGAGCCATCGCTCACAATTCCATACTTTCCAATCCAGGAATATATAACTTGGCGACTCAACTGTCCAATTTTTTTCACACTTTCATTACTTTGTTAAAACACGACAATATTTCCATCATTCTTTACAACAAGTTGACAACAATATCTTACTATCGTTTATCTTTTGAAACTCTTGTTAAGGTATCATTGATCGAAGGACAATGCATAAAGGAAAGAAGTTCTTTTGTTAAAACGTGAAGATTAAGAAGCGAAGAGTCAAAGTCACTTACTATTGGAGAATTGCTGAGTGAGAATTTCCATGCGTCGTCAAACTTTGCCTCGTTTACCTGCATTTGCACCAGCAGAGCTTTAATATTCTTCTTCTCTCTTTCTCTCAGAATTCGATATGAATGCAAGCAAGCAATAAAATCATCCATAAAAAACATCCACGAAAAAGCATCTACAAAACCAGCAACGAATATCATTCAACGAAAACAAATAGCGAAAAAGTTTGAGGTAGATACTATTATATAGATTTCGTTCTCCAAGACTCGATTAACTGCATTTATGACTCAATTCATTCTATGGGTGGGAAAAAGTCTCAATTTGCTTTGTCCAAATCAATCAATATCGATTTTTTTTCTTCTCAAATAATTTGATTCCAACATGACTATTCAAGCCACTAGCCCACACGGTGCCCCATGCTAGGAGTGGGGCACTACATAGTTGAGATATGATAAAATAACAATCCATAGTGGCGAATCATCTATAAAACTTTTTTGGACCTAGTTACTACATAAGTGATGCATAAAGTATATATTTTATGAAGATCTACATTTAAAAATGTATGTATATGCTTCAGTCTAGAACTTTTTGGAATCTAGTTAAACATAGATATACATATTAAAAGATCTAATTTGTAAAATATGTATATATATGTGCTTTCATGTGTATATACAACCATACCCATACCTTATTCGTAATTTTCTAAGAAATGCTTTATTTTGAATATGTATCGTGCCCATATCCTAACTAAACTGTGCTCATGTCTAGGGCTTCGAGGCAACCCAAAAGATGGTACAATATTGGACCATATACTGATATACATATAAATAACAACATAAAAAAAAAATATTCATGTTTCACATAGATAACTACCGTCTAATATGCTTTGGTGTAAAATTTTGTTGTCTTAGAGGAAAGTCACTAGCTTGCAGCAACTTTTTTTAGGATTTAGTGTCTGACATCAAGTGCCAGTTTATATCTAATTTGAGTACCTTAGATTTAAATTGGAGTATAGTCCTTTTAATGAAATGTTCATATAATTTGGGCTACATTATACTTGCTATTTTTAAATCGTAGTATCTATCTGGATATTGGGAAGTTATGGCTTAATGTTTGTCATGTTGATCAATGCAATTAGCTACTAGGAGTCCTATGGATACTGGGAAGTCATGGCTTAATGTTTGTCATGTTGATCAATGCAATTTGCTACTAGGAGTCCCATGTCACTTGTGCTCATCTGGACGTTTTATGTTGGAGGGGTTCCTTAGTTTTGCACGAGATTAAATTGAATGGCATAAAGGTTAGAGTGCCTAGTATCGCCGTCGGACCTTCCTACGAGTATCGGGATCGACGATATCGGATTGGAGTATCAGATTTTTTTTGGTATCGGAAAACAAATAATTATTAATAAATTATTAACATTTTAGAAAATATATTTATACATTTAGGCATAATTTTAAGTATTTTAAGTATTGTTTCTTAGTAGTTTCGATATTGAATGAAATAGTAGTCACCCTTGCCGACTAATTTACATGAGATTGGTAAGTTTTCATCTTTTACATGCTTTTACAACTTTACTATGTTTTTACACTCTTTCTGATTGGTCTTTTTCGTTCAATTTTATTTGCCACATTGACCGAAAAAGACTCCCAATGTCGGTATTAATCAGTATCGGATATCGATCGGTATCTGATCGGGACATGTCAAATTGTATCAGTATCGGCCTATACGACAAACTATGATTCTTGTTCATGATAGGGTCTTCTCTACTTATAGGTACCTTGGGCTATGAAGTTGGCAATGGCACTGGCACTGTCACGACTGGTTTGATGTCATGTGGGTAGCTCTCACGATCCGCACCCAGATATTTGGGCACGAGATCATGAGTACGTCCAGCCTCCGCTGCAGTATCAATGGTAGTAAGCTATCTAAACCTCTTCCATAATCCTCCAACATTCTATTTATTATATTCACAAGTAAGTTTTACTCTAGCTCATTCACAGTAAGTAAATAAATAGACAGAAATCATGACTGGAAGTAGAAAATACTAATATATCATAAAATATAGTTTTGAGACATCCACAAATCCAAAGTTTAATACAAACCATAAAGAATGATAAATCGGGGACAAACCTGCTTATTATGCTGAAAAGAAAAATACTAGCTAACTACTACTCTCAAAAGTAATCTCATAGGTCGAGACCGGCTCCTCAACAATTTCATCTGCTACGTCATGTGGGCCATAAAAGGTAGGGGCATAGTACTCATTATCGCCTAATATGTCAACGGATCTGGTCAGGAATGGAGCAAGTACTAATACACGACAAAGCTTATACTAAATAATCATGATAAGTAGTGGAAACTGACTAGATATCAAGTACTGTAAATCATGGATATAAGTGAAACATGAATGTCATAAGACAAGAAAATAAAACAACTATAAGACAATAAAAGAAGTGTGTGTATATGTGTGTTTAGAATACATAGTCGGCATGCAGGGGATAGACTACTAGCCGTCATAAATAATTGAGTATAAGGCTATTGGTATATTCATATACTCAACAGCTAGCAGTTACAACATGGTGAAAAACGTGCCTCCTAGTATTCTCCTTTCCGATACGAAAATCAAGACACGAAATCCAAAATCTATCACCAAGTGTAATCATGCAACGAAGTACTAGTAGAGCAGTGAACTAAATATTATATTATAAAATACAAATTTGAAGTGCAGGTACTTGCCTTTGCCTTAAAATAATTTGAAGTTGATGTATCGGTCACGATCGTGCCAATACGGAATGAAGCCCAAATACTAAAATTCAGATAAGAATCCAATTGTAGAAAATAATATTGCCAATGATTTCAGAATTGTCCGAATAGTCCGATAGATAAAAATAGTTCCGATTTGTAGATTCGACAAGAATTGATTTTTTTTATAGATATTTCGGATTCCGCACCCGAGGCCACAAGGAGAAAAAAAACCAAATTAGCTAACGATAAGAAATTAGGTAAACTAGCTTAAACTTGGAAATAGGCAAGATTTGACTAGAAAATTTCTTAAATTGTCGAATTTTATATCTTATTATTCAATCTATTAAATTTTCTTTAATTATTAAATCCTGACCTTGATCTTTTTCTTATACTTAACTATATAAGTCCACATTTGTTTGCTCAGGAGAGTACATTTTGCTTTACCATGTGTACTTTAACCATTGTGCTCTTCATGCTTATATTCTTCCTAGCTATGCTTCTTTCTTATGTGTTTTAAACTAAACTAAAACACAAATGACATGAACTACTATCTAACGTGTGTACAATTTTTCTCTTTCTTAGCTAAAGATTTTTTCCCATTCTTCTTCTTTTTAGATATTGTTTTTGTCTTTGTTCTATTGGTTATTAGAGTTATATATATATGGTGGTTTGAGAAGAACACAAAGAAAACGAAAATGTGCTCACTTTATGGAGATCAGCCGACTTCGGAAGGCACGACACTGGAAACTCGGACTGCTGCGGACGACGGCACACTGAGGTGTGACCAAACCCATAGGCTCGTCGGAGTTTCGGAGTTGCGGTGTGTTCGATGAGCAATCGTGAACGTAGACGACGATCGGTCGAGATGAGCTGACACTGGGTCACATACGAGAAGGTCGCCTGTGAGCGGATGCGAAGGCGGGAACGAAACAACGCTGGTAGTGCGGCGTTGCAGGTGGGTTAGAATGAGCGCAAGGAGGGAGGTGTCGAGAAGGAGGGACTTGGCTTTTGGTTGTGGTGAGAATTAGGAGTGATGTGAGTTTAAAAAGATGGAGGAAGATGTGAGATTAGTGGGGAGATGAAGATGAGGAGAGTGCTGGTCCTTAGGAGAGTAGGGAGATGAGTGGGGTGATAGTTATGACCCATTCAAAAGTCCTACAGGAATCCAATTTTTTTATGAATCATACCCTTTGATAAATAGAAAACTTTTAAGGGCCTAAATGAAAAAAAAGTGTTCACATGTCAGTTTCATTTTCCGAATCATTATTTAAATTCTTAATCATTGAATAATTATGAGTATTATAATCATTTGCTTACTCGTGTTGATGATGCTAGCTTCTAATAATTTTAATCATGATTAATCAACGATAATTTTATTGTTTATCTTTTTTTTTTATTTCTACTTAATTGTTACCACTAAGTGGTAAATTCAAATTAGAAGTTTAAGACATGGTAAGAAAAATTCTTAAATTTCAGGTAGGGACAGTTAAGGAGGAACATAGATATACTTCAACAATCATATATAGGACCAAGGTGCGGAAAAAACCCAAAGGTGACACTCACAAACCTTTGGAATTGGAGGAAATTAAGTTAAATTATGATTATGAACCAAGACTTGATTATGATTTTGTCATAGGTTGGCCTATTGGAGACTAGTATTCTTGTATATTTCTTCGATACATGACATTATTAGATTTGGAAGAAGTGAGAAGCTCAGCCTAAGATTTATTTGATCGTTTGGCATCCTGGATTGGAGAAGTTGTATATCGTTTGGCATTGCCAACCACTTTAGACGGAGTACACAACGTGTTGCACGTGAGAATGTACGTGGCCGATCCAAGTCATATTTTGGACAACTCGGAGATTGAAGTAGGCCCCAGCTTGACCTACCAAAAGAAGTCAGTCGAGATATTAGACCTGAGGGAGAAAGTTTTAAGGAATCAAGTTATTCCTCTTGTCTGTGTCGCTTGGAGGCATCATTCTCCCGGCGAATCCACTTGGGAGCGAGAAAAAAATAGGGAGGGTTACCCGTAACTTTTTGAACCTTGAGGTATTCCAACTCTCGATCTTTCGTTTGTGCCTTTCTTAATTTTTTAAATTTTGAGGACGTATTTTTTTAAGGAAAGTATGTAACTGGCCTGACTTGACATTTAGAATTTTTTTTATCAAGTCTTAAACTTCTAAAATTTGAATTTACCAATGAAGTAGAAATAAATAAATAAAAAGGAAAACAATTTGATAAACAATAAAATTATTATTGATTAACCATGACTAAAATCATTAGAAGCTATTATCATCAATAATTAAGTAAATAATTATAATACTCATAATTATTTAATGATTAAGAATTTAAACAATGATTCGGGAAATGAAACCGACTTGTGAGCACTTTTTTTTCATTTAGGCCCTTGTAAGTTTTCTGTCTATAAAAGGGTGTGATTCATAAAAACCAACGAATTGGATTTCTGTAGGACTTTGAATGGGTCATAACTAACACCCCACTCACCTCCCTATTTTCTCTCCTAAGGACCAACACTCTCCTCATCTCCATCTCCCCACTAATCTCACTTCTCCCCCCATCTATTTAAACTCACTCCATCACTTCTAATTCTCACCATAACCAAAACGTCCTCACCATAATACTCGGCCAAGTCCCTCCTTCTCGACACCTCCCTCCTTGCGCTCATTCCAACCGACCCGCAGCGCCGCACTACCAGCGTTGTTTCGTTTTCCGTCTCCGCAACCACTTACAAGCGACCTTCCCGTATGTGCCCCACTGTCAGCTCATCTCGATAGACCGTCATCTACGTCTATGTTCGCGGTTGCTCCTCGAACACACTGCAACTCCGACGAGCCTTCGATGTTTGGTCCTACCTTAGTGTGGCACCGTCCTCAGCAGCCCAAGTTTCTAGTATCGTGTCCTCCGAAGTCGGCCGATCTCCATAGGGTGAGCACATTTTTGTTTTTTGTGTGTTCATCTCAAACCACCATATGTAGAACTCTAATAACCAATAGAACAAAGACAAGAATAATAGCTAAAAAGAAGAATGAAAAAGGAATCTTTAGCTAAGAAAGGGAAATGGTGCACACATTAGGTAGTAGTTCATGCCATTTGGGTTTTGGCTTAGTTTAAAACACATAGAAAGAAGCATAGTTAGGAAAAATATAAGCATTGAGAGCACAATGGTTAAAGTACACATGGTAAAGCAAAATGTGCTCACCAGAGCAAACACATGTAGACTTATATAGTTAAAAATAAGAAAAAGATCTAAGGTAAGGATTTAATAATTAAAGAAAATATAATAGATCGAAGAATAAGATATAAAATTCGATAATTTAAGGAATTTCCTAGTCAAATTTTGTCTATTTTCAAGTTTAAGCTAGTTTATTTAATTTCTTATCGTTAGCTAATTTGGTATTTTCTCTCCTTGTGGCTTCGCGTGCGGACCTCGAAAAATCTAAAAATTCAATCCTTGTCGAATCTATAAATTGGGACTATTTTTTATCTATCGGGACTATTCGGACAATTCTGAAATCGTTGGCGATATTATTTTCTGCAAATGGATTCTTATCTTGATATTAGTATTTGGGTTTCATTCCGTATCGGCATGATCGTGACCGATACGTCGACTTCAGATTATTTTGAGTCAAGTACCCTGTACTTCAAGTTTGTATTTTATAATAGGCTAAATTGCAACTTGATACCCTCAACTATCATTTTTTTTAACTTGATACCCTCAACTTTTATAGGTACCAAGTTGATACCGTAAATTTTTTTGGGACCAAATTGCCACTTCTCTTCTACCCCCAACCCCGCCCCCTCTCCGGCTGCGGGTGGCGGGCGGGCTCGCGGGGACGTGCGAGGGTGCGCGCAAGCGGCAGCACGACAGCTCGCTGCGGCTCTCGAGGCAGCACAGGGGTGGACAGGAGCGCGGGCTCGAGGGCAGGTAGGGTGGGTCGGGTAGGGGGGGTCGCGGGGGGGGGGGGTAACAGCCGGAGGGAGGGTAGTTTAGGAATAAAAAAATTTGGGTATCAAGTTAGAAATATAAGTTGAAATAGGGTATTAATTTAGTACGTATCAAAGTTTAGGGTATCAAGTTGAATTTTGTCAATAGTTGAGGGTATCAAGTTGCAATTAAGCCTTTATAATATAATATTAGTTCACTGCACTACTAGTACTCTGTTGTTAATTACATTTAGTGAAAGATATTGGATATCGTGTCTTGATTTTCGTGTCGAGAGGAAGAATACTAGGAGGCATGTGGTTTACCTTTTTCATCACGCCGAGACTGCTAGTTGATGAGTATACGACTATATCAACAACCTTATACTCGATTATTCCTGACTGTTGGCCGTTTATGACGTGTCTTATTAGTCTTATAACCCCCCTACATGCCAACTATGTATTCTAAACACACATATACACATACATTGTTCTTTTATTGTCTTGTAGTTGTTTTATTTTCTTGTCTCATGATATTCTTGTTTCACTTATATCCATGATTTACAGTACTTGATATCTAGTCAGTTTCTACTACCTATTATGATTATTTAGTATAAGCTTTGTCGTGTATTTGTACTTGCTCCATTCCTGACCGGATCCGTGACATATTAGACGATGATGAGGACTATGTCCTTACCTTTCTTTGCCCACATGACGTAGGGGATGACACTGTTGAGGAGCCCGTCCCTACCCAGGAGATTACGTTTGAGTACTTAGCTAGTATTTTCCTTTTCAGCATAATAAGCAGATTTGTCTCCGATTTACCATTCTTTATGGTTTGTATTAAACTTTGGATTGGTGGGTGTCTCAAAACTATGTTTTATGATATATTAATATTTTCTACTTCCTGTCATAATTTGTCCATTTATTTACTTACTGTGAATGAGCTAGAATTGAACTTACTTGTCAATATGATGAATGGAATATTGGAGGATTATGGAAGAGGTTTAGACATCGTACTACCGTCAATACAGCAGAGTAGGCTGGAAGTACTTATGAACTCATGCTCGAATATCCGGGTGCGGGTTGTGACATATTTTTATGGTGGCCCATATAGGTCCCGTCTTCGCAAATAGTGTGCTGTCGTGGTAGTACATAGGATTAGTTGTACTACTGCGAGCCTGTAATAGGATATAATTGGAAGATGAAAGATTGAGAGTACATCCATAGCTAGGCCATAGGTACCTCATAGGATCTATTCTATGAGTTGGTTCCCTGTATCATGATTGATCTTTTTTTTTTTGGAACTTTGCTCGAGTTGTTCGTTAGGTATTGCCTTAGAGTTTTTGTTTTTCATGGATATGGTTGAAAGTATATTTGATAACCTACCTTGATAAGACAACTACATATTGTAGCCATTTATCTAAATCATGGAACCACGAGACCACTGCATCTAGATGCAATGTTCTAAACGGCGGTAGGCGGGTGCGCGGTGGAAATGGTCCGCCTACCGCCTAGGACACCTCGGCGCCTCCTAGGTGACGCCTAGGCGTTTGATACATTTTTGGTATTCTTTTACTATTTTACCTCTGTTTTTTGCATATTATGCATATTTTAAGGATTTTTTGTACATAGCTAAGTTGTAGAACAAAGATTTATGAAGTTTAAGTCATGTAAAAGTGACTCATATGTTCATAATGCTTGCAAAACTATTTTACCAAAACATCTAGTCAGGTATTGCTCCGTCTAGACGTTTGTCTACACTGCCGCCTAACTCATTCTATTATAGAATTTGAATTAGAGTACATCGCGTACCATGTACTCTCCTTCGCCTATACCGCCAAACCTCTGTTGGCCGTCTACTCCATCGCCAAGGCGCCAATGGCAAAAGCGGTGCGGAGAGTGACCACCTACCGCCTAGGCGCCGCCTATGCGGCCGAGGAGGGCACCATTTAGAACACTGAGCTAGATGCACACTGGGGGGCATGGAAAGTAAAGTAATTTTTAGATATATATGATTTTTTAATATTATTGAGACTACATCCTATTATGTATCTTGTTTTGGTCTCTTACCTTCAAGGGATAATTATATATATTTTTTTCCTAATTTGCTTTACCTCTTCCTTGGTAGCTAATTGGATAGATTTTAGGTTTAATCATCGACTCTTTTGTCTCATTCGAAGTAATTTAGGTAATTATAGGATTAAAATTAGGAGCGACTCTTGTGTGGTAGCTAAAAATATACCTTCTAGATTAAGTAGAGTTATGGCTCACAAGTAGTCACAGATGATGATGATGACGATGAGAAGCTGGATTATGCCATTGGTAAAGCAATTGTTAAATCCAGGGAAGAATAAATGAGTCAAAATAAAAATTGAGATCATAACTTTGTGCTACTAAAGTCAGAAGAACAAAGTAGTATTAATAACTGAATCTTGTGAGTACAAGTTTTCATGATAGGACCTTTAAGAATTACAAAATATTTTAAGGTTGCAACTTATTTGGAGAAGCATTCACCATTAACTGAGGATACAATGTTTGGATCAAATGCTGACATTTGAAATTTTAAGATTCAACTGAGTGGTCGAAAAAGGGATACGAAATAAGATTTGTGATTTCAGGTGGTTACTAGCAAATTGGTTTAAATATTTATGGACGATATTGAAGGTTGTTATAACAAACAAGGGTGATTTTGAACGTATGACCTTCAGATATCTTTCTCAATGAAGTTAACACCATTCCAAGGATAACGGAGTTAAAGAGAAATGGATATTTTCTAGTTATGATAACCTAAGTAAGGACAGAGAGATGAAAGTAAAGGAGAAAGAAACTCATAAGGAGTCAAATTTATTTGGTATGAGTTCATAAGTGGAGAAGGATGATTGATAGGCCTAAAATTCTAAAATTGAGAATAATAGAGTTTGTGTGTGAAAACTTAGAAATGATGGTCAGGATTTGTATAAGGATGATAATGTGAATTTGAGGATAGGGAAAAAAAGAGAAGTCTGAATCATCAAAGACAACAATCTTGGGTAGATTGAAATTATGGATTTCAAATCTTTCATTGGGTTTATAATCGATAATGAAGAATCACGAGGATAAGCAAATAAAAGGATGAGGCTTGTAAGGATAAAGAATTGGATATTAAGAAGTTAAAAATTCCAAGAATTAGTTGACTATTGACAAATGGAATGAATATAAAAAAGGGTGGAACAACAAC
Source organism: Iris macrosiphon (assembly GCA_036927795.1). Taxonomy (NCBI): domain Eukaryota; kingdom Viridiplantae; phylum Streptophyta; class Magnoliopsida; order Asparagales; family Iridaceae; genus Iris; species Iris macrosiphon. The sequence goes on along the minus strand of JAYESA010000005.1, from coordinate 282,013,438 downwards.
TTCCTTATGGAGCAAATAACCCTAAAGTCAAAGATTGGCTACAAAGTAAGCACCAAGGCAAAGTATATCCAACAGAGAAAGAACCTTAGCCACTTGACATTGGAAAAATGGCGTAAATCGGTATAGAATTTGTTGGGACATAGTTTAGCATGATAGGTATCACTTGAAAATATTTGGACTAATTGAGATAAGAAGAATAAGTAAATGCTTACATTTGGGTTCGAGGAATTTCCTACAAAATAGATGATGAATTGACTGACAGTGGACATGTAGGACAAAGATTCAAAACAACAACAAAAAACTTTTAGAATACATATTTATCAGGAGGAAGATCAATCTCATGTAAAGGGTAGAATGGCAAAATCGATATGAAGGAGAAATTTGTGGGACCTTAATAACTAGGTCGTATACATAAATTTTTTGAGGATATTACCTTGATGAATCACATATCTTTTCGAGATTACGAATTTATATTTCCAAGGAGTTTTCAATAGACTTAAAACAAATGGAAGTATCTGATGTCAAGTAAGGACGTTGACATTTAGACTCTAGAAGGCCTAGAAAGAGAAGACTATAAATAATAAGGAATACAAAATAAGGACTTAAAATCTAAAGAATACAGGTTGGAGTGATGACAAGTTATATAATCATGTCCTTCGAGGTTTAAAACATTAAGGTGGTAAGCATCCATTATCAATGTAGCAAATTTGAACAAGGATGTTAAGGTGATTGTGGCGTAACAAGAAGACTAAGGCAGAATTTTGACTCGGATACAAAGATATTAAGTTAGGGATAATAGAAGTAAAAATCGGAATGAAGTTTACATTTTCAGATTCTTTAGTAGTTAAGACCATGAATTTCGAGATATTGACAATGATGAATTAAGAGAGAAAGGGGACATAGAAAGATTGATAAACAAAGAAATGCGAACTCAAAGGAGACGAGGCTCTTACAGATGGAATAAATGGAAGATTATGAGAAAAATGCAGTTGACAGATATTATGTTAAAGGTTTTATTCCGAAGGATAAAAAAATAGGGAGGTGAGTGGGGTGTTAGTTATGACCAATTCAAAAGTCCTACAGGAATCCAATTCGTGGGTATGAATCACACCCTTTGATAAACATAAAACTTACAAGGGCCTAAATGAAAAAAAGTGTTCACATGTCAGTTTCATTTCTCGGATCATTATTTAAATTCTTAATCATTAAATAATAATGTGTATTATAATCATTTACTTAATTATTGATGATAATAGCTTCTAATGATTTTAATCATGATTAATCAATGATAATTTTATTGTTTATCTTCTTCTTCTTCTTCTTCTTCTTTTTCTTTTCTTTTTTATTTATTTATACTTCATTGCTACAACTAAGTGGTAAATTCAAATTAGAAGTTTAAGACTTGGTAAGGAAATTTTCTAAATTTCAGGTAAGGGCAGTTACACTAGCCTGTCATAAAGCCTTTCTCAATTATTTTTTGGAGCTTTCTCATGCTCTATAGACTGTATAGATTATACTGACACCACTCTAGTCACTCTAGTCGGAGATGATTTGTTGGTGATGATGAGCACGTAGATATTTTGACAGAGAAGGTGTGACGAGGATTTTGATAAGGGCCATAATTCAGTTTAGGGTTGATTTTGCCTTTGTGAAATTTGTCAGTGTGCAAGTTCGGGTTAACATAATTTGGATGAACTGTTCGATCTATAAGTGTTACCACAGCCATTCAAAGAGATTGGACTTTCTAAGAATTTTCTAAAAGCATCTTTATTTGGATCTCATTGTTCTGTACTAATGAGCTGCTTTTCATTTTCAGATACTTTTTTTTTTTTACTTTTTGTACTGAATTGTTAAGCAGTTCAGATAGCTTAATCGGCAAGGTTGTAAAAGGCATTAGGCGCTACTCGGATGGGCACCGGGCGCCTAGGCGGACTAGTCGGTTAAATAAAAAAATAACCACCACCCCCCCCCTCCTCCCACCCCTTTTCTTAAAAAAAGAAACTAATAAAAATTACAGAAAAAATTCATAAACCCAAAAACATGCATAGGGAGGGGGTTGGGGCCTAGGTGGGCGCCTAGGCCGATTTCCGATTTTTAGAACTGTGTTAATCGGACAGTAGAATTTTGAGTGTTAGTATGCAGCTATTTGAATTGTTTGGTGTCCTGCAGATTTGGTTTTGGTCATTCATTCAATTTCAAGTGAATATGCACATTGTTCTTCTCGACGTATCATTTATTTCAAAGTTCTGTTTCAAAATTTGAAACAATGTTGCAATCTCCTTGTAAATTGGCTTTTTTTTTTGTGCTGATCCTCTTTTGAGACCATTTGTTTCTATGCGAGTGATGTCATAGGTTAGATTGCTACTGGGATATGATAACCTCTATGGAGTTGATTAGGATTATTTTGTAAATAATTTATTATCAGTATTGATTATATTTATTTTTTATTTATTGAATCCGATGGTTCTTGTAATTTTAGATGAGATATTATCACTTGGCCTAAGTCAGTATAAATATCTAGAATTCAAATTGTTAATATGTAAATATTGGGGCAAATAAAGTGGCTTCTTGATTTTGATGTTAGTGTTATTCCACATTGTATTTTGTTTTGTATTCTCGCAGGCTATGTTGCACGAGTACACGATATGGATATGGAAAACATACATTTCGGAATGAATACAATTTGAAGTCACCTATGTCACACGAACTAGTGTACGGACACGATACATATACGGACACCATTTTTCTGTGTCCGGGCAACATAGCTGGCTGGTATCCTTACACCTATATTTGGACTTAGTGCTATACTTTTTGTTGTCTGATAAAGATTGTTCTATGAAAAAAAAACATTAATGGACGAAATGCTTTTAGGTTTTATATATGAGCAAAGTTTTGCAAGCAGTGGGTTGAGTAGGTCAAATACATGCTGAAAAGTGACAAATTTCGAGATAATAGTCACATCTGGGTTTTGTGAGTTTTGACTAATAAATGCATTATTCTGTTAGATTGGTGCGGGACAAAAAAAGGAGAAGCATCTACGAAAGCCTGAGGTGGGCCATTTTAGAGCTCAAGGAGTACCGCTGATGAGGAAGCTGAGAGAATTCCCTGTTACAGAAGATGCTCTTCTTCCTGTTGGTACTACCATAAGTGTTCGCCATTTTGTTCCAGGCCAATATGTAGATGTCACCGGAATTACACGGGGTAAAGGTTTTCAGGTAATTATATGCTTACTTTACCCTCATATACTGTTTTTTCTTTTCTTTTCTTTTCTTTTCTTTTTTCCTTTCTTCTGAATGCATAGCTCAATTTTGATCATTTTACAACCTATAAAGAAATGTACGTGTTGAACTATGCGATGCTAGATTTTTCTTACATATGATATATTTAAGTATCCTAGTAAGCTGAAAGGAGGAACTGACGGGAGGGTACGGGAAATCCAATGTTGAGAGCTTGCACTTCAGATGAAAGTTAACATCTCATATTTTGATTGTTCAACTAGCTTCTGTCTAATTATCTTGGCTCTTTTTGCTTATAGGAGTGTACCAATTACCAAAGTGTGATCATCTTTGTTTCTTGTGCTAATATGCATTCTTTTTCTATATAAGACTGATGGGTAGTAAATGCCTTTGACACCTAAAGGTTGTACCAAATTGTAATTTCCAACTAGTAAGTTCCTTCTCTAGGTGATCAAACTGTCGCAGAATCAAATACCAAGTCTAATCCACCACCTTCAAGAATAGAATACGATAGCCTCAGAAATGATAAGGACATTTTAAGTTTAAATATTAAAGATTGATTAAAACTTCTAGCTGTTTGCAAATGCAGTTTTCTGCAAGCTGATATGTTTAGGAAGAAAATAATCTTGGTGACGAAACTAGTATGGCATATTAATATTACTAAATACTAACAACTTGCCTACCATTAAGAGTAAAAGTGGATACATTTTGCGGGTTGTTATGTGTTCCATTGTTACTGTTCAGGTAACAATTACGTAATATATTATTTTCTCATGGGATTCCCTGTTTGGTTCCAAACTCTCGCAGCCATTGAGAGTCTAGAACTCAACAGACCCTACCCAACAAATTAGGATCTAATACATGACCTTTAAAACCTGAATCGATGTTGTTCCATAGATGCACTATGAGCAATTAGTTTTCGTGACAGTGGCTACTCTATAGATGCAAAATCAATGTAAGATATGTTCTGATTGACAAGAAAATTATGATGCTCTGTGTCTGACTCTATTGGTCATAGTTCTTTGCTGTTGCTGCCGGTGCTCGTTTGCGCACACGTGAGCCACCCCCGAATTAAGGAAAGGATGCCTCTCGGGGCAGTTGAGAATGATTTCGATTTGATTGATGATGAAGAAAGAGAATTCTTGGTTCAGTTCTCCACCTTAACGACAGAAAAAAGGACTGAGAAAATTCTATTGAGTCTGACTCATAGTGATCCTTTATCAAAGAATGACTCTAGTTATCAAATGATTGAACAACCGGGATCAATTTACTTACATATGAACTGCCTAAACAAGAATTCTTGAACGGTGAACAACCATAGCTATTACTCACTACATCAAACAATTTCCATTAATGAACCCATGTAAAATCCATTGGAAATACGTGAAAAAGATTCAACAAAAGACAGAAACAAATCCACAAACTGTTTTACGTCAAGTAATACGTGGAGTAACTCCCGATATAGCTGTAAAAGCAAGACGTGTAACGACAACGACCGAGCCTTTATCCCAAATATCTGGGGTTGGCTGTTCTAATTAACAAATAGCGTCACAAAATAAACTGTACAGGTCAGTTAGAAAATTATATTATAATCATGTTTTGATTGTGAAACACAATAACACCATGTTTCCTAGATCATAAGCCACTAGCACCAAGAAGTCTTTTACAATATAATTTGAAGCCTTGAAGGAGTGTCTGAGAGAATCAAAAACTTGTTGAAGTGTCTTAAATAATAATTAAATATATGAACTGTATAAACATGCCTGAGAACTCTTTGAGGATGCAACTCCATGCCAAAAGATTTTGTGCTACATGTGCCTATCAACAATGTAATGTGCCTCTTCGAGCGGGTGGATGAAGATGGCCATATCGTTGAATGTACTGATAACCAAGAAGAGTCTGCCCTTGTTTGTGGCTAATTGATTGGTTAACCAGTTACTCAATGACTAGATAGAATGAATACATGCAGACACCTACTACTGCATTTCCTTTCTTTGAAGCTGCATGGTTCTTGATTATACAGTCTAGCAGAAGGGGGCTCATAAGGTTTTGAAGCTCTGGGTTCCTTTGTAGAATAGGCTGTATAGAAAGTCAGATGCTACTGATGTGTATTCCCCTACGAGGTTCCCTAAAGAAAAATGACAAAATCCATTGCTTATTGTTTTGTAGCTTGAGCTTCTTGATTTCAGCCTACCCAGTTATGGAGGCCTTTGGGGTTCTGTTCATGGTGTTTTAAGCTTAGGTACTTTTGCACCTTCATACAGAAAGAAGTTATTTCGTTCAAGTTGGCGATGTTGTGAATGTAGTGCACTATGTAGGCCATCAAAATTTCAAGCCAATGGCTTCCTGTAATTTTTGGCTTGTTGACTGATTAACAGAGTAGATCTACCACTTAATAGAAGCATAGAACGAATGAGGCATCCACTGTTGAAATTTCTTTCCTTTGCATATCTTTTTTTTTTTTTTTTGAGATTTAAGGGCAAGTGATTGTCTCCTCTGATTTTTTGATCCTGGGCTTTCTGTTCCAATGTGGAGATCTCAAAAATATGTTGACTGAACTTTGGTTCTATGCAAGTAAAGTTGTTCATATTGCATACACTTTTGAGGAAAGGAAGTGGGCTCATTTCAGCTTCAGATGCACCTATTTTAAGTGAAGTCCAGTTACCAAAAGTCAAACACTGAAAAAAGATTTTGCCTGCTGATGCCACCTAAATATCACATTGATTTGCATGATTCAATCAACAATGTACTTTGGATCAATGCATCGGATGTAGTTGGGTAGTTTTTATCAGCTGATCAGCTGATAAGTGTGGACATAATCCTAGTCACATAGAAGAAGAACTAGATATCAACGGATGCTATTAATGTTGGAGTAGAAAGTAGATATTAAAAGTCACGCAGTTGTAAAGAAGTTTGGATGTGGTTTAGCGGCTATTTTCTTGTGACTACTAAGCTAAACTGTTGTGCCTTTGCTTTAGCATCATAGACAAGCTTATGGTTATTTTCGTCGGCAGGAAGTGTTGACCACCCTACTTGGCTACATTCTAAACTGTAGCCTTGAACAAAGCTTTAAGAAACTTACAGGAACCTTGGAGAATTATCTAAATATGAAGAAAAAATAAAAAGCTTCTGGAGAACATTAAGAAACTAATGACAAAAAAATATGATGAAGAAATTATCGATAGCTTCTATTGTTACAGATGAGTATACATATGTTAGTACATACTACATATAATATAGTCAAAAACATGTATTGCAAGTTAATATTAAGATGCATGAAATCTAGCATGGAAATGTCATAGGTAGTGTTATTTTTGTATTATAAGTTTTATATATAATTAAGATATTCTTAACAGGTGAATCCTATCCTCTTATGGTATGCATATCTATGATATTGTGTTCGCAGGTGCATACTCTTGATTCATGACATTATTGTAAGATAACTATAATAATTTCAAGATGTATGGTATCTAGCATGTAAATGCAATATGAAGTATTATTTATATACAGTATATCTTATATACAATATGGTACTCGTTGCGTAGCACTATCTTGTCATTGCTTTATACTGCACTTATGTGTATCTGTTCAATAATGTGTTCATCACATATGTAACTTTCTTCAATCAAGAATCATATAGAATTAAATAATCGAAATATACTTTTGCAAATCGATTTCTTTTTTACTTGCCCATAGTTTTCCCTTTAACTGATGATTTTGTACTGCATATTAGTTGTTTATCTAAAATACTTACTGATTTCAAAACATACAGAAAAGAGAAGTGTTCACATGTTGGAGTCAGAATAATGTTGCAGAAAAGCCACTTATTTTGCATCATCCTGTTATACTTATCTATCAAATTACCTTTTTATGTGTTAGTGGTGTCAGTTTTCTGTCAGACGCCATACATTTAGCATTTGAAATGCTATGACATATTGCTTGCAGCAGTTGAAAATCTTTGTCTAGTAGTAGCATATGGTAACTGTTCGTACTTTGTATAGCATCATAATCAGTTCCCACATACATTATCTAGCTTGTGTAGTAGTCGTCCCCTTCAAATCCTAGTATAATGACATAAATTTTTTCCTCTTGAATAACATTTTTCCTCTTGAATAAAGATTTGACTTTGGTGATGGAATTTACAACAATATTCAGTATTTTCTTTTTAACCTTATCACTCGTTCTCTGTTTCCTGTCTCACATTAGAACACAAGGTTATACCACCTGCATTGTGGCTCAATAATCCTTGTACTAACGCTTGCTTATTTCTGTCATTATCAGGGTGGGATGAAAAGGTGGGGATTCAAAGGAATGCCTGCATCACATGGTGCTTCGCTGTCACATAGAAGTATTGGTTCTACTGGCCAAAGAGATGCTCCTGGAAAGGTACAACCTAGATATAAGTTTATGACATTGTAAGTATGATTTTTTACGACTGAATATTCTACTGGGAAGTATTTTGTGCTTATGTTCTTGTTGTGCATTTGCTACTATCTAAGCTCTAAAATTAATTAGGTAAAATAGAATACTGTTTTATATCTCAATCTTTTTAACCATATTAAGCTTGAAAATTTGAGCTTCAGATCTAGGACGTCAACACTAACTTTAAGTGAGATATCGTTATCACCTCAATAAATAAAAAATTCTAGCTTGGGGCTTCACTTTGTCGAATTGCAATCTTGTTTTGAATGTATGTTTCTCGGAACTCTGCAAAGCGATAAGTGTTTATCCCTCCTCTTCAACATCTTACCACAAAAATATCAAGTATTGCATGTGAGATACTTGAGGATGCTGCAATCAGTTTACTATAGCTTCATATGGAATGTATGGAGTAAAATGGGAAATTTTATCTCTTCGTGCACTTGTTGAATGGGTCAATTAGATTTTAATCATAGTTTGAAGTATCGGCCGATACCGATCCGATACGGCCGATACCGATACCGATACCGATACCGTTTGGCATGTTCCGATCCGATACCGACCGATACCCGATACTGACTGGTACCGACATTAGAGGTCTCTTTTTCGGTCAATTCGGCAAAGAAAATTGAATTAAAAAGACCAATTTGCAAGGGTGTAAAAGCATATAAAAGAGGAAAACTTATCTATCGCATATAAATTAATCGACAAGGGTGACTACTATTTCATTCAATTTCAAAAATACTAAGAAACAACACTGTAAATACTTTAAATTATGCATAAATGTATAAAATATATTTTCTAAAATGTTAATAATTTACTAATAGTTGTTTGCTTTCCGATACCAAAAAATCCGATACTCCGATCCGAAACCGTCGATAATACCGATACCGCCGATCCCGATACTCATAGGAATGGACCGATACCGATTCCGATACCGATACTTTGAACCTTGATTTTAATAGATTGGACACAATTATAACGTTTAAGGTGTTTTCAATAGACTAATTAGTTTTTATGTTTAAGCTGTTTCGGAACAAACCCACCTAATGATCTAAACCATATAAAAGAATACATAAATCTTATCACAATCGAACCTTTCTGTATGCTATAATGTATTTATAACTTCTACGTCTTTGCCATATTTTTCCATTATTTTAACCTCACCCATCCAAGGGCAAACCTTAGGAATGCTTCCAACTTAGTTCAAGTAGGCATGTCTAATATCTGACCTCATTGAGGTTCTTACCATTACCAATATTGTGGAACAAGGATGCTTATTAAATTGCTATGCTTATTAAATTGCTGTTTATGAAATTGTATCGCTCCTATTCTGCCACTAGTCTTGTCACAGAGAAAAATTAGTCCTTTTTGCTACCACAGGAGTGCCAGGAAAGGATCATATAGTGCCATGTAATAGTAATTCCAGTAACACCCTTATTGCTTACCTAGTAATTCCAGTAAACGCCTTTATTGCTTAGCTAGGTGTTTTACCCATGCAAGTTTTATCCCAACAAGTCAAGGAACTGGACTTGTTTACTTTAACCATGGAGTTTGGAAATCAGGGTAAATGGTGGTTCCAATGATGGAGGAAATAAGATCAATTGAAAAACTTGGTTGCGATTTAAATTGCAGATATAATAGGAATGGAAGGGGAAAACATAATGGTTAAATGGGATGGCATTTGAAAGTTGACACATTGTTTCTGTTTTTTCAGTTCGATTATTTATAGTACAGCTGGTTATGGTTGCTTAGTTAGAGGTCTAACTAGACTCAAATTTTACTCTTCATAATGAAGCTGCATTAATTTTTTTTAAGAGTAGGTGAATTTCCTTCTTTCCCTGCACGGATAAAGTAGGAAACTTGGCTCAAGGCTTTGGATTGTACAATAGTTCACAAGGCATGCTTTTAATTGGATACAAAGCATTATTGGAACTTTGAGCCTTTGCTATGGGTAGACGTGACGCGCTCCATGCTTTTGGGAAGGACACAAGCACTAGTTTATAGACCCACTGCCAAAGGACTTTGATTCATATACATGATGCCTGTGGATGTGTAATGGGGTATGCATTAGTATTAATTATTCGGTGGTTAGTTCATAAACTCTCAGCAAAACCCATTACTATACGTGCTGAATTTTTTTTTCTTTCACACGTGCCGATCATTTATTTATGTATTCATTTTTGGTACAATGCCCATTATTCATCTAAGAAGGAAACTTATAGCCTATGATCCTTGACCAGGTTTTTAAAGGGAAGAAAATGCCTGGGCATATGGGAAATAAGCAGTGTACAGTAAAAAATGTATGGGTCTACAAAATTGATCCTGCAAGAAATTTGATGTGGGTGAAAGGCCAGGTGTGCCTTTTACGTGTTGCCAAACTTTTCAATTTTATTTATGTAGTTATTAAGCATATATTGGTTCCAGCACAAGTGAAGATGGAAACGTTAATTTATTATGTCATATTTGCAGGTTCCTGGTGCGGAAGGGAACTTCGTTTTTATCAAAGATTCTGTGTACAAGAAGCCTGACATATCCATCTTACCATTCCCCACCCATTTTAGCCCAGAGGACGAGGAGACATCCGAGCTAGAACCCCTAGTTGCTGATTTGGGTGACGTGGATCCTTTCATGGCTGCAGATTAGTTGGCAAGCTGAAAAGTCAAAAGAGAACCCTGGTTTCCTATGCTTGGATAAATTACTCTGGAGAGATGTAATCCTTTGTTTTTACTTAAAGGGTACTATTGTTTTGCAAAATTTGATGGCAATCCCCTTTATAGACTTCCGCGATACGCTATGACTATCTATATGTTCTGCTAGCAGGATGTCGAGACAGCCAAAGCCAGGAACTTTTAGGCTAGTCTAGTTCATTAGTCATGTAATCACGGAAGTATTTTACAATAAGCTTCTTGTATCAGTTTATGACCTTTTGGTGGCACATTCAAATGAGTTCTTTAACATCTAGTGCAATAGTATATATTGAAGATTTAATTAGATGACACGATGGAATGCTAAGCTACAATGTTATGTGCCCATTACGATTGTAGCCATGTCATTGCTTAAAATCCATAGGTTTCTCTTTACATATTCAAGAATTAATTAGCTGCTTTTATTAAATGAATCGGCTTTGATTAAATTTCCGGTTTTAAAAATTACCCTACACAAATTAATATTGGACTTGTAGCACATATCTCCAGTCACACCAAACAGCGCAAATTTGGCGAGTGGTTGCTGCAGATGCATTCACAACACAAGTAGAGCTGCACTTTGAGGTAAAAATGATCACAATTTACTTCGGTTACATTTTTATCATCAACTTAAAATTTACATTCGGGTTAAAACAAAAAACTATAATGTTTACGTTATCCAGTATAGATGGGTTTTCGTTGCCGTGTGAAAGAAAATAACTAGATTTCACACAAATGTTCAGGGACTGAAAAAAGAATTTTGTATATATACTCTTTTATTGTTCAGAATAGCTTTTGAATGACATGATATATATGTACATATTCTAGCAATTCTACCACCTAAAAATGAGATATTCCCTTTATCCTGTGTTCTATATCTAACAACTTATGCTATGATGCGGTCGCAACAGCCATTTCCCTTTCAAAACCTTTGAGCTCTGGATTTAACGGTTTTTTGGCAAGCTGATGGTTTTCACTGACACCCAGATCTCCAGATAGCTTCGAGCATAACTGCAGGAAGCAGAGCTTGGTTAGTTTCATATGGCAAAGTGGAATTCTTTTAGACTGCAGTTGAATAATGAGAACTCTTATCTAATTAAAGCATCCATATTACCTGTCTATACAATGTGGAATTCCCATGCGATTTTCTTAGTTCCACGACATACAGAGATGGACTGAGCTCAAAAACCTGAATTCAGAGTATATAAAGTGATTTAATCATGCAGTACACTTCTTCAACTGGTTACAAAAGGTAAGCTATTAGTGACACGCAAGAAGGACTAGTCCGAAACAAAATCAACATCAGCAACCGATACTAGCAGATAAACCAAAAATCATTTACCTGTGCAGCAACTGAGAGGGACCCGAGGCTTCTGGGACTTGATGAACCCTTGTTGTGTTGCATAACTTTCAGCTACAAAGTAGATGCATAAAAAGGTTATAAAAAAAATACTATAACATGGGCACCAATCTACAGTACTGAATTGTCTAATCCTACAAAATTATACATCATTAAGATGGTCAGTGTTCTTAGTGACATTATGTACAGTTGGTCCAACTTTGAGCCTTGGACTCGGCTGTTCCCAAAATATCGAACTTGTTCAGCGAACAAAACTGATATATTGACCAAACTATGAACAATGAGTGGAGTTGCGAAGGTCTTAAAGGTGTAGCAAGCATGAGGAGACCAAATATGAAAATTTTGATAATCAACTATGCTGAAGTAATAATCCAAAAAAAATACAATGACAGACTCCAACTGATACATCTCTATGAGAAGAGGATTCTATCCGGTGCCTCTTGCACTTGTCTAACTATGTTAAGAGAGGTATATCACTTGGAGTGAATCTCAGGTGATCATTATTGTGTAACCATAAAGCTACGGATGATTAGATGTGTGGGCTCATGTTTCGTGCTATATATTACCTTGCCATGTCCCTTCTGGACTTGGTATCCCATTTCTGTAACAATGTCCTCAATCTTCTGAAAAAGATCTTTTGGCAAATAATTTGAGGTAAATCTGATTTTCCTTTCAGAAACATCCTGCAGTAAAATAATAATAAAACAACATTCAGAACACATTTACTTACGATCCTTAATTATATGTTACATATTATCAACAGGATGTAGTCTATTATAATCCTGCAGGCTTTGTGCTAACTTGGTAGGAAATGTGACTGTACAGGTACTTTAATTAGTTGGAGCCTTTGGGGGAAATAACTTACAAACCAAGCTACGCTCCTTGAGACAGATCACTGAAGTTAGTAGAAATGTGATGATGAGCTACATGAATAAATAAGTTAATGTGTTTTATTTATTTAAAAATGAAGACAAATATAACAAATTTGAAGTATATCTTTTTAAAAGAGCTATGGCCAAATGTTTTGGGCAGGAGATTTCATTTGCCAATACAAGATGGAATGCTAAGCATATCTTCATGCACCAGAAAGGCACAGAGCTATATTGAGAATCTAAGTTGTCAAACTGACGCATCGTATCGTGTATCGATTTGCTTGTGTATCGTTCATGTATCGTGTATCATATGATATAGTAGCTCTAGGAGTTTAGGTCTATACTTCTAATTCCATATAGGAACATAATAGTACAATTTTCACATAAAGTTTTATTTGTTTTTGTTGGTATATTCAGAATATTCTTGGTATATTAGAATATTTTTGGTATATTTGTTGGGATACTAGAATATTCTATTGGAGGTTTTAATGGGGTATTAATGTAAGATGAAGGGTTGTAAGGCTATAAATAGCCAAGAGATTATCAATAAAAAAATATAACAATTACTCCAAAATATTCTACATGGTATCAGAGTCCAAATCCTAGCCACCACCTCCCAAACCCTAGCCGCCACCACCGCTGTCACACCGCCCGCCACCACCGCTGCTGCGCCGCCCGTCACCACCGTTGCCGCACCGCTCGCCCACCACCACCACCTCTAAGATGCCACTCCCGCGGAGTCTTCTGTCGCGGTTCCTGGCGTCTCCCGCGGGTCGTTCCAGACGTTGACATCGAAGGCCTAGATTTGATGGGGGAGAGACATGATCGGGTCTAGGAGAGGACGAAGAGGGCGAATGTGAATCGTGGGACGGGTGTAAGGTGATCGGAGAAGAGAATCGATGGAGGAGATCATCAAGAAGTTTGACTCTGCGGAGGTCGCAACGTTGATGAAGCTGATGAAACTGTCGGCTGGTGAGAGCACGACACGAACATTGGCGAAGTTGGAGTTTCCATCCATCGATCTGAAACTTGATGGACCGGCCACCTACCTGAGTTGGTCACGACGGGTGAGGAGAAGCCTCGCCGGGAAGAACCTGGAGGGTTTCTTGTCAGGAGAGAAGACATAGCCGGATGAGGGCTCGGCAGGACGCGAAGAGTGAAAGTCCACTCATATGGTGGTATACATTTGGCTCCTTAATTCTTTAGTCCAGTCGATCGCCGCCACAGTGGATGGCCTTGAGATGGTGAAAGACGTGTGGGAGAAGTTGAGGAGAACCTACGATAGTGTGGGGAATAACTTGAGGGTGTTCCAGATCAAGGGAGAGATCGACGACACCATACAGGAAGAAAAGACGGTACAAGAGTATGCCACAGAATTGGAATATCTGTGGTTGGATTATGAGCAAACACTGCGGCCAGCCCCTTAAGAAACTTCATCGTCCTCTCCTGCAGACATACCTGTCTCTCCTTAGTAGTCTTCCTCTCCTGCAGACACAACTACTATGAATGGTTACAAGTATTTCGTCTCTTTTATTAATTGTTCCTCTCGTGTCACCTGGCTGTATTTGATGAAGAATAAAAGTGAGATCTTTGCCTGTTTCCAGGACTTTCATAAACATGTCCAGACTCAGTACAGAGCAGTGGTGAAGGTACTAAGGTCTGACAATGGAACCGAGTATACCAACAAAGCACTTGAGTAATACCTGTCAGCCCAAGGGATACAGCATCAGACCACATGTGCATACACACCAGGACATAATGGAGTGGCAGAAAGGAAGAACAGACATCTTCTGGAGGTGGCAAGGAGCATGATGATCGTCATGAATGTCCCACAAAGTCTGTGGGGGCATGCAGTGTTGACAGCAACTCGATTGATCAACATGATGCCCTCGAAGGTACTGGGATGGAAGTCTCCATGTGAGATATTGCAAGAAAATAATAGTAGGATGCTCCCACTAAAGGTGTTTGGCTGCGTATGTTTTGTGAAGGACAACAGACCGTTTGTTGGAAAACTTGACCCCAGAGCAGTCAAGTGTGTATTCGTGGGTTATTCGGCGACTCAGAAGGGGTACGTGTGCTGGAGCCCAGTAGAGAAGAAGTTTGTGAGCATGGATGTTCACTTCAGGGAGTTTGAGCCATACTACTACCTTCAGGAAGGAACCTCGTTCATGAGCAACTCACCTGATACTGAGAGTATGAGGCGAGAGAGGGAGATTGGTGAGAGTGTGGTGACCGATTTAGGAGTATGGCATGAAGGAACGTTTGAGTAGGAGCAGGAGAGTGAAGAGGAGCATGGGGAGACGATAAGAGGTGTTAGGCCCACGGCTCAGAGAGAGTTACTTACCTACAGCAGGAAAGGAAAGCAAAATGCAGGACCAGTACCTATAGTGCCAGTGCTAAATCTCTTGCCTGCGTCAGTCTCGACTTTTGAGACACCTACACCACCACCACCACCAGATTCCCCTTCAGGTGATATCATTATTCCTACTCCTCCCACACCATTATCAGTACGGAGGACCACTCGCAGCAATGCGAAAAATCCTCCTGATAGATATGGTTGTGACCTTGCTCAGTTTATTTTATATAATATCTCTTCTTCTCATGGAACATTCATTGCATCTTTGGATAGTATTACTATACCTAACAATTGACAGGTTGCCAAGAACAATCCAAAGTGGAAAGCGACAATGCACGGGGAGTTAGGCGCTCTTGAGAATAACTACACTTGGGAATTGATAAAACTGCCAAAAGGAAAGAGGGCAGTCGGGCTCGACTGGTGGCAAAATGATACAGTCAGACGTACGCCATTGACTATGATGAGACATTTGCACCAGTGACGAAGATGAGCACCGTCAGGACCCTGATTTCTTTGGCAGCGAATGGTGAATGGAAGCTACACCAACTGGATGTGAAGAATGCGTTTCATCATGGGGATCTAGTAGAGGAAGTGTACATGGAGATACCACCAGGATTTTGCACCGATAAGACAGTGGACAAGGTCTGCAGGTTGAGGAAGTCCCTCTATGGACTGAAGCAGTCTCCTCGAGCGTTGTTTGACAAATTCAGGAGGGCGATAATAGGGATGTGATATCAGCAGATCAATGCTGATCATACTGTGTTCTTCCGTCGAAGTGAAGGCCACATCACCATGCTTGCGGTGTATGTGGACGATATGATTATCACAGGAGATGATGAGCAGGAGATTGTCCGACTCAAGGGGAAGCTTGGCAAGGAGTTCGAGGTGAAGGACCTTGGCCTTCTTCGGTACTTCCTTAGGATTGAGATTGCTCGAGAAGCAGAGGGGATTATTCTTTCTCAGAGGAAGTATACGCTGGACCTTCTCACAGAGACAAGGATGTTCGGATGCAGACCTGCAGCGACGCCGATCAATCAGGGGTTCAAACTGTGTGCTGAGGCTGGAGAACCAGTTGACCGAAACAGATACCAGAGACTGGTGGACAAGTTGATCCATTTTAGCAACACACGTCCTGATATTTGCTTTGCAGAGAGTGTGGTGAGCCGCTACATGCATGACCCAAGGAAGGGTCATATGGACGCAGTGTACCAGATTCTGAGATACTTGAAGGGTGCCCCAGGAAAGGGGTTGATATTCAAGAAGAATGATCACTTGAGCATCGAGGACTACTGTGACTCTGACTGGGCTAGCTGTACTGATGACAGGAGGTCTACCTCGGACTATTGCATATTTGTATGAGGCAACTTGGTCTCTTGGAGGAGTAAGAAGCAATAAGTGGTGGCCAGTTCGACAGCTAAAGCAGAGTACAGAACTATGGACTTGGGAGTTGCAGAGCTGCTATGGCTGAAGAGTATGCTGGTGGAGCTGAAGCTGGATCAAGGAGCCAAGATGAAGTTGTGGTGTGACAACCAGTCAACCATCAGTATCGCCAACAATCCAGTGCAACATGACAAGACCAAACATCGATAGGTTCTTCATCAAGGAGAAGTTGGACCGTGGACTACTGGAGCTAGGTCATGTTCCAACCAAGGAGCAGGTAGCAGACAGTATGACCAAGGGACTTGGCTCTGCAGATATGATTAGAGGATGTGACAAGATGGGCTTAGTGAATATCTTTCGCCCATCTTGAGGAGTGTTGGTATATTAGAATATTCTTGGTATATTTGTTGGTATATTAGAATATTCTTGGTATATTTGTTGGATATTAGAATATTCTACAAGGGGTTTTAATGGGGTATTAATGTAAGATGAAGGATTGTAAGGCTATAAATAGCCAAGAGATTATCAATAAAAAATATAACAATTACTCCAAAATATTCTACAATTTTATCTATACAAGTCATTCTAGTTCAAGAATCCATATTCTTAAGTATACATTACATGACTCGAGTAAAAGAACCCGATACTACCTATCAAACTATATGTATCGTATCAGATGATCGATATGTTACGAAATGGTAGCCGTATCCTAAGATATGTATCGTGTATTATAAGATACAACATAGATGAGAATAAATTCAGGCTTTCGGAAACTTGTTTTAAAAGGTGAAGATTAATGCTTCATTGCTAGTTATTGTTTAATGTTTGCTAGGCATTAGGCATAGGAATTCATCTGGGATCTTTTGCTTTCAACTTGTGTCTTCGGTAAGCAAGGTCTTGTACTCAAGACTTTTACATGTACTCGGTTTCATTGTTCACTTGTTAGTGAAACAATGTGGCAGCGACAACTTATGCTTAAATAAAAATAAATAAATTGGAATAAATAAATTGGAAAAGTGTTGATAAAAGAAACAGGAGAGGAAAAAAAAATGTTTACCTCTGTTTCAAAAAAGCCTGAAAGGTCAAGGGATGAGGACATGCCAATCAATTGAAAAGCATTGATGAGAGTGGATATCTTGTTTCCGTGGTCACCACCTTCATTAGGCTTTAAATTTTTTAAAAACAATGAACTTGTTAGTTTTAAATTTTAAATATCAAAGTTTAGCAACTCATCAGAAGTTAGATGCTAGTAGCTAAAGGTTATACCCCTTTGTCTGCAATGGCATCATCGAATCTGGTATCTTCTTCGTCTTCGTTGGAAATGACAGGAGTGTAATCTTTCCTGAACCAAATATCTTCTCTAATTCCGTCTATATTTATCCGTGTTTTAGGGTTAGGATCAAGAATCCTTTGTATCAAATTTTTAGCCCCTGAGGAAAGCCGTCTGGGCATCTTGCAGTCTCCCTTGAAAATCTGCTCCAGCCCAGAGAAAAACAAATCAAGGGACCACAACTAATTAATTGAGTTATAGCAACCTATCATCCCTTCTGATATGTATGTATGTGACACAACTATCTCACATACCTTCTGATAAAGTACAGCAAGGTTTCTATCATCAAATGGTAGATACCCTGCAAGAATGACATAAAGGATGACCCCGCAGGACCAAATATCTGACGTAGCACCATTATACCCTCTGTTGGCAAGGACCTTGGAAAAATCATAAGCACTCAACATGTATTTCAATTTACTGAAGATGTATAAATCTCGAAAACAAGTCATAAGAATTCAATCTCTACCTCAGGGGCAATGTAGTTAGGACTCCCACATGTTGTGTGTAGCAACCCATCATTCTGATATTCGACAAGGCAAAATCAAAATTCAGGTTATCAGAGGAGTTGCATTAAAGGAAAGATCACTTTGACAACAAAAAGATAGAATACCCTCAGATGTTCAGGTAAAGCACTGAGACCAAAATCTGATATCTTTATATTTCCCTTCGCATCAACAAGAACATTTTCAGGCTACAAAGGGAAAATGAAATAAAGATTATAAGCTATGACGGAAAACATTAATCAGTGTAATATTGACAGCTAAATGTTCAAAAGAGGTTCTAGAATAGACTAGTCTAATAACTGGTCAACTTAACATAATTTACAATAACAGGCTAAGAGTTATACTTCATTTTTATCAGTTAAGATTCTTAATTCCATGTAACTGAACTTGTGTTTTCTCTACAATCAAAGATTACTTGCATGTTTGCAGAAGCATTCAAGTTTTACTTATTCAAAAGGTCAGAAGCACTATGATTTCTCTAGTGTTGCATTCTTGATGATCCTCTATATTTTTCTTTTGTCCAATGAGCTATAAGCTATTACATGTTTGCAGGTGTCTTAATATGCATCATTAGTTTTCCTATTTATATTAGAAAGTTGTGTAATTGTGAACTTTCTTCTTTCATTTCACTCCTGGTGGTATTACACTTCTGCTTTCACTGATTATTTTATTAGTAATAACTTTTCTAGTAGGTACTAAAATCTGAGTAACAGTTCCTCAAAATAAGTTAATAAATAAAAGAAAGTTACATAATCAACTAAGGGACACCTTATAGTTGGTAAGCATTCCATCAATATGTCTCACTAAGATCTATCAGGTCAAAAACCTAAAACAAGGGTATACACTACTCTTTGTGGCCTTCCTTATCAAGTATTATGAGCTTACCTTCAGGTCCCTGTGGTAAACACCTTTATCGTGGCAATAACTTATAGCATCAATTATCTGCTGAAATAGCCGCCGACCTTCGGGTTCTGAAAGTCTTCCCTTCAATGTCTACCGAACATTTAAAGAAAGAGAACTTTCAATTTGCTACTTTCGTAGGAATCCACATGAATAGCAGGTTTATACAGCCTAATCATCTGTTTCCAGAAATATTTAAATTACCAAATGAATAACAGTTCTGCCTTAATAGGGGAATACTTACAATTTTGTCAAATAATTCGCCCCCATCTACATATTCAAGAACCATATAAATCTTAGTTTTGCTTGCTGATACCTGAGTTCAGATGCAGATGATAAATGTTATCAGTCATTTCACATATGATGGTGAAGGAAACCATCAATATATTGTACAAGTCCTTTAGTTTGCATTATTGGTCCGCAATTGAAAATAAAACAACAATATAAAAAAATACATGAAAATTCACATGATCGAATCTTATGTTTACATCTACTGCTAAATGCATTTCTTTTTCTTTTTTTAGATAAGCTAGTTATTAATGACCGTCATTGTCCTGGGCTACTAGGAGCAACACACCTCCCATTTTAATTATTGTCCGGACTGGGATACAAACACACGCCCACTTCCTCCCTTCCCTTACTAGTGTAACCACTAGACCATCCCCTTGTCATTAATGCCAAATGCAAATTAACTCTTATCATTATTAGATAATGGATACCAGAGTTACTGGTTCCTTAATTATCCTGAATTAGTAACTACACCCGCTCTATACTCGAACTTTTCTTGTTTTACAAAATGGATATCCTAGTGCCACGAGATTCCCGCCAATGCAAGATTTGGTCAGGGTCAAAATCCTCCTATATTTACCAGAGAGCTTGCTTCTAGGACTCGAATCACATTCTCTACGATGTGATTACAAAATTATTACTCCCTTGTAATAGCATTATATTGTATAGCTATTGCAGTTTTGGGAATAGGAGTTTGCTCAAGCCCACATTCTTTGGACGCTCGTTAGATCAGCTTCCGTAAACATCCATTTGAGCGCCCAAATGATCGTCTGGCTTCCCCTGATGGAACGGAGCGCTAACCAAACGGCTAGCCCATTGTGTTCAAGCTTCCAACGGAGCCTTGGATGAAATGCAACTGCAATCCATACTCGTCCTGGGAAGCCTCATGCCAGGGATAGACCCCTTTTAACTTTTTTTAGAACTCTGAAAATTGTAGCACGACTTCTAAGAAATGGAAAAGTTGTACTCCCTCTCTGTCACATTGAAATATATGTATAGGTTCTTGGCACCCCCACATCACTGAGTCCCTAGTTATGCAACTTCTACATGCCTCAATCTCATGTGTATCCCCATGACATCTTGTATGAAACAGTACCACTAGAGCACCAGTACATCCCTTGTGGGTCCTACATGTCAGCTCAATTGAACAGTAGTCATATGGATCCAAATATTGGACAATTGGAACAGATGGATCAACCAGTCTGGAACCACAGAACACTCATTCCCACATTCCCTCCCCCACTGGGTTCCATCGCCCATCAAATTGTTCTGTCCACACTGAGATTCGAGCAGCAGTCTTTGGGACAATACTTCCATTTTAGGGACCATCAATAAACTAGCAGAAAATTTCTGTAGAGTATCGAAATTTGATGAAATTAGATGTAGGATACTAAGTTTCAAAAAAAAAAAATCTATAAAGGTCCAACTTGCCTAACCGGCTGGCGTTTGGTTGAATTATTTTTTTAAATGAAATAAAGAGAAACGCCAGACGGTCTGACATTTTCAAAATGTCACTGTCTGGCGTTTTCTAGTTTTTGTATTTTTTTTCTATGTCAAATTATTTTTGCACTTGACATTTTTTATTTTCTTCTTCTTTTTTTGCATTTTTATATTTTTATAATAAAAATATAATATATTTCAGGAATATTCAGGAATAATGTTGGGACATATCTTGAATCATAACCCATATGTATGTCTCTAGTCATTGATCCAATTAGCCACCAACTTGGGAGCGTTAGCACCATCGACCCACCACGATATCCTACAAATATTCCTAATCAGTTTTTCGGATATGGTGTAACTTAGGGATGAGCTAAAAAAAGGCTTCATTGATATTCCTAAAATTGATTTTTTATGTGTCATTATCTCTTTTAAGGGATTTTAGGGATTTCGTCTATTAAGAAGTATGTATATAAACTTCATATGTTCTAGAGTTAAGCTGTGAGAAAATATACATTCGCCTCATCTTGTAGAACTTTGTTTATTCTTTGTTTATTCATCTAGTGAAGATCGGTCTACCGCTATCTGTGAAAGTAGTCAAATTCATGCAGCAAAGGGGTGAGAGATAGGTTTCTTTTCTCAGTTCTTGTATTTTATTTTATTTTTTACTTAATAAATCTGCAAAAACTAATTGGTCATATGCAAAAATAATATAAGAAATACAAAAAATTGTCACAAAAATGCCAGACAATCTAGCATTTTCGCTGCAGAAACGCCAAATCGTTTGGCTGGTTGGATCTTTGTATACAATTTTTAAAAACTTGACATCCTCCACCGAATTTCAGCTAATTATGTTACGATGTAGAAAATTTTCTGATAAAGGAACTATACTGCAGATTTCGATATTTAATGTGGTGGAGAGAGAAGTATATTACTAAAGGGAACTGATTACAAGAATTTTTTTACAATGTCCACGAATTTTAAAAGTGAGTTATCAAAATCATTCTTAATTTATGAAGGAAGCTATAAATTTTATTTTTTTAAAGCAGTAATAAATTAATGATAGTTTTGGTAATCTACTTCGAAAATTCGTAGACATTGTAAAAACCTCATTAGCAATTGCCTTACTAAAAAGTATTTTTCCTCTGAATCTGTAACAACAAAGTTATCTTGCCCCCAAGTCGATTCAGACTCAGATAAATTATATTGATTTTGACGTGTCCCAATACGTTTAGGAGTCTCCTCACAGACTACAGTCTGAAGAAGTTATAGTTTCTGTCGATTGCAACACCATTGGTATCACAATCGAGGTGGTGAGAGAACGATTTACACTAACTTAAAAGGCTCATTATATAGAATTTATGAACTATAATTATTATTTGAGAAAATTTGAGTTGCACTTGCACCCCACTTTATTTACTCATATTCAAGGTGCACCCCATCCGATTACCATAATGCATGGCACCCCCCAACTTTTGACGGAAATCGTCTCCTACTTACGGTTAACTCCTTTGACCAAAGTTTTTTTGACAAAAATACCCCTCCTTCGTATTCTTCCCCCCAGTCCAACCGCGCACTGTCCCCTCTCCGCCGCTGCCCTCCTCCCCGCTGTTCGCTCCGACCATCAGAGCCCTCCCTCCGGCGCCGGAGAAAGAGGGGGGGGGGGGGGGGGGGGGGAGGAGGGAGGAGAGGGACGCCACTGCTACCGTGCGCCCTCCCGTGCCATGGCCGTCGTCGCCCCGCGCATCATGGCCGCTGCCCCGGAGTTCAAGGACTTCGATGCTGACAAGCTCGATCTCAAAGAGGAAGAGGTGGGGGGGGAGGAGAGAAAGGGGGGGGAAGGGGGGGGGCGGGCTCCGGCTGCCCGCGGCGGGGAGGGGGAAGCGGAGGGCCGCGCCGGAGGGCAGAGGGGGGGGGGAGGGGACTGGGAAGAAGATGAAAGGGGAGGGAATATTTCAGTTAAAAATTAAAAGTTAAAGCAGTTGACTGTTAATTTCTGTCAAAATGGAGGGAGGGGAGAGGGGGGGGGTCATGCATTATGGTAATCGGGTGGAATGCACCTTGAATATGGATAAATAAAGTGGGGTGCAACTCAAATTTTCTCTTACTATTTTTATATCAATCATTATAATGGCAAGTTTTGATTTCAAAATCTCTCGGTAAATATCTAAATCTATACAGAAATGCTGCTCAGTCCGAAAAAATGAATCCAAAAAGAAACCGTCTGCCACATGGCCGACTCTAATTAGTCGGAGTAAAGTAGCTGGTGCCAGCTTCCTTTGCTAATGTAGGCAAAAAAGTCCCGGTCAATCAGAACATGTCACGTGGAAGACGGTTTTCTTTTCGGTCCAACCTTTCGGGTCTGCTTGGATTGAGAAAAAAAAAAGCAGGATTAAGTGAAGATTAAGTGAGGTAGAGTTAAGTGTGGGGGAGAAGAGTCAATACATATAACCTTGTTTGGATTGGAGGGAGAATTAAGTGAGATGTGTTTAATAACTCTTACTTAGATTATAGGTTTTGA
Organism: Iris macrosiphon; assembly: GCA_036927795.1. Taxonomy (NCBI): domain Eukaryota; kingdom Viridiplantae; phylum Streptophyta; class Magnoliopsida; order Asparagales; family Iridaceae; genus Iris; species Iris macrosiphon. The sequence continues at coordinate 281,990,143 of JAYESA010000005.1, read as the reverse complement.
CTGTAGAAAAGAGTTAAGTGTGGTGTATTTATGATTTTTTAAAGAAAAGCCCTCACTTACACCTCGTTAACCTTCCGATTTGGAAGATTAAAAAAATAGACAAAAAAATATTAAACAAACTCCCACTTAACCCTCTATTACTCTTCCTACTAAACCTCCACACTCAAACTAAGCATGCTTCTTTTCTTTTCTTTTTTCTAACTTAACTTTTCTTCACTTATCACTGTTGACCGGCAATCCAAGCAGACTCACAGGCTTTGTAGCAGAGTTGAAATCTAAATAGTGTTTTGATCAAAAGCATGCCGGTTCATTTAAAACTTAATTGTTCAATAGTTATTTGCAGCATTGTTTCCTATAAGTAACTATAGTAATTTCTACATTTTTCAAACATAGAAAAATGACCCTAAATTGTAAAATAAAATAAAATGTAAAAAGTATATTTTCCAGTTATATAGGTAAAAATATTATTTCCGTAACAGACCCCTGACATTTCGCTAATTGCAAAACAGACCTCGTGTAACCGGACGACGTTCGGATGCTTCAACATCTTCAGCGTACCAATCTCCCTCTTTATCTGCAACCCAACGAATAAAAAAAAAAAAAAAAAAACTGTTAGGAAAATAGTTCCCGAAATGCCCCCGGCGATCATTCCCGGAATGCCCCTCCCCTCCCTCCCTAACCTGCTCGTTGATTTTGAGTGCTTGGATCCGCTTCCGGTCGAGGATCTTGACGGCGAAGTGGTCCCCGGAGTCCACGTGGCGTGCGAGCCTGACCTTCCCGAAGTTTCCCTCGCCGAGAGTCCTCCCCATCTCGTACTTCCCCATTGTTGCTCTCTCCTCTTCTTCGGCCATCGGAAGTTCGACGCTGGCGGTGATCGGACTCGAGCAATGGAGCGGTTTTTATAGGGAAAGGAGAGGACGAGTGGCGGAGCACGCGATCGGATTTGTTGTATTTGTTGAGCTGGAAGGTTCTGGTCACCGTCCAGTGCGCTGACCGGGGACAGGGTGTGTTGATGATTGGATATGAAGTCGGTCGTTCGATGGCGGGCCCATGTCATGTGGATTGACGTAGATCTTGCGGGTCCCAACCCATACTGATGCAAAATTTGGTTTCTATTTTAGTGCCTCAGGAAGTTCTTATTTACATATAATTGGATTCTCAAATAGTTGATATATATATTGCTACTAATATAAGATGGATTAAAAATGGTTCATGAGCCGTTTGTAAATATTCTATTAATTATAATTTAAAAATTAATTAATTTTTTTAACTATTTAATATTAGTATGTGCACGTGTATAAAAGATTATTAAAAAACTAAATATGAAATTCATTATATATTGTTGTCTCTAGGTATTGAACTCAAGCAACCATGAAAATTCTCTCTCATCTTAACCACTTAAGTTAAATATATTTAGTTATAATTAAATTAAATTATATAGTTAAATAATTAATCTTTTAAATAATTAATGAAGTATTTACAAACGGCTTAGACGACTCAATTTTGAGTCGTTTTCAAGCCACAATTTAATTATAACTAAATACCTTTAACTCAAGTGGTTAAGGTGGGAGGTATTTTTTTGGGTTGCTTAAGTTCAATTTCTAGAAACAACGGTAGTTATAATAAATTCATATTTTTTTAAATAATTTTTTATACGCGTGCACGTGGTGTCCGTGGCTATAATAGCCACCCAGCCACTCCAGGATATATATATATATATATATATATATATATATATATATATATATATATATATATATATATATATATATGTGTGTGTGTGTGTGTGTGTGTGTGTGTGTGTGTGTGACCTGTCTCACAGTATCTGTGTTGGTATAAGGGTACGTATTTTATATTGTACGCTGAGTTTTATTGGATCTCGTGGAATCTCAAAAAAAATCTCAAAATCAAAACTTAACTCACTGACCGGTATACTCTGGCATACCGACGGTATACCGTCGACAGATATTTATTTTACTTTTGAGATATTTTGGAGATATTTTTATGAGATATTTTCGTTAATAGTAGTCGATACTTTCTATTATCCATTGGTTTCTTGAATTTTCATTGAGTGGACGAGATTGATTTAATCTCGTGACTTGAATCGCTGACGAGGAGATCAGATGGTCATAATTAAATCACCTCTTTTATATATATATATATATATATATATATATATATATATATATATATATATATATATATATATTCTTCACTTCTTCATTTTCACTCTAGTTTTCGCAGGAGCTAGGAGCTTGGTCTCTTGTACCTGCGCCACTACTTGCGCTTGTGCCTCCGGCTCTGAGGACATTTCTTTAAAGAAAAGTAACTTGCATCAGTCTCAAAATATATTATGGACTCACTGTATGGAACGCATCTCATTTTGGCCAAGCGAATTCAAGATTTCAACTGGGAGGGACAGGGTAATTTCAAGAAAACTCTTCTGACACGAAGGTCAAAGGATATGTAGCCATGCTCTGATACCAATATGTCACGCCCCAATTTTTACTAAATTGATAATCGTCCCCCAGACGTGATGACCTACACGCGTAAGGCCCGCGTGCACAAGGCCTAGGCATAATGATATACTTTATAACATATACAACAGGTACGCAAATAAGATATAACACATTGAGATATAGAAAAGTTTTCTTTATTGATAATGAACATCTGGTTACAGACTCTTGACTCAAAAGTAATAAAGATGCTGCACGAACTTACAACTTGGACGCAAAATGAGATAGCCGATCCATACATTACATCCCTTACTAAAATTTTAAAAGAGCAAACCACCTTGGGTGCGTGTTAGCACCATCACCTAGGAGCTTCAAAAGATAAGTGCGAGCTCCTTTCTTGATTATGTACTTGAGATTCCAAAAGTCACAAACATGAACGCGCCAGATCAGTGAAAGCTTGGGGAAGTTTCAGCTCCTCACCGCGTCGCCTTGGCTCGGAAAACCTGCTGCAATGAGGGTCAATACTTCAAAAAGTACCGGTGAGGGCGAGCTAACCCAACATACCAAAATCGATATCGTATTCATATGAATATGCAAAATTATTATTATGTGATCTTTCTATCTTGCCTTAGTTCAATTCTTTATATACGATAGAATGGAATGACATAACAAAATGTGCCACTGTTCGATGACCATACCTGTACCGTCTGAACCACCTGTACAGAACTTACCATGACCTTTCCTGCTACGAATACATAGTTAGTTTGCACAGTTTAAATATACATAAAGATTACGGTCTTGACTAGCCATCATGGACTATAGTTTTGGTAGACGGCGATGCTTGCAGCGCAGGTAGCGATCCTTACTACAAACTCCCGTCAACCCGTGCTATGTTGCTAGCACGATTAACTGTTGTTCTGCCCGGGATGAATAGGCCCCTGTGCCCCGATGATCGTTCGCAGGAACCATATACCTTGTGCACAAGTTGTCCATGACCATTGACGATCTAAACACTAAGTTAACATACAAAACATTTTATGACATCAACATGAACATAACTACTTTAGCACAGTGCGATGTCATAGTCTACTAGCTGATATGTTCAATTCCCAAGTTATGTTCTACCCATTGAACAGTTATAGATGAATAAGTTCTAACTACAACTGAACACAAAATAGCTACATGTATAGCGGACAAGCATGGAACATTGTGACCATGTAGAATTTTATGTGACAAGCATTATAAGTGTTTTAAGTCTACTTCTTCTTTTATCTTGACTCAATTTTATTCTTTTGGTATCGTTGATCGGAATACACAATGAGTCAATTTATTAGGGCGCAATTCGGGAGTAAGCCACTCACAAGTTGGTGAATCGGGAGAGAGAAAAGGAAGATCTTCAAGACTCAGCTTACGCGTCGCCTACACGATCACCTGAATGCACCAACAGATGATCAATATCTCCTGCTTCGATCTCCAAGGGTTTGATATAAAATGCAAAATCCAAAGAACGAAGACAATAAAACCCATCGAAACCGTTCAAGAAAACGCAAGTCACAAAACCAACAAGAAAGCAACTAAGTGGCATAAAAAATGGGCAAAGAAACCAACGGAACGCAAAGGCCCCTCTCGACTCTGCCGTCGAGTCCTTCCTTGAGGCATGATCCATTGAATATGGACTTGATTATGAAGAAACCAATCCATAACGAGGAAATGATCTTGATTCAATCTGTCCCGATCAAACGATACTAAGTATTTCTTAGTTGTGCTCTCCGAATAGGGGGAACGAGACATTACACCTAGCGGGATACTACCGTAGGTTGGTGAAAGATTTTTCTAAATTGGCCTCGCCTTTGACTCGCCTTACTCAGAAAGGGATTGGATTCAAGTAGAGTGACAACTGCAATGGCTCGTTTCAGCTCCAATACTTGCACTTCCTGATGGAGTAGAAGAGTTTCAGATATACAGTGATGCTTTGGGACTCGGCTTAGGGTGTGTTCTCATGTAGAGGGACAAGGTGATATTGTACTCCTCACGATAATTGAAGCCGCACGAGAAGAACTATCCAACATATGACTTGAAATTGGCGGCAATTGTGTTCGCACTGAAGTTATGGCGGTATTATCTATATGGTGTTACTTGCAAAATCTAAATAGACCATAAGAGCCTCAAGTACATATTCACCCAATGGAAACTGAACCTCCGACAGCGGCGCTGGCTAGAACTGATAAAGGACTACGACCTGACGATAGCATATATGCCGGGTAAAAGAAATGTCGTTGCTGATTCTTTGAGTCAAAAGTACGTGGGTTCGCTATCCATAAATAGTCGTCTACTTCAAGATCTAGAGGCGATGGACATCGAATTTCGAGTTTGACATCGAAGGATGCAGCTAGCCCCACTCCATCTTGAGCCGATTTTGCGTGACAGAATCAAGTATGCTCTGAAGGACGATCAATTCCTAAGAAAGATGTGTGAGCCAATCTTGACGAAAAAGACGTTCGACTTTGTAGAATGTGAAGATGGTACCCTACAGGTGAAAGGAAGATTATGTGTTCCTAGCGATCCAGAACTCTGAATGAAAATCATGATAGAGGCACACTATGCAAAGTATTCCTTACATTCGAGGAGCACCAAGATGTACAAAGACTTGCGCATAAACTTTTGGTGGTACGGTATGAAGCGGGATATGGTGACCTTTGTGTCATAGTGTATGGCCTGTCAACAGGTGAAAGCTAAACATCAGAGGCCCGACGGAGAGCTGCAGAACCTCGTTATTCCCGAGTGGAAATGGGACAACATCTCCAGGGATTTCATCGTGGGCTTTCCAAATACGCCACAGGGGCACGATGCAATTTGGGTCATAGTTGATCGTTAACAAAATCTGTCCATTTTTTTCCTAAGTTACATGGATCGTCGATCGGTTAGCACAGAATTACATCAACGAGATTGTTCGACTACATGGAGTACCTACCTCAATCGTCTCGGACCGCGATGGGCATTTTTAAATCTTATTTTTGGACTAGCCTATAGTTTGTATTGGGCACCAAGCTAAAGTTCAGTACCGCATATCACCCCCAGACTGACGGCCAGACGGAGAGGATGGATCAAATACTTGAAGATATGTTACGACTATGTATGATCGATATTAAGACTAGTTGGGACACACACCTACCGTTAGCTGAGTTTACGTACAATAATAGTTATTAATCGAGCATCCAGGTGCCACTGTACGAAGCGCTCTATGGGCGGAAGTTTCGATCTCTAATCTGCTGGGACAAAGTCGACGAGCGACAGGTACTCAGGCCAGAGCTGGTGGAGCAGATCGATGAAAAAGTTTGCTTGATTCAGAAAAGACCCCGTACTGTGCAGAGCAGACAGAAGATCTATGCCGATGCTCATCGAAGACCCTTGGAGTTTATGGTCGGGGATCACGTCTTCTTGAAAGTGACACCGATGCGAGGAGTGATGCGCTTCAGTATTAAGGACAAATTGAGTCCCAGATTTGTTGGCCCCTTTGAGATACTTGAGCGAGTGGTAGCTGTGGCCTATCATATTATGCTACCTCCTACCTTGACTGAAGTGCACGATATCTTTTATGTCTCTCAACTTTGAAAATATGTGCATGATCCGAGTCATATGGTTAGTTTCGATCAGTTGGAGCTACGTACGGACTTATCGTACTCAGAGGAACCTATGCAGATCTTGGATCACAAGAAGAAGGTATTGCAGAATCGAACAGTGTCCTTGGTTCGTGTGTTATGGCAGAACTATTCGGTTGATGAATCAACATGAGAGATGGAGTTGGAGATGAAGGAGAAGTACCCTTCATTGTTCATTCAGTCAGAGGTACGACCTTGTTCTTAAGTTTTGGGACAAAACTTTTTCTTAGTGGTATATTATGTAGTGCCTCAAATTTCGATCCGACCGAGAACCGCACTATATAACAGGATTATGGCTAGTCTATCTGAGTCATAACTAAGTGGTTAGAATCTTCAGCATCCTTTTTTCATGGACAAAATACGATGATCCTTTTCAACTCATAGATAGGCCTCTATTGAAACGAGTACAATAGTTTTCGTGTTTGGTGGCTTGGGTTTCTTGATTTTGCTTTGGGGTTTCGTTTTGGTGTTGCTTTCAATTTGCTTGATTTTTGTTGTTGGCTTTCTCGCTTAGAGCTTTGGTTCTTGGAGATTTTGGGAGAAGGATAGACAAAAATAATCTAACTCGATGCTCGTGCTATTGCAGCTTTGGTTCCTGGGGATTCTTGGGGCTTTCTCGCTTGGAGCTTTGGTTCCTTTCGGACCCTTCTTTCCTATTTCTTCACGCCCACATCCTTAATATTTCAAATGTTCAATCGATGATGCCCGGTTGAACACCTAGAAAATCTCTAGCTACAATGCATGCCAGGCACTACGAAAGGAACTTGGATAATTGTAGTCTAACTTGTATATGAATATACACGATCTATAACACGAGCTTCGAATGAAGCAGGCAGTTGTGGTTCAAAACTAAGGAACTTCTTGATGGAATGCGGCATCGGGAATATTGGTTGCAGCCTGGTGCCTAGGAGAGTTTGGACCCACGGGACACCAAAATCGGAACACGACTTTGAGAAAATATGAAGTGTTGCATAAGTATATATATATATATATTGGGGTTCAAAATAAAGGAACTTTTTGATGGAATGCGGCATCGGGAATATTGGTTGCGACCTGGTGCCTCAGAGAGTTTGGAACCACGGGACACCAAAATCGGAACACGACTTTGAGAAAATATGAAGTGTTGCATAAGTGTATATATATATATATATATATATATATATATATATATATATATATATATATATATATATATATATATATATATAGTTGTTTTACTTTCTTCTGTTCCATCTCATGCATTGTATGATAGTTGAGCTGTTCACGCATTTGCATGGTCTGGGACAACTTGTGCACAAGGTTTGGCATTTTCTCGTAATGATATTTCGGGACACTGAAATCGTATCGACCCGGAAAGAAATATTTGATCGTGCTTGGAGTGATGCATTGCGGGACCTTTAGCGGTGCTTGCTACCCGGGCTGATAGGGTGTGCCGTAATGCCTTAGATAAGTCCTTATGGTGTCGATCACACCAATGACCGCATATAGACAGAACACATGCTAATCTATTATCTTGTGCAGATGGTAAGTATACTTGTGTTTCTGTGCAGGGAAGGAGCGCATCGGTTGAGTAAGTAACCGATGTGTTATATGGTTTCTATGATTTTTCCTTTAAAAATATGCAACTGATATGAAATAAATTTACTTAGTTCTTAATAGCAAGATCATTTTTAATGCATGCTCGCCCCAAATAAGCAAGTGTTGATTTAGGCGAGTGGATTCATTATGCTCATCAGTACAGCTGAGTACTGACCCATGTTTGTGGGAAAATATTTCAGGCACTCAGGTTGTGCAACGCTAGTGGATAGACGAGGAAGCGTTAGAAGCTCTTCTATTTTGAAGTATAGTTGAAGCTATTTCATTTTGGAAGCGTTAATTTCTAATCTATACAAGGGCGTAATGCACGGACGACAAAGCTTATCTGATGGAGCGTACCCTACCTTTTGATTTTTCTTTGTAATACAATCAATATAGCCGAGAGGCGCATCAAATATAAACACTATGTAAATTATTCTGAATTATTAATGAAAAGCATATTTGCTTCCTATACTTTGTGTTCAATTCTCTATGAATGTATTTTCTAACTTGTGTTTCAAATGGATTACTATCACTGCACGTTCTTACCTTATGCGAGCGCAACTCCAGGTTCGCACGATATCACGTCCAAGCGAGGATGATCGGTTTCGCAAAGGATCCAAGTGAGGGCAATCGACCCTTGCAGGATTGGGGCGTAAAAAATGTTGGCTCGGTCTTAAATATAAAAAGGTCGAATATTGCACTCCACTACATGCGGATGATATACAATATCCATGGTGGCCAGCCTTGCACGCCATAAAAATTATCACGGGACGGCCCATCACGCATGATCTCGGGATGCCGTTCCCTCCCCATATTCTAATTAGCTTTTATGTTATCTAATTAACCCTACAATGATATAGAATTTCCTGCCGTGGCCACATGAATATTCTCCTTAATGATGTCGTACAGAGTACTGACACATTTCATACGAATTCATCTAATATAAGGGGTTAAGTCTGGATCTACCCAAAAGTAGATGCAACATTCAAACCAATAATAACATAGCCACGCTATGGTTCTGACATATTATCATTTTCGTGCCAAGAATTCAGGAATATAGTATTATGCACTGAGCAAGAATCACCATGTCACGTTCAGTGTACATGTTGGCTAATGTCCCACAATCACTGTACAATGTAGCCTTTATAAACATACGAGCATGACAAGTGTATTGGCACGAATACAATATCCAAGTCAAGATACCAAACCTATCAGTTGGTCACATGAATCATGTTTGATCAGGTCAGGCATCACAATTAATTAGGAATCTCATATCTCATGTGATCGAGTCACGGTCATGAATGCCTCATCAATTCCTCAAATTCTGGGATCATATATCATCAATCATGGTCAAGCTCAACTAATCTAGAATATGCATCAAGTGCACAATAAGACCCATACATGCACAATCAATCACAAAAAGTCCTGGGTTGACGCACTTCGCAAGTGCCAATTTAGGCTAGTCAGGAATAGTGACGCACTATGCACGAGCAAGCAACTATATGACGCACAAGCCTATAACACTAGGTCCCAGAAGTCATGGCGTAAAAGTCTATAACATGGCGTACAAAATCGATAATAGAGCAGCAGGAAGATGTGGCGCACAAATCAAGAATTAAAAGAATAGGCACATTCTACTCATGCAAGCAAACTGGCGCACAAAGCAAGAGTTACGAGAATAAGAAGTGGCGTACCTTGCTAGTACAAAACAACTACAAGATAAAACATGAGTCCCCAGGCGGCGTGAAAGTCAAGGGCACGACAGTCGAGGGCCTCGGGAATCAAGATGAGCCAAAGTCAAGGCTCGCTTATCGAGGCTGAACCGAGCAAGAGTGAATCAAGAGTTAACGAGTGCGCCAGATTATTAATCCATCAAAAGTGCGCCAATCGTTGAGCATCCAGAAAATGTACCAAGGGTTGTGTGTATAAGAGCGACGCACTTTTGATAGTTAATGCATAATGTGTCAATTGTGTACCGGTCTGCTAATTTGGTTAAAAGTGCGCCAAGGAGAAAGTTGGTCAAATGTGCGCTGAAAAGTAGACTGGCGTACTTTTGCTTGGTTCGTCCGATAATACAAATTGTGCGCCAGAGGCTGAAATCTTCCAAAAGTGCGCAAAGAATAATTTTTCCAAAAATTCATCCCCTTGACATACTTTTGCAAGAAATTTGCAGTACTCTTAAAGTACGCACGAGTATGGAATACGGGTCACATTCAACATGTGCCTATAGTACAAATCCTTCTGTGTACTTCTTGTCACTATTCTTCTTCTCTAACCGACCCACCATTTGATGCACTCAGAGCTCAAGCTCGACACTACGACATTGCTCCATTCCTCCAACAACAAGAACCAAAAATCAAGGAAAAATTCAGACTCGAAATCAGGGAGCAACATCTTTTGAAAATATCTCATTTTTAGGATATCATTCCCTAGGAAAATATACTAATGAAAACCCTCATAATAAAATCAAGATAAAACCATTAACCACCTCAAATTTGAAAGGTCCAAGAACTAACTATAATCAGAATACTATTAGAAACTAATTACAATAACAAATACTAAGAATAAAACTATAGCCTATCTTGTCTCTTCATATTTGCAAGGTGTACCTGCCTATAAAGAAAACCAGAAGAAAAACAAGAGAAATGAACAAGTGATGAGAGAGAATGAGAACACGGATATATAGGCAAGGGGTTGATGGTAAACTATCGGATATCTCCTCAAATCCAAGCCCCCACACCCTACCCACCACCACTACACCATCAATATTAGCCAATGTGCGCTAAGCTTCCATTCAACCGTGCACTTGAAGTATACCCATGGTGCGCCAAAAATAAAAATACTATCAAAAGTACGCCGACTTGAGTATATTCCAAGTATACGGGATAGGGGAATGGCAGTACTTTTCACTGCTTTTTGCTTGGCGCCTGTGCGAGTATTGCTTGTATATGTTTTCTTAAATTTTTTTTGTCTTATCTGTTTACTGTACTTTACATGTCCCGTCTTGACATCATGTATAGTTTTGGGGTCACCTACCCATTATACACCTGTCTTGTATAGCTATGGGGACGCCTACCCATTATACATCTGTCCAGACCTGCTACCTTGTATAGTTTGGGACACCTATCCATTAAACCCATGCCTTTTACATTCCTGATAGTAACCCGTCATGGTGCACTCCTGGTACTTGACATCATGTATATTTTTGGGGCCACCTACCCATTATACATCTATCGTGTATAGCTTTGGGGACACCTACCCATTATACATCTGTCTAGCCCTGTCCTTGTATAGTTTGGGACACCTACCCATTTTACACCCATCCTGTACATACTTGATAGTGGTCCGTAGTGGTGCACTCCTGATTCTTGACATGTATATTACCTGTTGTGGCTTGTTATAGCGCACGCTTGTTATGCCTATAACCGTTTGGTTGTATTCTCGTCCAGTCTTGTGCTTGTGATTGCTAAACCTTGGTCCAGTCTTGCATAACATGTCTATGATGGATTATACGGAATGCCACACCTAGAATACTGAAACAAACTGCTAAGGATTAATGGCTAGTTTACATGATTAGAGCATCGGGAGGAGAGAATCTCCAGGTTGCATGCAGTCTCGTTTTCTTGCCGTCAGCCAGAATGGATTTGTAGTATGCCGTCGAGTATGGAATATTTCTAGCATACCGTGGAGTGGGGCACCAGGATATTTATTTATGCTTCTTGATTCGTTTGGATAGCTTGGACAGATTGTAGGGCATGCAACCATAGAAATTTTTAGCTATTGCATCTTTTTAGTCATTAGGATTTGTAATAACCCTAGTTAGCTAACGTAGCAAGCCGTGCTTCTTGCTTGGCCGTGATTGTTGGATGAGTCCATTTTTGCTATGTCAGTTCTTGTACCTATACCTGTCTAGTTTACTTTCATGTTCCCTGTTATGGCTATTATTTTTCTGTTTACTTATATGTTCTTACTTACCTTACATGGTCCTGTACTATACTCACATGATTCTTGTACCTGTTTCCTGTCTCGATTATACTTACATGTTTTCGTTCATTTCACATTATCCTCGTACATGCTACCTGTCCTATTTACTTTATATGTTTCTTGTTTTCTTTACATGTTTTCCATTTTTTTCTGTTTTTTGTACACTTTACATTATCCTAGTTATTACATATTGCTTAGGACTCTGTAGCTTTGTGTTGTATTGCTGGTTTTAGTTCATAGTTTGGCCTCCTTTGTGGTACTTGATATTTTGGGTCTGACCTCACTTGTTTTGTTTGGCCAGATCCGGTAGCGGAGCCAGAGGATCTTCCGTTCATTCCCGTGGATAGTGACCATTAGGAGCACCAGACCGATTGAGTGTGTTTCTATTTTGTTCTCCCACTTATTGTACATATTATTTTGTGACGTTTAGCCCCGAGCACTTATTTAACTCGTATTTTGTACCTGATACATCGTCTACTGGGCATGACATTATTAGCATATTCTAGACTATAGCTAGAGTTGATCATGTATGACTTATACTCTTGCTAGTTCTTCATTTTGTATTACTAACTTCATAATCATCTGTGTATGTATGGTTTGAGACTATTTACTATCTTGCTTCTGATGATCATATATCTTGTATATTGTGGATTCATGTTTGTGATTGAGACACTGGTTTTGCTTGATCTAGAATTGATCGTTGGCTTGTAGTATTAACCCCCCATGTCTATTCATAGCCATGCCTGTATCTCGGGGTACTGGAGTACTCCGGTATACGTAGTTGGCTTTGTCAGTTTCTGCTCTTCAGTATTATGGTTCTAGAACTTGATAATATATATATATATATATATATATATATATATATATATATATATATATATATATATATATATATATATATATATATGGGGATGGAATTCCTGCTATTAAGCATCAACTTTCACATCTAGTTTCACATCTAGTTAGCAAATAAATTTAGAAGAGAACGCCATAACCTTTTTCTTTTGAAAACTATATTATCACCATTTAATCCATTAGATGGTCTTAGAAACTATTTGGTAAACATAAAATGTGAGTGAATTTTAACCGCATCCAGAAAGTAAATGGAGCATACCTACTTTTAGTATTTAGTAAACACTAAAACTGAAACTAGAGGTTGAATTTGGGACAACCCCAAGTACAATGTCGTCCCTCTAATCTAATCCATCCTTCCAACATTCTCTATTTTTGAAGAGGATCTAAAATGAAAGTTGTTAAATTTTTTTTATTAATAATAAATAGTAATTAGTTGGCTAGTTATATTATTCATAAATAAATTAAGTAGTCTTATGCTAATAACTTAGTAATTAAAAAGTTTTACTTGCTTAATTAGTGTTTATTAATTAAGATATTATTATTATTATTATTATTATTATTAAGTAATTAAATATTTATTTAATAAATTTTTTTAATAAAAACTTGTATTCTTAAAAGTATAAGTTATTAGGGTATTTATTTATTAAAGAACAAATCTTAAATATATGCTATTACTAATGAATTATCAATTTAGTTAGATATTTAATTAGTATATACTATTATATTATTACCTAATTATAATAACTAATTAGTAAATAAAGTAGTAATTAATGTTTGAATTTGTTAGTTACTTCTTAAGCCATAATTAATAATAAAAATAAGTTTGTCAATATCAATCACCAATCACTGTTATTTAGTAATTAAGATTATTTGTTCATTAATTAGTAATTATTATTTTTTTGAGAAAATTTGAGTTGCACCCCACTTTATTTATCATAATTTAAGGTGCATCCCACTGCTTTATCATAATGTACAATCCCTTCCACTGAGGAGGGAGGAATGGTAATAACGGTGATATGTTAGAGGTATTTTGGTCAAAAATAACGGTCAACGAAGTTAACCGTTAGTTTTTGACGGAAGTGGGGGGTGTTGTACATTATGGTAAAGCAATGTGGTACACCTTAAGTTATGGTAAATAAAGTGGGATTCAAGTCAAATTTTCTCTATTTTTTTCGAATGTCTTTTCTACTTTTTCATTTTGTCTCATCAAATATTTTTTAATATTTAGAGGTGGAAAAAAAAATGTATGAATGGGTAGTCCTAGAAAGTGTTAATTCTACTTTTCTTTTCTTTTTTTGTTAATTCTAAAGGCACATCCAAATTTACTCAGGACAGTCTAATTTTTTGTTAGGACTGTCAAATAATTTAACAGTCCTTCCTATTGGAAGCCGTTGGCCGTTAGTTTTTGACGGAAGTGGGGGGATGTTGTACATTATGGTAAAGCAATGTGGTGCACCTTGAGTTATGGTAAATAAAGTGGGATACAACTCAAATTTTTTCTAATGTCTTTTCTACTTTTTCATTTTTTGTCTGATCAAATATTTTTTAATATTTAGAGGTGATAAAAAAAAATGTATGAATGGGTAGTCCTAGAAAGTGTTAATTCTACTTTTATTTTCTTTTTTGTTAATTCTAAAGGCACATCCAAATTTACTCAGGACAGTCTAATTTTTTTGTTATGACTGTTAAATAATTTAACAGTCAAATTTTTTGATAGTCTTCACCTCAAATAGGACTGTCAATTTTTTTGATAATATGTCTATCTTTAGGATTGTTAAAAGTTTTGACAGTCCGTCTATCTTTAGGACTGTCAAAACTTTTGACAGTCCTCGACGACGACGACTGGACGACGACATATGCGAGCAACAGAGCAGCGATGGCGGTAGGAGCAGTAGCGACAACGAGTGAGCGCCTCATCCTCCTCGTACCTCCTCCTACATCCGCCTCTTCGTCCTCCTCCTCCTCCTATTACTACTACCTCCTCCTCCTCCTCCTCCTCCTACCTTAGGTTGGAATTAGGGTTAAGGTTAGGGTTGGGGTGGGAGAGAGGGGGGTGAACAGTCCAGAGTAATTTTTGGATTATTCTGAATACAATTTGTAAAAATTTAAACTATTACTAAGTAATGAGTTTTTATGAGAAAGAATGGATGGACCTTTACAAATATATTGTTTTTCACTCACCATTTAACAAACAGACTCTTACGTAAATACTATGCTACTTTTACATATTTGCAGGGATGAGAAGCACAATAAACAAAGTTTTTCTCAGGGGTATATCTGCCAAAAACAAACATGTTGAATAATAAACTATAGTCTACTTGCCAGTTGGAATTATCAGCAGGTTGGTTATGCGTGCACATAAACTAACTAATTTGGTTCGCAGCAATCTTCTCTAGACCAATAACCTCCAAAGGACAAAAAGGAGTCATTAGTCGGCTATTCTCTTCTCTTCTTTCCTATAATAATACTAAAGTACTCAATGTGTGACTAAGTATATATATATTTTATACATGACGCAACATTCCATAGATTTTACTTCTAAAGAACATTACTTCATTAATTTTGGATTGTTGCTTGCACCCAAAAGCTTAGTTGGAGCCTCAAATGTGTCAATGTTTGTGTAAGAATAATAATCCTGAAGTGGTTTTAGGTCAAGGTGGGCCTGTCCGGAGTTAGTGTTGATGGGATTTAACCGGTTTAGGTCGGACCAGCCGTAGTCCTTAGATAGTAGCCGAGTGGTAAAAATTTGAAACATTTAGGGGTGTGTGTGTTAAGGGGTGCCTCCTCTTGTTGGAAAAAAAGAAAAAGAAAAAAAGAAAAGAAAAGATACCCGATGGTTGGCATTGTGGTAATGGCAATAGTACATATGGGGTAGATCGGGAGATCGAACCCGATAGGGTGTGGGGACTGGGATCTTCACAACAACAACAACAACAACAACAACAACAACAACAAAAAGGGTTAAAAATTTGGAAATCTAAATCCAGCTTTAACTCGAATCCGAATAGTTAGTGGGCCGGACCAGATCGGATTGGACTCAGACCGGTTCATGGCTCGATCCGGGTTGGTCCGATTACATTTTTTTGAAAACTTGAATAAATTTTGAAAAAAATAGAATTTGTTTTGAAATGTTTTTTCAAAAAGTGATTCTCGTAAATTTTGGAAACAAATTGAATTATTTTTTGAAAAAATTTACCAAATATTTGGAAAAAAATCGGTTCTTATCCGGACCTAATCCGGGTCATTGAACGGGCCGGTCCGGATCGAGTTGACTGGGACGGATGTGACAAACCTCGTTCAGTCCGCGTCTTTGATCGGAACAGACCGAACTATTGGACCTCAAATTCAAACCCAGACCCAACCCGGATATGCTCTGGGCCGTGCCAGATTGGCCCATTGATGGAGCCCGAACCGTGCCGGATCGACTTGTTGATCGGGTCCGGACTGTCACGAACAAAATTTCGAACCGCTCGGTCCATTAGACACTTTATCATAATTTTTGAATAAAATGATGAACATCATCTAAATTTTGGTGACTGAACAAAAATAGACTAATTGCTTCACTCGATTGTCTCGGTAGTGAAAACTCTTCACTTGCGTGCACCTCACACAAGACTCACCTGTCACTAAGACAAGATTTGGAGAACGATAATTCTCTTTAAACTATTGAAGATCCTTAAAAAAAAATTAAGTAAGTACAATTTTATAAGCACTTTGGACTAATTTAGGAATAACAAATACAAAAAAATTATAAATTTTTTATTTATTATTAAATTATCTGTAGAGAAATAAGTTGATAAAAATTTAAAAAAAGAGAACAAAAACGTTATTATTAAGAGAACTTTGGTTCTTCTTACATTTTAAATTCCTAAACATATTTATTAATTAAAAAAATTAATTAAAATTAAAATATATGTAATAAAATATGTATTAAAGATATGCATGCATGCATATCTATTCTACTATATAATGCCAAAACTAGGTTTCATCGTGAAAGTTTTCCGTTCCAAAAATACCCTTCATTACATTTCAATATGTATTAACGTTGATAAGGATATCTAAGTAATTAAAAACAGTAATTAAATACGTATTAAATGTATGTATGCATGCATGAGGCAACTTGGGGAATGATAGTTAATAAAACAAAGATATGCATGCATGCAAAGTAGGTAGTTTGGAGAATAAAGCAAAAGTTAATAAAGCATGCATGCAAAGTAGGCACATGAACCCAAGAGATAAGAGAAACCTTTCATATTTTCGTCATTTAATTTCTTCCAACTTTCATGCTCCTGCCTATTATATTTCCACCTATAATAAAATTAAGAAATTGTCAGTTGCTCTTTTAATAAACTATTATATTTTTTTCAAGTAATATGAAATACGTACAACGCATGTGCGTATATACTAGTAATATATAAGCTAAAGATAAAAACTAAAAAGCTGAATTTCGAAAATAAATGATACTTAACACGCTCAGGATTCGAAGAGGCAAAAAAAAATTAGACGGTTAAGCTTTGGGAGCTAATGATGAATGATCGCTAATCCGTTATTCCCTAATCCAATCTTTTCTATTCCAGCCACTTATTTTCCTCCAACATTCAACTGTTACCAAAGACAATTAAACTTCCAAATTTTGCATCACAACACACACATGTATCGTTGGTTTGCAGAATCTTGACAATAAAAAAGAAAAGTAATTTTTTTCTATGTTTGAATATCAAAAAGAATATAAGTAAAGAAAAATAATTTTTATAAGAAAAAAAATAGAAAAAAAAAGTGATTTTCTCATCCAATCAAGAAACTACTTTTCCACTATAGATATTTTAATTTTTTTAAATTTTTTTGACTTTTTCAAACTCTGAAAAAAAATTTATAATTTCTTAAAAATAAAAATAATATATATATATATATATATATATATATATATATATATATATATGCTGACATGTGACTAATTTATTGGATTGGAGCGGTTAGTTATCAATTGAATGTAGAATATGTTTGATTTATTATAATATAATCATAATTGTAATAAAATTAAATAAAAATATATATTATATTATAATGAACCAAACCGACTCTTAGTAGGACTTGAGAAAGAATATACTATAAATTTTGAGTATTTTAATCAGTTACTAAAAGATCGCACTTTCATTCATTGTCTTTTTATTTTCCTTTTCTATACACCTGTTTTAGCGAAATCCTCAAAGATGATTCCTGGTGAGTCAATACTGTAAAATTGAGTTTTTTTTTTCATTTGTAAAGTTGAGTTCTTATCTATGTCGTATGAGTTCATTTATGTTCATATGTCAAAACTAGAGTATATATTCTTCCTCTAATTAAACATGGACGGAACCAGAATTTTGAAGTAGGATGGACTAGCTAATAGTTACTATAAGGTTCTAAAAATTTATGCGAAAAATTCGACATAAATTTTTTTTTTAATTCGACAATTCAAAACCTATCATAGACAATAAACTTAAAAAAATAATATATATATATATATATATATATATATATATATATATATATATATATATATATATAACAAGTACTCAACTCATCATTTTCAACAATTGCGTTTATGTTAACCGGGTAGGGATTACCATTTTCAAACCTCCAAAGAGTACAAGTAACAGAGTAAAGAACTATTGCAGCTCTCATATTGAAGCCACCGACAACAAATTTGACTGTAATTACTAACGTTTTCGTGAGCCGTGTTCGTCCTCGTCGTCTTCACGAGTCTCAACAGTCTTCGTATTCTCTTATGATTTTCATTTACTACTACAGTCATTGTTCATATATAACCTGTTGGAATAATTCCTAAAGAATGCAAATTGGAATATGTAAAATTAAAGACAGAAAATAGTAGAGGATTCGAGGCACGTTACACGCTGTCCTTAGAATAGAATTGTGTCCCACGAACAGTGCAGCGGGTTCCTGGCGATCTATCCCCGAGATACAACGAATCCTTCGATCCACTTCACTGTGCACCCGGTGGCGAATTCCACGAACGATCATAATCTTGCCTGAAGAATAGAGAATGGACGGAGGAGTTTTTGGAAGAATATAGGTTCTAGTGTTTTCTTTTTCTTTTTCGTCTCTGTACGATTGTTCTTTCGTTCCGAACAGAGAGCAAGAGATAGAGAAGGAAAAACTGATTTCTGTTCTGCAGATCTCAGGATCGTGTCCTAGATATATCTCTCACGTAACCTATCCCACTCTTTCCGTAACGGGATTACGTGAGAACGGTTCCGCGAAAGACCAGCAACCACCAGACTAAACAAAAATAAAAAATAAAATAAAATAAGTTAAGAAATTATCTTTGTATTCATGTCCGTTCCGCTAAGTGCTAAGTGCTAAGTGCGCAAATAGTAAACGAGTAAAAACGCACTTTAAATCGCGCACCCGCTCGCGGATTGGATGAGATCTAGCCCATCCCCTACAAAGCCCACTTACCCATTAAGAGAGATAAAGCAATATATGGAAAGGAGAATGACTTATCCTTTCCCATGTGGGACTAAAAGAAAAGAGTTGCTTTTGTTGAATCATATGGTAAACAAATATAACATAACCTGTGTTTTTCTTTTAGCCTGTTATGATAAAGCCTTTAAGCTATTCTTGTCAATATGTAGGAATGCAAGAGTTTGTATATGTGTTCCTAGTTTCGTACATGGGTGTTAAGTAAACTAATTGTTGTCCTTGCTAATACTATATTCTCTTAAATCCATATATACAATGGCAATTTTTTTCCAAAAATAACCTCGGGCTACAGTCCGGGGAGTGCGTTACCAAATATATATATATACAGGATCAAGAGCTCCCCGAGGACTGCGTTACCAAAAATGCCAGTTCTTTCCGAGATATAAATATTTTTAAAATTCTGATTTTACATACTAACAGCTTTCTTATTTGGTATCAGAAGTTTGGCCAATATAAATATGTGATAGATGAAGTGAACATGACCCATGAAGTCATACATGTGTATACTAAATATTTTACAACAAAAGTTTTGGTTAAGAATGAATTTATTCGCAAATTTTGTAGAACTTATACGAGAAATATTATATATCATAATATTATAATAGCATGTAACAATATTATGTGTTAATGGTAGTTATTAATTTAATATTTAATCTATAGAATTGGAGGGAGAAAATCAAAAAAATTAAAAAAAATTAAAAACTTCTTTAACTCCGTCTATGCCATGCTTTGTCTACTGGTCCTACGTCCAGAGAAAGAAGGAGGGTAAAAATAATATTATTAAATTGTCCGCTGAAATAATTATTCATTGACGCTGTGATCAATTGAACATATAATTTATAAACTTATACCATATTCTAACTGTATGATAAAAATATACATATAAAATATGTACAACGTACGTACATTTATACTAGTACCCATAAATGAGGACTTTGACGTGAATGTCTTTAATAATAGGCATAACAAGCATAACATTTCTCTCGGTTTTAATTCTGTTACACCAAATAACATAACAGAAAATTTACTGTACCGATAATAAATTTATATTAATTAAATATAGCGATAGAAGTTTGGTAAATTTTGAAATTACGATAGAAATCGCCATTTGGGTTGGCAAAAATTCGGATAACTTGATTTTCGTCAACCCAGCTGGCGAAAATTCGAACAAAAATTCGACGTGGCAAAAAAAAAAAAAAAATCATATTTTCGCCAACTGAGTTGGCGAATATTTGGGTTCTTGGTTTTTTTTGGTTTTTTTATTTTGTTTTTTGTTTAGGGGTTTGTTTGGTTTGATTTTTTTATTTATTTGTGTTATTTTTTCTGTGTGGTTTTTTCTTTTTTGTTTCTGTAGGTTTATTTTATAGGTATGTTAATAGTAAGTCTGTATGTTAATAGTAACTGATATAACAATTTCATCGACCTCGCTTGGCTAATTCTCGATAGTTCGGACGATCAATCTCTCTTAGATTGAGCCGGTCCCTCTTTTCTCGTGTATTCTCCGGGGCCGCATCATCACCACCTCCTTGACTGTCCTCCACTTGAGATGGCATCGGTGCTGATGGAGTTGTCAAGATATGCGAATAGGTGGTAACGCCGGGGGCGAATAGGCTATCCCACTGAGAATCTCCCTCAGGGGCCCACTGAGAATCTCCCTCGGGGGCCCACTGAGAAGTGCCCGCACCGGCCGTCGCCTGAGAAGTGCCCCACTCAGGCCAATGAGAAGTGCCCGCACCAGCCCACTGAGAAGTGCCCGCACCAGCCCACTGAGTAGTGCTCGCACCGGCCGTCGCCTGAGAAGTGCCCCAGTCAGGCCAATGAGTAGTACCCGCACCAGCCCACTGAGAAGTGCCCGCACCATCCCACTGAGAAGTGCTCGCACCGGCCGTCGTTCGAGAAGGGACATCGTCATCTTGCAGTGACAGACTATCATCATGATACCAAACTGAGGTATACTTCCTAGGGGGTGTGCGTGTTTGTCGTCGTGCAACAAGACCCTGAGTATAATCTCCTGGAATAAGTAAGGGAGGGTTCGGAGGAGTCGGTCCTTGTTGCATAGCAGTCAAAATTTTGCCAACCGCTATGCAAAATGGGTCATCCACTGGCTGATTTTGGTATGCGGTATTTAAATCTGGAAGCTGAAATATAACAATTTATGAGAAGGAGATTTTGGTTTATGACACAATAGAAGGAGATGTACAAACCAACCAAGAGAATAAAGGCATTGCCGTAGATTTTTAAATAGTTTTATTTTATGAGAACAATATGTAATTTTATTGAAATAGAACAAAGTTACATTCCAATAAAGTTTGTACTGATATAACAATTTCATCGACCTCTCTTGGTTAATTCCCGATAGTTCGTACGATCAATGTCTCTTAGATTGAGTCGGTCCATCTTTTCTCGTATATTCTCTGGGCTGCATCATCACCACCTCCTTGACTGTCCTCCACTTGAGATGGCATCAGTGCTGATGGAGTTGTCAAGATATGCGAATAGGTGGTAACGTCGGGGGCTCCCAAATTTTTGCCAACTTAGTTGACAAAAATCTGTCTATTTTCGCCCAAAAGTCGAATCGAAAATCAAGTTCTCCAAAATTTCGATATGTATCGGAATTTAAATTTTTTCCAAATTTCTATCGTTATATTTAATTAATATAAATTTATTATCAATACAATAAATTTTTTGTAAAAAATTTTTTTTTATCAAAAGTAAAATTAGGAGATCGAAACATCATTTTTTGCGATTCTAAAAATTTTAGAAGTCCGTCAAACGGTAACCCGAAGTACTTTACCATATGGTCATTTTGACACAAATTGGATCTTGTTTCGATTTCCTAGTCAAAAGTTATGATATTTTAAAATTTTATATTTTTGTCTGTAACATGTACGTCTTATTTCGGATAAAAATTCTCTCTACACGAATTGTATTACTCTTGTCGAAAACATACAAATCGACCTATTGTTTGACGAAAAACGATTTCAAAATAAATAGTTATGGCCGTTCGAAGTCTACTCGACGGCAGACATAATATTCTTACGGTAAATTTTATTTTGGATGTTAAATTTTATTTTTTCTAATTTATTTAAAAAAATTATTGCTACAACAATATTTTTAAAATAGAACTAAACCTAAATAAAACTAAACACAAAAAACCTAAAAAACAAACCAAAAAAAATCCCAAAAAAACAAAAAAATCGAAAAAAGTCATTGGCATATTTTCTCCAACTCGGTTGGCGAAAATTTGAACATATAAAAAAAATATGATTTCATATTTTCGCCAACTCAGTTGCCGATATGTATCGTAATTTCAAAATTTTTCAAACTTATATCACTATATTTAATTAATATAAATTTATTATCGGTACAGTAAATTTCTGATAACATAACTTCTCATGGTACCGTACACCGAACCTACTAACCTTCCGGAAGTTATCCGTCAATTGATTGCTAACCACCAACACATTTACCATCTACAATACTATTGTGACTTTGGAAAAAAAGTAATTGTGATATAGGAATGACAAAATTTTATTTAAAATTTTTCTACGATGCATTTGTCAAATAAATAGTAAAACTTATATGACAAAAGTTATAGAAGATATTGTAAAATTGGCTATCTAGTTCTAGATAATTCATTTAAGAATGTCTTTATTTCTATGTCATTAATTGTAAGTAAAGAAATATTTTGAAAAAAGAAGGAAGAGAAGTTGAAAATAAATTTTTTTTTTTAATAGTTTTGTATTAGAAAAACTTTTCTATTTTCTTGTATTCTTGCCTTATAGGAAATACATTGCTTTGTCTCAAACCATATTTGGAGACTACATATGTCGGGGTGCCAACCAAAAAAGTAGGCTCGCAGATGAAAATACGTAGCATGGGGACCGACCGACAGTCGAGATATCGACCGGTACTGAGCCACACACACACACACACACACACACACACACACACACACACACATATATATATATATATATATATATATATATATATATATATAGGGTAATGTTATAGAACCATTCAGATGGTTTTATATTATGAAACCATCATATGTTATATGAGTTGGATTGGAATTGAGTGAATGAGATTAAAATGTGTGGACTTCGCCACTTTATAATCTCAAATCACCCAATCTAAATCTAACCCCATATAACATAGGGTGGTTCCATAATATGAAACCATCCAAATGGTTTAGATCATATATATATATATATATATATATATTGTAAAACCCTATTTTTTTTTTAATTTTTAAAAAATAAAATTTCTGGATTTTTCGGTAATTTTTAATTAATTATTAAAAATATCCTTCATGGATTAATATTTTAATGGATTAAATTAATTATTAAATTATTACTAAAATTATATTTTTGGGTGTATTATTAATTATTGAATGTTGTGTAATTTTTCAGAAATTTATTGGGCTTAAAAACTATTTTTAAATAGCTAAAAATTTCCATTTTAATTAAACCAGCTTGAACCGGGTTGAACCGAACCGGATTGAACCTAAACCCTAACCTAATGGGTCGGATCGGATCCGGACCCGACCCGACCCTACCCTACTCGAACCGGACTGAACCCAAACCCTAACCTAATGGGTCAGTTGCTGCTGCTGCTGACTGCTACAGCTGCTGCTGTTGCCACCGCCGGCAGCCACCCGCCGGACTGCCGCCCTCCTCCCGCCGGCGACGACGACGTGGGCCCCCTGACCTGTCAGGTACCCCACCCCCCTATATATATATATATATATATATATATATATATATATATATGTATATATATATATATATATATATGTATATTTATATATATTGTATTATAAGTATATATACATATAATTATATTATATATAATAATATATTATATATACTTAAATACGTATATATATCTATATTTTATATTTTTATTTATATATGTATATATATATAGTATATATGTATATTTATATATGTATTTATTATTTAATAACTATAGTATATATGTATATATAGTATATATATATATATATATATATATATATATATATATATATATATATATATATATATATATATATATATATATATATATATATATAATTATATTATATATATATACCATTATATGTATTATTACTATTATATATATATATATATTATTTATATATATCTATATATGTATATATGTATATGTATATTTATATATATATATGTATTTATTTTAATTATTATAATTATGTATATATATATTATTATATATAAAAATATGTATATGTATTTATATTTACATTTTGTAATATATTTATATATATATGTATATATTTATATTATGTATATAAATACTATATTTATATATTTATATTGTTATATATATTATGTCTTTTTATATAATATACTATATAAATATATAAAATACGCATTTATTTAAATATAAATTCACGAACTCTTGTACGTCTTGAACAGAGTGCACCTACAACGCAGTTAGTGACCCCAGGTCACAGGACCCCTCAAACACAACTGCGGGAACAGGTTTTTGGCACGTCCAGCTTGAGGACGTAGGCAAGTTGTCACGCCCCGGTACCATGGATAAGGATCCGAGATACGTGGCAATGGCCAGCAGTGTACTTCGACGGGCTTTCCAATCTAATGGGCCCGTCGGAGTACACTTAAGCTGTGAAGTACAATGAATAACCCAACACATAACACAAGTATACTCAATCTAAATCTCATCCACATGCAGCAATATAAGAGCACAATAAAAGTAAATACAACGACTAATGTGCAGGAAGGAAATCCAAATAAGTATCAAGTACAAATACTAGAGTAGTCACACGGGGACAAACCCGCTAGTACAAATATACTGGAATGAAAGTAAGCAATAAGATAACTTGGGACGGCAGCAGGTATCTAGGTAATGATACCGTCCCCAAGGAAAGAGTCACTACCAGCGATCAGGCGAAGTCCTCAGGAATGACCTCGTCCTCGGCAGTGAGTACAGCTGCTGGATAGATGCCCGATCCGTACTCCTCCGGGTAATCCTCGTGGCCTACACCTGGAAGGGAACCAGGTCCTCAGATGGACGTAACAAGGTACAGAAAAACAACATGCCAGGTAAACAGATAGTACAAGTGCAACAACAGGGTAATCTAGCATAACCAAACTAGTGTGACACAGTTTAAAGACAATGTTCGACGCGTGGGCTTTCTAATATAAAACCGTAGCTCCGGACACGAAAATACCCGGTTGTGAACCGGACACGGAGTATCGAACGTCGACATAAAAATGCGCACGAGTACATAAAGAACAACAATATCTGTAAACTGAAATACAGGGTGGCAAGGTACACTTGCTTGCGTCCGGCTGCTGAAGATGGGGATCCGGTACAACGTCCAAGTCTGCAGGTCCCGTAGTACCTAGAGATGAGACACAAGTTCAATCAATAACTATCACGAGACTGAAATAAGATGTAACACACGTCTAATCATATGTTCAATCTTAGTTACAAGTTTCCTGGACACGAAGCTAGAGGGTTGACCAAGGTTGACTAATGGTACGTTACGTCAAATAAGATTAATCACCTACACAATATCATCAACAATCCTCAATCTTATATCTCACCACGATGTTCAGTAGTTCCAGCCATGATCAAATCCTCAAATTTTACCCTGGTCTTCATAGTCATTACCATGTACGTTGACATATTTCATCCTCCAATAAATTATTATTATTAAATCCTCCTTTATACAATCCTCTATCATTTCATAATAAACTTCTCCTCAAATAAATTCATTATTAATATTATCCCTTAATAAATGACCAACATTTAAGGATTACGGCTTATACTCGATCAATCGATCAACAATGCATATATCATTATGTATAAAACCCTAAAAATTCTCATATGGTATTTAGACCCCAACCTCATTATATTTAATCTTTCTAACCATCGATTGTCTATATTTCATAATCTCAATCAATTCATATTTAGCCCATAAATATTCAACTTAGCATAGTACCATCAATCACACATATTTAAGATGTAATAAACTTTAAAACTCATGCATTCTAAATCCTAAAATCTTAATGTATAACAAACTCTTAAACTAAATCTAAACCATACACAACCCTTAAACTCAATGTATATAATCCCCATCAATAAATAATATATAACACCCAAAAATCAATATGAAACTATACTTCAAAACTATAGGGGGAGGAGTCCTCACCTTGGCTGTGAGGACCGGTGGCCGTCCCTGGTCGGAGTAGGGTAGGGTGGTGGTGGTGGTGGTGATAAGGATGATGATGGTGCTGCTGTTGATGATGAGGAGGAGATACAGGGTCGCCGGAGTGAGAGGGCAGTGGCTCGCCGGAGGAAGAGGTCATGGTGGTGTTGGTTCGTTGAGAGGTGGAGGTGACAGTGGTGTTACGAGGCTGGGTGGAGATGGCAGTGATGGTGGAGACTACAGTCGGTCGGGGTGGCTCGGCGTGGAGGTGGTGGAGTCTCGTGGAGATGCGGTGGTAGCAGCCGCGGATGAAGGTGGAGGGTGGCCGGGGTAGCACAGTTGCGGGGTCGGGATAAGGAGGAACGGTTGCACGTTGGGAGCTGCGGACTGCAGCCGGAGCGGGTGTCGCACACAGCGGGGGACGCACACAGCGGGGGGGGGGGGGTCGGGGATGTTCAGCGGCCGGAGAAGCACAGTCCGGGGAAGCTTCAGCGGTCAGAATATGGGCCGAAGTTGCTGTGGAGTCGCCGCGGTGGGAGCCGATGGCGGGAGTCGGGCCGGAGCGGCCGGCGGGTCTTCCACAGGGAGGAACAACTCAATAAGGAAGAAGAGACTAAGGAAGAAGAAGAAGAAAAATATAATGGAGAGTGGAGGAAGAAGTTTGCATGGAGGTTTTTAATGAAGGAGTGAGGAGAGAGAGAGAGAGGAGTTTTCCCTTGGGATTAGGGCCGGTTGGAATGTGTGAGGGTGGGGATGAGGTGATGTTTTATAGGGGTTTGTGAAGGGGATGGAGGGTTGTGATGGTGTCTTTCAAAATGAAGGGTTGGAATTTTTCATGAAGAGAAATGGGTTTTCTTCATGAAGGGGTGAATGGATGGGTGAGATTTGGGACCCCATCTTGGGACCTCTCCATTTATTATGGCCAATAGGGTGATGACACACAAATTCAATAATTGTAACTTAGCCCCTTAAATTTGGAAAATTGCATGAACACATAAAATAACAAAAAAATTGCGGAGAAAAATATGTTTAGCAATTTTTATGGTGAGAGGGTGTTGTGCATTAGGCACGGGTTTAATTAGAAAGGCATTGGGATTAATTTAGGATAAAAATGGGATTTACAAAGTTGGTATCCCCGATTTAAATAGAAATAAAGTGTCCCACGAATTTAATTTAATTGGGGGCACTTGGGGTCAAAATCCGAAAATGACGTAAAGGCCAAAAATGGTGGGGGCTTGGAGTCAGTCTTGGACCCTTTAGTTGGTCCGGCTCAACGGGTTAAGTTGGTATCTCAAAATTTAGGGTAACGACACAGGTGTCCGACACGGAATTAAATATGGATTAGGATTTTCGGAATGTTGCACAATTAATTTAGAGCACACGAAAACTAATTTTAATTGACGAAAAAGTCCAGTGCCTAATTTGGCGAGTCAAGTCAATAGTACAATAATTGAACGGAATTTATGGGCTGATATTGAGCTCTGAATAATCAAACAATGATAGGGCGCGCCAAGGGTTTAATTTATGAATTAAATACCAGATAAACTTATCTCTACTCTAAACCTCAACCTCTGCTACCAAAAACCAAAATTTTACCAATCCTCTCTAACTATCTACAGAATAAATCGAGGGGGTTTACACAAGTATACCTTGCCAAGTTTTACTGTTTAAACATTTAACTGTTGTATGCTATTCTGTTCAATTTATATATAACTGTGCGCGTCCGAGATTACCTCGTGTGCCGTCAACAAATACGTTGACGTATAGTGTAACTGACTTAGACTTTAGTAGACTTACCTACAACTGCGAGGGTATTCTAATATCCTCCTAGACCCTAACACTTGTACACGCAACACGGTTATAATTTATTTTGGGATGCGAGTTACGTACTCGATTAGCTACCAGTACGTGTGACGTACATCACGGCTTAGCACAAAACCAGAAATATTCAGGAAGATTATAACTTGGCATATAGTTACGTGGTATACACGTTGTGTATTCGACTTGTATACCCGCATTGGGCGGGGAAGATAACTAGTAGGCGTATGGGACACCCACCTCCTTGACGTTATACCTTCGGATACCATGCTCCTCGGAGATGGACGATTACAGAGTGCCCATGTGTCTAGGGGTATATGTAGCATATACTAGCCAGTTACGACAATTGGTGAATTAAGTCAGTATATGTCTAGCCTACACTTTCCCATATGTACTATGAGGTCTTCACATTGTATTCACTTAGATGGTTAGCACACCCTTTTTTACTTTATTCAGTATTTATATATGGCTTGTTTTTATGTATCTTGTTATGTCCCACTGAGGACCTGGTTCCCTTCCAAATCTAGACGAGGCGTACTACCCTACAGTGTACGGACCCGGACAGGAGACGAGGTTCGCATCTGAGGAAGAGCTAGAGGTGCTGCCATCAGAGTCTCCCTGATCTTTAGTAGTATGTTCACCTGGAGCTTCTTTACCTAGATAGACGATGCACTAGTCTATCATATTTTAGCACTTTTATTATCTTTTGTAGTGGGTTTGTTCCCACCAGACTTATCTGATTTGTACTATGACATTTCAGACATCAACACTTATATATATTCCAGCACTTATTTTAGTACTCCTTGATATTTTGTGGATGAGATTAGACTTTACCTGTATTAAACTTGTTAGTATTTTAGGACAACGTAGCACGTCTCTTTGGGTCCATTAAATTGGTTAATCCCTTAGTGACGTGTCAGCTGGCCAATGCCATGTGGCCTAGTTTCGTATATTTTGGGACTATGGCGTGCCAGATCTCCACGCCTTAGCACGTACGAAGGAGCATCTGCACCGAACGGGGTTCTCCCGCACCCTGCATATAAACTGGTGGATTTTCAGTACATTGAATGCACTGGTGGGGAAGCTACTCGCCCGCTCGACAAATCCAAACACGTAATATAATTTTCGTGTGCCAACTATTAAGTTATCTTTCTAGTAGCCTTAGGATCAGTTTCATGTTCTATATTGAATAACCTAACTCGTGTGGCAGTGCGCCGTGCAACATGAGAAAAAATACGGCGAGACTTACCTACTTACCAATTGTCCTTCCCTGTCCAAGGCAAACATTATTAATTCAAGCACGAGCAAGTATAAACATTCAGGAGGCATAGCATACGCAAACACGATGGTCATTATATCAAGATCGTTCAGGTGTTCAGTTGTTCCTTGATGCGATGCAATGACTCGCACGCGGATAGCCGCTAAGCGAGGATGACTTATCTATATGACAATTGTCGCTGGCATAGCCATAAAGGACGAGTTATAGTCACGGGATAGAAAATGCTATGCGACACAGGTAGCTAGCCCCACCACATGCCATCTTCATCCTAAATTCCAATTGACTAATCCATATGTTTCGTCCGGATCGGATCGGTCCCAGTGCCCCAGTGACCGTCCGCGAAACCTCCAAAACCTTGTGCACCAAGTTGTCCGCGACATGCAGTCTAGGGTTATCCATATCCATTTCTATATCCATATCCATCACGATACAATCAATAACACGAGTATAATCATGAATTTTCCTATGAACGAGCTTGGACATGATTCTCGTTCAAAGGTAAACTTGATGTGATCACAGTACAATATTTACTTGCCTTGATGCATTCCCCTGGTTCGGGGCTGCCTTGGGTGCCTAACGTTCCCGGATACTTGCAGGTTCATTCTTGCACGGGACGACTACTTGGTAGTCTCCCGGGGTTTGGATGAAAACAAGGCAACATACAAGCAAACAAGTATGCATTTATGTAAACACAACATTCACGTTAGCTCGGGCCCGAAGGTAAGTCGAGGAGCTAGATCGTTAGGGGACTTCCCGAGCAACACGTTCTAGGGTAGCATGCGAGGGTCTGAACATATATTTAAGCAGTGTTTCATTTCCGTGTTCTAGCATAAGAAATACAAGTTGGGATTATTCCCTTAGCTAGGTGCGTTGGATTCTTATTAGCATGCAGGGGGTGATTCACCTAGCGACTAGCATGTATCATTCCAGATTTTATGTGTACTGGCTAAGAAAAGACAAGTTCACCGTAGCCACCCACCTTAGTGATGATTCGCCTTGGTAGAGCGATACGTCAAGCGAGCCTCTGAAAGCCTAAGCCGGATTCCTGTAGGGACAAGTCTGGATATCCTTTGCCTCAAACGAGTATTCTCGCCTGAGCAAAGCGGGTCGGGACATGCACTTTTGCCGTTTTGAATCGGCAGTCCGCTGGAACAGAACAGGGTGTTACAGCATGTGAACTTCACCGAAAGGTGCGCACCGTCGATATGGACGTGTGGGATTTCACAAAAGTTGATTTGGATGTGCGTGCACACCGGAATTAACGCGTATCCGTCGGCAACGCCCCGTATCGGCCCTGTTCTGAAACTCGTTGTAACTTCGTATACGCTCGTGGTTTCGAAACGAAACTTGTGCTATCGGACTCGTAGCAATACGCTGGTCCTGTGACCCAAGTTTGATTCGATTCTGAGAACATTGACAAAATCCCGTATCGTGGGCCCCACGGCTCCACTTGACGGGCGATTTTATGATCGGCTCATCGAAATCCAGTTCTGGACATTCCATTGGTTTCGTATCCTCGTTCTGGACTTGTAGATACTAAGTTTGAAGAATTTGGAGAACTTTGTCTCTGGCACATTTTTTGGTGCGAAGTGGGCCACATGTGGACCCCGCTTTGACCAGAAACTGTCACTTTTGTCCCTGTGTCCAAATTGGACTTATGGATAGGCAATTCTAGCTATTTGATATCTTTTGAGCATGATGGTAGTATTTATTTCAGTAACCGGAGGAGTACCTGCAAATCCCACTATAACCAAAGCAACTGTTGGAATTCAAACCCCAGACAAGTGTACCTTGCCAACTTGCAGTGATTCCTGTTATAGTATTTGTTTGAGTTTTTTGTACATATATATATGCTCTTGATATAAATGTCCAACCTAGGACCGTGTGACATTGTTTAGCATCTGAATAACATTCGGGTGTCGATGCCGTACGCACAGTCGTGTAACGTCACTAGAGATTGATATCGCGACCCTATATATATATTCGTGCTTGCATTATCAAGTACGTCATACCATATGACACTTGACGCTATTCATGAGACAGAATCTTCTGAGTTATTCATGGTGATTCTGTATAGGCTGTAATCACCCTAAAATTTCCAGTTTGATAAAAACAATTTTTTGGAATTTTTTGCAAATTGTCAAGAATTAACATAGGTGCTTTGGAGATTATATAATTTTTAATTGCTAATAACTAATATTAAAATGTAATGAAAATATGATTTTATGGTGTAAAATAGAAAACCGGACTTAGGGTAATTTTTTGGGATTTTATTGGGCCTCGAACCTATTTTTAAACACTCAAAAACTATTTAAACTAATTATTATTATTATTATTTTTTTTTTATTGTTATTTTTTTGGCCTGGCCCAGTGGGCCGAAGCCCAGCCCAGCCCAGCCCAGCCCAGCCCCGCTTAACGGGTCGGGCGGGTCCGCCCAACCCGGAACCCGCCGCCCGACCCGACCCGGCTACTCCCATCTCCCACACGCAGACCCCCCAGCGGTTTCCGCCGCGTTCTCCGGCCACGTCGCCTGAGAAACGTCCGGCCTCACCCCCACGTCCCCACGACCCCTTGCCTCCGTCTTCTCCGCCATGACCCGGCGCCTCCCCCGCTTCTTTCCCCCTATAAATACCTCCTCTCCCTACCGCCTCCTTCATCCTCCCCTCCCCAAACCCTAACTCCGACGACCTCGCTACCGGCCATCCCCCCCGAGCTCGCCGACCTCGCCTCCGGCCACCCCCAGCCCGCGCCGACATCCTCCCGCAGCCGCCAGAGCCCGAGCCCCCTTCTTCTTCCTCCTCCCTCTTCTCCCAGCAGCCGGCCCCGACTCCAGGCCGCTCGCCTCCGCCTCCGGTGACCCGCTGCCGGCGCCGCCCACATCCCGAGTCCCCGACGACGCTGTCCCCGGCCCCCTCCGCCGCCAGCGCCGCCCAGCCCGCCTTCGGCCGGCCTCAGCTCCGGTGACAGACCCCGAAACCCTAGACGCAGTTGGACACAGGACTCGTGTCGGACACGAGTCGGACACAATTTATTTTCAGTTTTTCAGGCCCTGTTCAGGTACCTGTAATTTTCTGCTCGTAACCCCGTTTTCAATTCCGTAAATTGCAATGCGTAGCCTGTATGATCCTCTCGGTGCTCGGATAAACCGCTCGGGGCATCGCGTCCTGTGGTGATCGCACACCGCGATCCAAAAACAGGAAAAACAATGCCCTATTTCACCCCGGAACTGAGTACGCCCCGCCAAACGGGACGATTTGGTCACGCGCGGTCTTCACAGATACGTGCGCATCGTTGATACGGACGTGTGAGATTTTGCGGAAGTCGATTCGGGTGTGCGTGCACACCGGAATCAACGCGTATCCGCGAACATCGCCCCGTATCCGACTTTTCTGAATCGTGCTGTAACTTTGTGTACACACGTCGGATTGAAACTAAACTTGCACCATCGGACTCGTAGCAATACGCTGGTCATGTGACCTAAGTTTGGTTCGATTCCGAGAACGTTGACGAAATCGCGTGTCGTGGGCCCCACAGGCCCCACTCGACGGGCGATTTTGTGATCGGCTCATCGAAATTCAATTCTGTAAGTTCCGTTGGGTTCGTATTAGCGTTCCTGACCTGTTGACACTAAGTTTGGTAAATTTGGAGACAGTTGACCCTGACACATTTTTTGGTGCAAAGCGGGCCCACCTGCGGACCCCGTTTTGACCCAAAATTACCGTTTTTGCCCTTGTCTCCAAATTGGACTCAAGGACAGGCATTTCTAGCTATTTGACACCTTCTGAGCATGATGGTAATATTTATTTTAGTATTCGGAGACATCTCTGGAAATTTTCCAAGAACAGAACCGTATGGGAATCCAAACATCAGGCAAGTGTACCTCGCCAAAACTTGCAGTCTTTGCTAAATATTCCTTGGCTTAGTTATACATCAGAGGGCAAGAATACCTTGCCAACTTTATAGTCTTATTGTATATTTTCTTGTTTTATTTATAACTGTTGTACATGCTTAACCTAAGACCGTGTGACGTACTTAGCGTCCGATTATCAGTCGGGTGCCAACACCGTACGCGGTGTTGGGTACGTCACCTAGAGATGGACATTTCGGACCCTTTACTTTCTCGTACTTGTCTTATCAAGTACATCATAACCCAGGATACTTGACACTATTCATGAGACATGATCTTCCCGAGATATTCGTGGTGATTCTGTATAGGATACAGGACTTGACAGAGATATGTTATTTATAGACAATATGACTTGTTGCATTAGCTATAATCCAGCTGACATGGACATGAGACGTTATGGTCATGATATGCGTGATTACATTGGATGGGAAGAGACACACAGGCTACAGGCTGTTTTATATATATATCCACTACTATTTTGAGGTTGTAGACTCTCCAGCAGAGCTAGACCCTTTACCTGTTATTACTGCTACCGGCTCCCCGACACAGAGCTTGTAGCGGTCTCAGCCTGAGTTCTAGTGCTGCTCTCATATTGCATATCACTTAGCTGGTTACATAGTTTATCCAATTATTTACTTATTGCTGCACTGCTTATTTATTTGGCTTGTATTTTTTATACCTTGCTATGTCCCCTGAGGACCTGGAATGGATTATGTCCCCAGGTTTAGCTGAGGAGCAGTACCCCGAGATATACGGGACAGGAGCTGAAGCTATTACTGGACTTGATACTGGAGCAGAACTGAACCCTGAAGACGAGGTGACTGTCGAAGACTTCTCCTGAGTACCTGATCCCGTACTCAGTATTTACTTTATGATTATCTCTTTTGTTCCTGGCCTACTGAGCCAGAGTATTCAGACATATGTCGGATTGTTTCTCCGACCGACTTGTTGAGATTTGTTGCTACTTATTTTCATTTCATTATGCAGTTTATTTATTTATCTTTTATGGATGAGATTAGTGTGACTTGTTGTAGTAGACCTTCTTTACAGCTTAAGTGCGCCCTGATGGTTCCATTAAATTGGGTTGACCATCGGTGCGTGCTGCTGGCCATTGCCACTTATCCAGTCCCTCGATATTTTGGGACTGGGGCGTGACAAGGCTACAGAATTCGTGACATAGACTTTATTCATATGCTTAGCCTTCATTATGACTCGCTGCATCAGTTAGAAGTCATGATCTTGCGTGACATGGACATAAGACGTCGTGGACATGAGACGTGTGATTACATTGGGTGGGAAGAGACTTACCATACTAAAGGCTGATTATATTATATATATAGTTATCTGGAGGTGCCTTAGACTCTGACACAGAGCTTTGGCACATCTACTGGCCCTTCGAGAAAATGCTGCTATGGGTTTCCCCGACACAGAGCCTATAGTAGTCTCAGCCTGAGTATGATTAATGCTCTCACTTGCATATCACATAGCTGGTTACATAGTTTACCCTATTGGTACATTTTATATACTGTATTTATTTTGGCATGCTGTTTCTTGTACCTTGTTACGTCCCTCTGAGGACCTGGTCCCTTGCCAGTTTTGCAGCATAGACCGTTGTGGAGCCTGTGTGGAGTTGCTGATGTGTGTTGCTTAGTCTTGCATGAATTGGTGCCAGGTACTTATATCATTTCTTCTGGAGTCATGGCATTTATTCATATTGTTTATTCATTTTCTGATATAGCCTAGTTTTATGGACTCATATTCCTTTCTCGAGTCTATTCGAGCTGATGTGTTACTGGCGGCCGACTTTAGCATATGTAGCTCATTCATGTATATTCTGTTTATTGTGGATTGAGGTATAGATATTCATATTTACTTGATTACATAGATAGTGACCATTCTAGTACAACTATACGTATTCGAATCGAACCAGAGTCTGGTCGAATGCGTAGCTGGCATGTTACGTATTCCTAGTCCTACGTATTTTGGGACCGGGACATGACATACATATATATATATATATATATATATATATATATATATATATATATATATATATATATATATATATATATGTGTGTGTGTGTGTGTGTGTGTGTGTGTGTGTTACATGAGTTGGATTTGAATTGAGTGGTTAAGATTAAAAGGTGTGGACCCCACCACCTTTTAATCTCAACAACCCAATCCAAATCCAATATATGTAAGTCATATTATGAAACCACCCGGATAGTTTTAGATCATATATATATATATATATATATATTCACGTGCATTGTACGTAAAATAATTTTTTTTCTTGTGATATTAATATAAAATTATTTAAATATATTTAAATTAAGTTTTTATATATATAAATTTATATTTTTAAATATAATTTATTATAAATTTAATTATAATTAGTTACGGATATATTTCTACTTTTCATAAAGAGTTTTGAAAACGGGTAGCTGCTAATATTATCTAATTATAACAAACATCTATTCTAACTCATGTGGTTAGGATATGTGGTATTATGCTTGGTTGGATGAGTTCAAATCCCTGTAGTGTTATTTATTACAAATTAAAAAAAATTCACTAATTTTTTTTGTGTACTACTAATTTAAAAAAAAAATTTAATTGATGATATATATACATACTGCTTAGACGGCTCACCTTTGAGTCATTTTGAAGCCTCATTAAGACCTACAAACTCGGTCCGAAGGTCCCACACATTTCGACCCGAATGTCCGCACCCGCACCCGCATCGCATCTGAACCGCACCACTACTCACATTAATTCCTCCACAAAAAATTAAATGTGCTTCCCCCGTTGCTCCAACCGCAACCTCTTGGAAGGATATGCCTTACTCTAACCACTTTATATATATATATATATATATATATATGTAAACCTCCTGATTTTCAAGAATTTTTAAATTTGGATTTTTCACAATTTTCTGGAATTTTCTGAGAATTTTCTGTTATTAAATTCATGTATTTTAATTATTAAGTGATTTTTAAATAATAATAAATAATATTAAAATATTATGGAAATAATATTTTATGGTGTAAAATGAAAAACTAGACATAGGGTAATTTTCCGGGAATTTATTGGACCCCGGAATCATTTTTAAAGCCCTAAAAACTAATTATTAAATTAAACCAAAATAAATCGGGTTTATTTGAAATAAACCAAACCAATTTCTGAACCGAACCGGGTTCATTTAAATCGAACCAAATCCATAGAGGGTCGGATCCGGGTCTAACCCAGACCCGACCCACTAGCCCGACCCGACCCATAATCCGTTTTATTGGATCGGGCCGGATCCGCTAGGACCCGACCCGTCCGCCCGTCGAACCCGCTGTCACGACCCGCATCCGGTTTAGGGGCACGAGAGCGTGGGTACGTCCAGCCTACGCCGCAGCATCGGCGGTAGAACGCTGTCTAGGTCAAGTACTATCTAAACAATCTCACGCTAGTATCCAACTCCATAAGGAGACGTGGATATCATAAATTAAATCTAGAAATACTCAATCACAACTACAGCACGATAGGAAAAATGAAGAAATAAAAGAATACAACACAAGTCTAATGACACAATAATCATACCTGCAATCATTATTTTCAATCCTCAAGTGTGTCAGAAGCCAGTCTACTAAGGTCACAGTCTGGAAAAATATTTTCCAGTCAGGAAGGAGCAAAGTACATCTCTAAATAGCAGTTCTATATAAATGACATAAACTATGTAGCAGTTCTAGATGAAAATATACCAGATGCATGTATAGGTACGAGAAATGTACAATGAGAGAAATACTGGAAATACTGTAAGTAACTGCAGGAAAAGAAACAATATGTCCATGAGCAAGAAACCTATGACTAAGTGTGTGAGTACTAGCTTTAACATGTGATCGGCTTGGGAACATGATCAGGCTGGTTACATGTGATTAGCTATGGTTCATATAAAGTCAGGCTAACCGTTGGTTAGCTATGATGCATGTAGAGGTCAGGCTAATCACACGTAACAGCTATGGTTCATATAAATGGTCAGGCCGCACCCGACGTGAGATGTGGGGTGAGCTATGGTGCATATAAAGTTGGGTATGATCACATATCTACACTAAAGTACTCCCCAAACCCCCGACTGGTATAGTAGATCCAATCATGGTACGCTATGGCACGGGATTCCCTAGGAAGGTAGCAAATCTCCCCGGGAATCAGTGTCTGTACATGCACAAGATATCAAGGAAACAAGTCTTGTACAAGCTACACCATGAATAAGGAATAACATCTCACGACGAGATCCGTGTATACCAATCCGTGTAACCAATGTGTCCAGAACATGGATATTTACACTAGATACAGTGAACATAGGAGATATCATAAATTAGAAACTAATCAGAGAATGTACTCACCTTGGGTCCTTAGCTGGTAATTATTGATGTCCTGTTCCAGAGTATCCCCTGGGTAAACCAACAGTCCTATAAACATAACACAAGCAAAACCACATTTGCATCAGATGCTACACTAACACAGTCAAAAGTACTGGTCTCAGGGCCATGTCAGGCAGGGCACTAGTCAACTAGGGTCATCTAGTATATTCACCAATTAAACGTAGTATTATTAATGATCAAATATAATACATATATTGTTATTCCAAAGTATATACAAGTGGAAATATGTTTTATTTATGAAAAATACACATCACCCATTATTCAAGAATATATACATTTATACATTTATATACACTAAAAATATACTCATACCCTATATGTACACAAGTATATATATATATATATATACCAAATATACGTTTTTATACCAAAATACGTTTTTATTAAACCTATACCCATACAAAATATATACACACATATATATATATTTGTACCAAAATAATAGTTATACTATATACAGGTAGTTACACCAATTGAATATATATATAACATTAATTACGAAAACATACATTGACATAAATTATATGAATACAGTTAAATTAATACCCATATATATTTAATACGTATTTATACTAAAATACATTTTAATATACATATATAGGAAAATAGATAAATACGCAAGATATATATATGTATATACAGATGCCATTTAATTCATATATTAAAATACGTTTTATTATACATATACTACATGAAATTATACCAATTAAATATATGTATAATTATACCAAAAATATACATACATATATACATGTATATATATATATATAAGTATATACACCAAAAATTATATACATTTACTAAAAATATATATACATAGATACCAAATCAATTACATATACTAGAATACGTATTTACATATATAAATCATTTCGAAATTATTTGAACAATAATTGTTAAAACTTCCCTTTTGAACAAAATTACAATTTAAAGGTTTATTTATAAAAATTAGAATTTACGTAGAATCCAATATATATATTTTTATATCTATAGTAAGATTGGTCACCAGCCCAATAAAAATTTTGAACTCATTTTATTATTGAAATTATATTTTTAAATAATAATGTAACCCAAAAATTATTATATTTGTTCACATAATCAAAAATTCTGATATTTATTACTAGACTAAATAAAACTAAACTAATTAAATCTTATTAAACTAAATGTATATATTACCAAACTAAATATATAAATTTACTAAACTAATTACATTAATAAATAACTACTGATTAACAATTTAATTACTGATTATTAATAATTTACTGATTAAAATAATTGACTAAACTAACTAATATAAATTAACTAATCTAATTATTTAATTAAACTAATTAAACTAACTAATCTAATTAATTAATTAATCACATACAATTAAACTAATACACTATAACTAACAATCCCTAACTTACAGAACAGAAGAAAGGGGGAGAGGGAGAGAAGACTCACGGCGGAAGGCTTTCTCCGGCGTCGGCGCGGAGGTCTCGCCGGGGTCACGCGGTGGCGGCGATCCACGACTTCGAGGCTGATCTGGAAGCTCAGGGCGGCAGCGAACTCGACGGCGGCGGATCTTCGAGAGCGGCAGCGTCGCTCGGCTCGACGCGGGTCTGCGGTGGCGGCGGATGTTCGGCTCGGGAAGGCGGCGCTCGGTTCGAGGAGACGGCGGCTTCGAGGCGGCTGCGTCTGGTCGGCCACGGCGAGCTCGACGCCGAGGAGGAGGTCCCGGCCGCCGGCGGATCTCGACGACGTTAGATCTAGGGTTAGGATTTAGGGTTCTGGATGTGTCGGGGTGGATCGTGTCGGCTGGACACGATGGTTGATGTGTGGTGGCTGTGTCCGAGGCTGGACACAAGGATTTGCTGTACTGTGGACGTGTCCGGGTGTTGGACACGGGGGTTTGAATGTACTGTGGTGTGGGGTTGTGTCCGGGTGTGTCGGACACGGAAATATGGTTGTAATACTGTAAATCTGGACACAGAAAATGAATGGATACGGTGGGACACCCGGGGTCGGACCCGAGGCCATCACGGCTGACTCGGTGATGCTGGACACACGGACACGAGCACACAAAATGGTGGTGGCTTCGGCTTTGTGGGGATTTGTGAGGGCTAGCTAGGGTTTCTAGGGAGTTGTGATGAGGGACTTAAATTGGGAAAGAGTTGTGGGCTAACGGGTGCGGGTTGGCCCAAAATAATGAATGGCCCAGAATAAATATTTAAATGGGTTTTTCATGTGGAAAAATGGGATATGAATGGGAGACGGTAAACTGGTAAATTTAATAGAAAATAATTTAAGAAAAATGTTTTAAGAGGCTTCCAAGGCTAACTGATTTCCGATTTAGCTACTAATTAAACCCATATTGCAAAATCTTAGAAAATATGTAATTTACTTATTTTACTAATCCAATGGATATTAAAAATTATTATGGAAACAACTAGTCCTTTAAATAATTTTATCAAACAATGATTTTATGATTTCAAGCCAAAAATATTCGAACTAGAGAAATATATATCATCATTATTTATTTATTTATTTATTTTGTAATACATCGACATTTAGGAAAAATGATTTTTATACAAGATTATAAATTACCTTCTGAAACCAAACATTATTCAAAATCTAATACTAGAATTTCAAGGAATATATTTCATAAATTGGTATTTAAAATAAATTAAAAATCTAATCATTTTGGAAATTTGGAAATCGGAGGTTACACCCGCACCCGCTAACCTTTCTTCTCCCTAACCGACGAAACCTCCCGCCGCCGGCCGGCCGCGCCGCTCCGGCTTCCTGCACCCGTCGTCGCGCCGCTTCACGTCCCCGCCAGCCCCTCCTCTTCCTCTCCCCCTCACCGGCCGCCTCTCCCTCTCCCCCGGTCGCCCTATGAAACCCCTCTTCTCCGACCAATTTCCCCCCCGCCGATGACTCTCTTCCACCTCCAGATCCACCCTCTCCTCCGCCTCCCACCTCAGGCCCTCACCCTCTGCCACTCCTTCCCGTCCTCCGATCCCCCGCCGAGTCGACGTCTCCCCGTCCCAGCCGACTCCGGTCAGCCCCCGACGCCGCCTCCGGCCGTCCGAGGGCCGCTCGCAGCGCCGCCCCCCTCCAGCGAGCCGCCCAGCCTCATCGCGCCGCCCCGGCCAGCAGCAACTCTTTGGCAAGCGTAAACCCTAGCATCGGACACGGTCGGACACGGACACTTCGTGTCAACGCGGACACGAGAAAACGCAGTTTCTCGAGCCCTGTTCAGGTACCCGTTTCTCTCTGCTCGTTTACCCGTTTTCAATTCCGTCTGTTGCATCGCGTAGCCTGCATGACCCCCTCGGTGCCCGTGTAAACCGCTCGGTGCATCGCGACCTGTGGTGATCGCGAACCGTGATCCAAAAACAGGAAAACCAACGTCCTGTTTTACCCCGGAACTGAGTACGCCCCGCCAAACGGGATGACTTGGTCGCGTGTGGTTTTCACAGATATGTGCGCATCGTTGATACGGACGTGCGAGATTTCGCAGAAGTATATTCGGACGTGCGTGCACACCGGAATCAATGCGTATCTGCGGACACCGTCCCGTATCCGACCTTTCTGAATCTCGCTATAACTTAGTGTACACACGTCGGATCGAGACGAAACTTGCGCCATCGGACTCGTAGCAATATGCTGGTCCTGTGAGCCAAGTTTGGTTCAATTCTGAGAACGTTGACAAAATCGCGTGTCATGGGCCCCATAGGCTCTACTTGACGGGCGATTTTGAGATCGGCTCATCGGAATCCAATTATGAAAGTTCCGTTGGGTTCGTATCATCATTCCTGACTTGTTGACACTAAGTTGGACAGATTTGGAGAACTTTGACCTTGACGCATTTTTCGGTACAAAGCGGCCCACATGTGGACCCCGCTTTGACCCGAAATGTCATTTTTGTCCTTGTCTCCAAATTGGACTCAAGGACAGACGTTTCTAACTGTTTAATATTTTATAGATCTGATGGTGATGTCTATTTCAACAACCGGAGTACTGCCTGAAAATTCCGCTGCAGCTAGAGTTACAATTGGAGCCGGAAATCCAAGCAAGTGTACCTTGCCATAATTGCAGTATATTGATTCAATTTGTTCTTTTCATTTATTTTCTGTGACTGTTGTACATGCTCAACCCTAGGACCGTGTGACTTAGCTTCCGATTAATAGTCGGGTGCCAACACCGTACGCGGGGTTGTGTAACGTCAACTAGAGATGGATATCGTGACATTTACATTCTCGTACTTGCCATATCAAGTACATTATACCCAGGACACTTGACACGAATCATGAGACAGAATCTTCCTAAAATATTCAAGGTGATTCTGTATAGGATACAGGTTTATGATATCTTTACATGCTTAGATTTTATCCTGACTTATTGTATTAGTTTAATCTTGCGTAACATGAACATTGTGAACTGTGACGTGAGATTACATTGGGTGGGGAGAGTATTACCATATCAAGGCTGATTAAATTATAAATATTGTTATCTGGAGGTGTCTTAGTCTCTGATACAGAGCTTTGGCGCAAGTTCTGGCCCTTCGAGAAAATACTGCTATGGTTTCTTTGACACTAATTCTGTAGTAGTATCAGCCTGAGTATGACTAAACTCTCACTTGCATAACACTTAGCTGGTTATTTATTTACCCTGTTGTTTCCTTTATTTCTGCACTGCATTATTTTTGTCTTGTTTTATCTGTACCTTGCTATGTCCCCTGAGGACCTGGAATGGATTATGTTCCCAGATTTAGCAGACGAGATCTACCCTGAGGTGTACGGAACAGGAGCACTTCTCGGAACAGTACCAGAACCTGAGGACGAGATGATCGCTGAGGACTTCTCCTGAACATTTGCTTCTTTCATGCTCAGTTTTATTGACAAATAAACTCTTTATTTCATATTTAAGAGAACATTGTAACAGACTTAATATCGGGTTGTTCCCCGATTTTTAATTACTTGTGACTGGATGTTGTTTATTTCTTTTGCTGATATTGCTATCTTTATTCTGTGGATGAGATTAGTAAACCCTGACTATTGTAATACAGCTTAAGTATGTCCCGATGGATCCATTAAATTGGGTTTGTCCATCGGTGCGTGCTGCTGGCCATTGCCACGTGTCTAGTCCCTCGATATTTTGGGACTGGGACGTGACAATATATATATATATATATATATATATATATATATATATATATATATGACGTCTAGTCTAATGGTTAAGATCGATGCACCTGGACGGGTGGTCGTGGGATCGAGACCTCCTGACGCCATTAATTTTCCTTTAGGAAAATAAAATTGTGCAGTGGTGGTTGGGTGCAGTACGGACCGGACGGTGCACGGATGCGATGGGATGCGGGTGCAGTGCTAGTGGATCTATTGCGGACGCCTTCGGACTAGAAATTATTTATATAGACCTTCTGACTGGATTGATTGTAAGTCTTCAGACTGAATTTATTGTCACTCGAAGGAAGTTGAATAAAATTTACTTTCTTTGAAATATATATATATATATATATATATATATATATATATATATATATATATATATATATATATGCTTCATAGGTTTGGTGTCCAGAGAAACCTTCGGCGTGGACCACGAGGAGGTGAAGTTCCCACATTTTTTCAGAAGAAAAAAATAATTTAAATAAAAAATATATTCAGACCGAAAGCAAAATATAAGCATAGATATGTTATAATATACTAAT
Source organism: Iris macrosiphon (assembly GCA_036927795.1). Classification (NCBI taxonomy): domain Eukaryota; kingdom Viridiplantae; phylum Streptophyta; class Magnoliopsida; order Asparagales; family Iridaceae; genus Iris; species Iris macrosiphon. The sequence goes on along the minus strand of JAYESA010000005.1, from coordinate 281,946,777 downwards.
CACTATATTTGGTAATAGCAAATCCATCTTTTACAAAGAATATTAAAATGGAAAGCTTTGAAGGAGCCCAATGTTTTTCTCTGCTTTTATATATATATATATATATATATATATATATATATATATATATATATATATATTTCTTATATCTGTTTTGATCATCTATGACTCTAATACTACATTGATCTTATTTTATTTGTGAGATTTCTGCAAGTATTTTTTCAAATGAATAATATGCGCTTTAGTTACATCTCTGCATTTTGTTTAGGGTGTTACTTGTTCATCTGTATATATATAATTGCATATTAGTTGAAGGATTAGTGAGCCATGCTCGTATTGTCTACCCGTACTCACAAAATTAAGTATCCATGCTCATATTCTGTCAGTCGAATTGGCGAAATATGTGCATGTCAGTCTCACAAATATATTATTAGTTTAATTTTATTTATAAATTTTTTTAAATTTATTTAGTGATATCTTTTTTAATACGGTCATTTTTTTTGTTTTTTAGTTATAGTTTCAACTTTGGCAGCAATCAGGTGAAGTCGGATCACCAAACACGTTTGGGGGTAACCATTTTGATTAGATCCCAATCTCAGGGTGTGTATCGGGCCGGTCTGTGGTCTAAGTCAATCGGGTTTGACCGAATCCGAGCTAGACCGGCCCGCGGTTCAAGTCAATCCGGTTTGACCGGATCCGATTTAAACCGGGCTCAATCCGAGTGGAGAGGCGGGTTGGGTCGGTCCGGTCCGGTCATAAATAATTCCGGTCCAGCTCGAGTCCATAACCCGGTCAGGGGATGACCGGGCCGAACCGGTCTGGTCCGGGCCGGTCCGATGTTTTTAATTTTTTTTAGTTTATTTATATATATATTATATATAATCTATAAGTTATAATTTATAAGTTATATGTTAATACATTCAAGTTAAAATTTATAGGTTTTTTGTTACTAAGTTATTTTTGTATAATTGAAAATTTATAAGTTATTTCTTAGAAAGTTTTTTTATATAGCTTTAAGTATAACTTTATGTATAAATTTATTTGAAATTTATAAGTTATTTGTTAGAAAGTTTTTTATATGACTTTAAGTATAAATTTATTTAAAATTTATAAGTTATGTTAAGTATAATTTAAAATTTATAAGTTATATGTTAAGTATAATTTGAAATTTACAAATTTATTTGTTAGGAAATTTATTTAATTTCTTTATATCAATATTTATATAACTTTAAGTATAAATTAAAATCTAAATATTTATAAGTTGAATATGTAAAAAAAAAAATTTAATAACGTATAAAAAAATGTATAAATCTATTTTTTGAATTTAAATATAAATCTATAAGTAAATAAAGAAGTGATTTATATAGAAATAAAGAAGTTAAATGTAAACAACTAACAACATTATGTAAGAAAAAGCTGAATTTCTTTTATTAATGACAATTAAATTATAAATGTATTATAACATTAAGTAACCAAAAAAATAGAAACTTGTAAATGATATTTTATTTGCAAAAAGCTTGTGAAAAAATGTACTAGTCTTTTAAAATAATTTCGTCGTCCGTCGTCCGTCTTTCGTTGAAGTTTATTGCTCAGCTCCTCCTTCAGTAGCGTTATCTATAGTAAGAGATTCAAAGTCCAGCCTTGCGATATCGACACTTTCATCTCTTGAGTCTTGAGTTCTTTATTCCGCACGGGTCCAATCTTGAACGCAGACACAAGCTTCCAAAATATCTGGCAGCAACCGACTCCTCTTCTTGCTTAGCGTCCTTGAACCTGCACTAAAACAAGATTTTGATGCTACCGTGGATACCGAGACCATTAGAATACCTCGTACTATAGAAAAAAAGTACAAGATACATTTTTTTGCGTCTCTTCCACCATATTGAATAATGAGATGAAGGGTCATCTTCATCTGCTTCATAAGAATTTAGATATAAGGATAATTATTGCGTAGGTTAGGAAGATTGTTTTTGTTTCTTCTTTTGAAGTACACCTTTAGCATATGATAATTTAGACGAAAAACTAGAGCTACTACCTTGAATGGTCGTACCGGGACGGGTTGATACAACTCTTTCTTCATATGAAGCAATTAAACTATGTAAAACATCATTAACTTCTACTTTCAAACTACCTACGTCAACTCTCATATTATCTTCAAAATCGTCTAATAAAATATATACACCATCTAATTTAATCTTAGGATAAAAAATCGAAGTCAAACAATATAGAAGAGGTATATCACCATAATATTTTTTTTAAAATTTGGCTTCCATTTTGGCAACAACATAATCAAAACCAGAAATATTTCTATATTTATAAAATAAATTAGACATGTTAAGAATTTCTGTTAAAGCTAAAGGAGAAGTTAAATAATAAACTCCAGATAAAGTACATGTAGCATTGTAAAATAGTTCTAAAAATTCAAAAATAGAAGTAGCAATTAACCAATCATTCTCAGTTATTTGATAATCAAAACTAGGATTAAAATAATGAGTAATTACATCTTTAAACTTAATGCAAGAATGCAACATTAAATAAGTAGAATTCCATCTATGTGGTGCATCATTCACAAATCGCCTAAATGTAACACCATATTGTGTACATAAAATTTTAAAAGCTTATTATCTACTTGCAGAAGAGTTCAAACTATGTAAACATGATCTAATTTTTTTAAAATTTAGTTGAAAGGATTCAAGACATTCTCGTACAATCAAATTAATAATATGACAAGCACATCTAACATGAAAAAGTTTACCTTCTAACATAGGCAGAAATTGTGTTTTCAAAACATTAATATAAGAAGTGTTATTACTAGCATTATCAAAAGAAATCAAAAATATTTTAGCGTGAATATCATATTCAAGAAAAAAAATGCATTATAGCGCCACCGATTACAGCGTCCACTACCAAAATATGATAAAATAGCGACATTTTTAGCGACGTCTTAATAAAATGTCGCTAATATTAAAGACTTGAGCGACCCCAAAAATAAACGTCGCTATACGTCGCTGTTGGTGATACATAGCGACGTTTAGTGACTGTACTTCATTTTTTAAAGAATAGTCGTTATAATCTTCTTTAACGTCGCTGAGTTTTTTAATTTAGCGACATTTAATGAAGTATTTACCGTCGTTGTTTTTTTCAATTTTAGCGACATTTTTAGCGACGTCGCTAACGTCACAAACTTTTCAATTAGTGACATTTAGCGACGTCTATTGATGACGTCACTAAACTTTTTAATATAGGATTCAGAATTTCATTTCTCCCTCATTCTGTCGATCCTCTCCCCAAAATTTCGAAACCCCCCCTCTTCTCTCCCTCCGGCGAAGTACCCACCATCCGGAGTCCTCCCCCTCCCCCCGTCCCTACCCTCCCACCAGCTCCCCCACAGGCCCCCTACTCCGGCTCCCCACCCCCCGAGCGCCCCCTCCTGCATGGCTCCTCCCTTCCGGTGTGGCTCCTCCCCTCTGACGACCTCGGGCTTCTCCTCCTCCTCTAGGTAAACCCTAACCCTATCTGTCTCTCTCAGAGATACAGACATGATATAACACAGACACGACATGACACATACACTGTCATAGAAAAACCCTGATACAGACATGACACACACATACTGACACAGACACGACACACACATATACTTACACAGACACACTGTCACAAACACACACACTGAGACAAACACGATATATATCCATGTAATTAATTAATTTACCATATTAACACATATTTTTGTTATAAAATAGTAATGCATGTGTGTATTTAACTTAATTGATAAATGATAGGTGTGACCATCCTAAATAGGGTTTCTATATATGTATCGGAGAATCAAGTCGGTGATTTTACTTATGCATTAATGTAGTACGTAGGATAAATTCATAGAGGGTGTAAACCCTAACCCTATCTCTCTCTCTCTCACAGATACGGACATAATATTTGATAGCGGACACGACACATACATAGACACGACATGGAACACGACACAGACACATACATTGACACGATATATCACCGATACGACACAAGACATGACACAGACCCTAACCCTAACCCTATCTCTCTTCACTGACATGACACAGGATATGACACAGACCCTAACCCAAAGCCGAGACACGACACATACCCTAACCCTACCTGAGTTAATTAGACGCAGTCTTGGGTATCAAGTGAGGTATTATGCAGTGCACACTTGTGCACAGTGCAGTGTGGGTGTGTGTGGATATATCGGTGTTGTGGACACTAACCCTATCCTAATCCTAACTCGGACACGCACACACACACGCGCGGACACTAACACTAACCCAAATTCGGATACGCGGACACACTAACATGCATACACTAACCCTAACACGGACACGAACACATACACACATGTTTGTATCATGTCATCTCATGATACATATGGTAAAATTGTAGGACACATGGATATGAAAGGTTAGTATATGATATCGAGGATAAGGTTGTAAGTATTTTATCGGACACGGACACATGCATACATGTCAAGTATGTATATCCATGAGTGTATCAGTGAGTGTCAACTATGTATCCTGGACCAAAAAAAATTGTTACTGGAGAAATTTCAATTAGAAAGTCATGGCCTAAACAAATGTCAAGTGTGGATATCCAGGATACAGAGTTGACACTCACTGATATACTGCAATATGAGTATCTAGGATACAAAGTTGAACAAAGAAGTATCAGTGCTAGGACTAGGTGTATCAGTGCATGTAATGTATTCCTGAGTATATACTTGAACGAAGTCTATTCATCTTTGCAGAAGTATCTAGAAATGGATATGAATTACTATCTACATCATCGTTCGTGGATGTACAACCGTCATCCTGATGACATGTGCGATATACGGGATAAATTCATAGAGGGTGTACAACAGTTCCTGCAGTTCGCCAAGGCGTTCCCTCAGTACATAGACGGTACAAAATTATGTATCCGTGTGTAAGATGTCGTAACTTAAAATATTATCTAGAAATGGAAGTCACATATCATTTGTACTCGAAGGATTTTATGCCGAATTACTATCAGTGAACCCCGCACGGAGAACTTGTGTCTTTAGCATCATAGTCGAAGCCTTATGTGGAGCCATATATGGATGTCCACGACCACGCTACTTACGACGACGGGTGGGTGAACATGGTTTTAGATGTGGTGGGGCCTAGTTTCAATCTGGACAATCATGATGCAGCCGATGAGGCACCGAATGCCAATACTGTGAAGTTTATGGAGTTGCTGGAGAATGCAATGACTCTATTATATCCTGGTTGTGAGGATCATTCACCGTTGGAGGTGGTTACAAGATTATTGAGCATCAATTTCTATTTTAACATGTCGCAAGAATGCTACAACCGACTGATGGATTTGATTATAGAGATCTTGCCAGAGGGTGCTAAGTTGCCTACAGACTTCTACCGATCTAAGAGGATGGTGAGATCGCTCTGGATGGGATACGAGAAAATCGATGCATGTCACAACGGGTGCATGTTGTATTACAAAGACGACAAAGATGAAGACGCGTACAGATTCTGTGGTGCTGATCGCTACAAGGCCACTGGTAGAGGAATGTCTGTCGGTGCAAGGAAGCCTATCGATTTGATGCACTACTTGCCTTTGACGCCGTGGTTGGAGAGGTTGTTTATTGTGAAGAAGACTGCAGAAAATATTAGTTGGCACAGGCGGGAACAGATCGAATGAGTATTGGATCATCCATCCGATGGAGAAGCATGAAAGCACTTTGATCGAGAGTATCCAAATTTTGCTTCAGATCCGTATAATGTCAGATTGGGCCTCTCCTCCGATGGCTTTACCCCATTCAGACTTTCGGGCTCCCAGTATTCGTGTTGGCTTGTGATCGTCACTCCGTATAATCTACCGCCTTGGATGTGCATGAAGATTCCATATATGTTTCTAACCGTTATTATCCCGGGTCCGAACAATCCGAAGAGGAACATCGATGTGTATTTACAGCCGTTGATATATGAGTTGAATCAGCTGTGGGAAGTAGGTGCCAACACGTACGATATTTTTAGAAAGTAAAATTTTCAGATGAGAGCAACACTTATGTGGACCATCAACGACTTTCTGGCATATAAAATATTATCGGGATGGAGCACTCGTTGTCGTCTCTCATGTCCGTATTGCAAGGACCACACTAAGGCTTTCCGTTTAAAATACGAAGGCAAACTGTGCTTCTTTGGTTGTCATCGATATTTTTTGCCGAAGGATCTTCCGTACCGGAGGAACATGAATGCTTTTTGTATGGGCTTTGTGGAGAAGGCTAATCCACCACCAAGGTGACCCTGATACACGATATGGAAAGAGGTAAAAGATTTATCAAGTGCTATCGAAGAGCCTGCTAAGGGGTACAAGTGTGATGAATTTGGTTGCACCCATAACTGGACGAAGAGGAGTATATTATGTGATCTGCCATATTGGAGCACCAATCTGATTAGACATAACCTTGATGTCATGCATATCGAGAATAATGTGTTTGATAACATAATTAATACTGTAATGGAGGTAAAGGAAAAGATAAAAGATAATTCGAAGGCCAGGTTGGACTTAGAAAAAATATGTAGACGTCCTGCGTCGCATTTGATGGAGGAGGGGAATGAAAAGTTAAAGTAGCCTAAGTCAATTTTCTCACTGGAGAAGGAGGATAAAGGGATACTTCTTAGGTAGATTCAGGGTCTAAAATTTTCAGATGGGTACGAGTCAAACTTGAGAAGATGCGTCGACCTCAAGGAGAACAAACTGGCGGGTACGAAGAGACACGATTGTCACGTATTCATGGAGAGGTTAATTCTGATTGCATTTCAGGAATTCTTATCGCATGTCGTTTGGGATCCATTGACAGAGCTTAGCATATTCTTCAGAGATCTTTTTTCTACTAAGTTGCCCGTCGATCGTCTAGAAAAGCAAGAGAAGGACATTGCGGTAATACTGTGAAAGCTTGAGAAGGTGTTTCCTCCTGGATTCTTCGACTCCATGGAGCATTTGCCAATTCATCTTTCCTATGAGGCACGTGTTGGTAGTTCTGTCACTTATCGGTGGATGTACCCGTTCGAGCGACATCTGAATCACCTAAAGAGAAAGATAAAAAATAAGGCACGGGTTGAGGGCTATATTTGTGAAGCTTATGTTCTCGAGGAGATTATAAACTTTTGCTCGACGTATTTCAAACCTCATGTTGCTAATAATAGAAAGAGAGCACTGAGAAACGATGACGAATATCAGGAATCTAATGATACAATACTGAAAGTATTCAATGCGTCCGAAAAGCCTTCGGGGAAAATAAAGAAGAGATATTTGAATGATGACGAGCTAAGGGCTGCTCAGTTGTATATATTACTTAATTGCGACGAAGATGAAGTGGAGAAGCTAGAGGGATAAGTAATTAATATTTCCACGTTTACGTCATCTTAATGTAATAGTATAAGCTAATATTATGCTACTAATCAGCGACTGCTTTATTGTTTTTCAGCACATATAATGATGAGTTAAGGTCGGTTAGACCCTATATAATATACGAAGAAGTAGAACAAGAAATGAGACGTCATTTTACTTCTTGGTTAAGCGCATATGTAAGGAGCTCGATATTACTTTTTTGTATGCACTTGCACAATGAATAACTTACTATCGCTACTTTGGTATTTAGGTCGATCGTCTAATAACACCCGAGACTGAATCTATTAGAACTCTAGCCAAGGGACCAATTACTGGCGTCAAAATATGGCCAAGTTACTGTGTGAATGGGTTTAGGTTCAAGTCAACAAATGCTCCAATCAGAGACAACTTTCTGGATCTTGATTCTACGAAAAATAGTTGTTTGTGTATCAAATCTTCGAACTACAAAGACATCGATCCATGCAATAATTTCTTTGGCATCTTACGAGAGATTGTGGAGTTGACATATGATTATGGCACAGAACCTGCTAAGATCATGATATTCAAGTGTGAATGGTTCGATTCAATTCAAGATCAAGGTTGGAAAATTGACAACCATGGTCTTGTGGATATAAACTACAAGCGTAGATATCAAGACTATGAACCATTTTTCCTATCAAGTCAGGCTCAGGTTGTGTACTTTATTACTTATCCTAGACAGGGGACATCGAGGTCGAATTGGTGGGCAGTATGCAAGACTAAAGCTATAAAAACCTTTGACGTTGACGAAATAGCTTATCAGGATGATGAGCTACCTCTTGTAACAAATATTATAGATGTGCGCTCAATAAAAGTTACTCATTACACGACTAATAATATAGAAGATGTAGAATTATCTGAAGAGGAAGGCGAAGATGAAGACGAAGTAGATGAAAGTGAAGATGAGAAGAAAGAGGAAGAGGAGGACGATGAAGGCGAACAAGATAATTTTTTTGAAGATGAATGAAAATAAAATAAATCTATTTGGACTTGTGTATTATATTTTGAATGTAGAATATACTATCCATTTAGACTTGTGACACTAGTAGTTATTTACTGTGCAATTCTATTAATACTGTGAGAATGTACTATATATTTGTTTATTTGTTCTATCATCAAATGTTGTTATCAGGTATGACAGGATAACGCGAAGCGTTCGACAGGTCCCGAGGTAGACAGAGTGCTCCTACGGTACTGCCTACTATTAGTTCTGCATCCTCATCGCCAAGTACTCCAGTATATCGACCAGTCACATCTCTGACTGCAACGACGTTACGTAACAACACTCTTGGGACGAGTAGTTCCAGGCCTGAGACTTCTCCCTCGTCCAGCGTTCCTCCTACTGACGGAACACTGGAGATAGATGAGCATATTGCGGAGGTTGAGCCGACGTCATCCCAGCATCAGCGAGATCCTCTATGCGCACCTCCGAACGAGACGAGGACGACGATTTGGGCCGATGGTACAAAGTAAGTCAATTAGTTGGTTTATCATCATATATATCGTGTATTTCTTTATTCCTCATATATTTATTTTTTCATGAATATAATTATCTCTGTATAGATATCGTCCCTCGTCGGTACAGTGACGCCTGGGCCACTTTCTGAGGTACAACTTTGGTGGCCCTTGGATCAACTACTCTGATGCTCCGATGAGAGGAAGGCATTCTGGTTTGCGCACTTTAAGGTAAAAATATATTTAATTTTAATATCAATCATCTAATTTATGTATATTATATAACTTACTAAATTACTTCTTGTAGCAAACATATTTCTATCCACCGCACCGGGCCGAGTTGATCGAGCAGATATTTTCTGCCGTTGCCGCCAAGGTGATCCGTAATGCTCTAGATGACCAGAAGGCTCATGATCGCGAAGGAAAACCGATCCAAGGTTGGATCACACCTGAGCAGTGGACTATGATGAGGGCTAGATTTGACGATCCAAGGTACAAGAAAAGGTCTAAGAAGGCCAAGGCGGCTAGGAAGAAGGCAACAAAGTGGTGTGGTGGCTCGATTCTGATGACGGAATAATTTCGTCGTTTGGTATATTTTTATTTCAGATATATTATTTTTATGCAAGTATAATAAAATGGTAGTAGGATAAAATATTTAATTTTAGTAGTAAATAATATATTTTTAACAGGTACAAAGGGGTAAGGATGCCAACATGGTGACCGTCTTCCTGACCACCCATCGAAAGGGCGGGAATATCATTGATGAGAGGGCCTCGCAGACTATGTAAGTATTACTTTACTTTGTGTTAATTTTAATATAACTTAGAAAATATGCAAATAAATATCCATATAGTTAGTAATAAGTACCTTAGACATTAGCAATTATCGAGTATCCAAACTTTTCTAGGCCGAGTATCTTAGGTTGCGTGAGTGGGAGACTGCTAGTGCACCTACTGTGGGAGAGGCTAGTACCTCCTCGCAGCCCTCTCCAGCTCCGTCGGTTGACAAGCTATGGGTGAACGCCGCTGGTGGTCTCTAGAGGGGTACGTACTACGGTACGGGACCCTATGGCGCCCTTTTTGCGATGCAGTCCTCTAGGGCCTCTACTGTAAGTGCGCATTCCCCACAGCCCTCACAGGCATCGACCCAAGTCCAGGAGACCATTGATCGTCAGAATGCGTATCTCCGTGATGAGTTGCTGCGAAGGATGGAGGTGCAGTCCCTGTCCCAGCCGCAGGCGGACGATGCGACGCTCATCGCACGATTTGATACGCTCGAGCGCAACATCATGGAGCTAAGGGATACGACAGCTGATCTTAGAGCTTCGACAGAGCACAATGTGATGGAGCTGCAAGCATCACGGCTGTCCATAGGCGAGAGGCTGACGATAATGCATGATTCAATGGTTCATAGTAGTACGAGGCTGTTATTTACTGTCATGCCTCAATTTTTGCTAAATCGATAATCGTCCCCCGGGCGTTATGCCATGCACGCGTAAGGCGCGCATACACAAGGCCTAGGCATAATGATATACTTTTTAGAACACATGCAATAGTGTCCGCAAATAAGATATCACACATTCTGGGACATAAAAAGTTTTCTTTTTATTGATAATGAACATCTTTTTATAGACTCAAAGGTAATAAGGATGCCACACGGGCTTACAACTTGGATACAAAATAAGATAGTTGTTCCATACATCACATCCTTTACTAAAATTTCAAAATATTATAGACACCTACTGGCGAAGCTATCGCCTTTCCTCGGAGCTGCATAAAAGGGTTGTACGGGCTCCGGATGTTTTGTACAAGTTCCAAAAGTCACGAACGGGGTGCGTCGAGTACTGGACTGGTTGGGGGAAGAAAGCTTCAGCTTCTCGCTGCGTCGCTTGGGCTCGGGGAACCTGCTGCAATGAGGGTCAGTACTTTAAAAAGTACCGGTGAGAGCGAGCTAACCCAACTAACCAAATCGACACAATATTCAGGTGAGGCAAACATATTATTTATGTAGAATTTCTATCTTGCCTTAGATCGAGTTACAACATGCAATGCATATAAAAATGTGACTTAATAACTGTGCCACTGTTCGGTGGCTTTTTACCTGCGGCGATACGCCCACCTGCACAAGGCTTACCATGTTCTTCCCTGTCAAGAAGACATCGTTAGCTTGAGTAAATAATGCAGAAATATGTTGGGTCATGGCACACGTTGCCACTGTGGACAATAGCTATAGTAAGATGGTGACCCTTGCAGCGCGGGTAGCAAGCCCCGCTACAAGGCCCCGCATTAACCGTGCTAGTCTTGCTAGCGTAGCTATCCGAGTTTCGCCCGGAATGAATCGGCCCCAGTGCCCGAGGAACCGTTCGTAGGAACCAAACATTGTGCACAAGTTGTCTGACCAAACCACGTATCGATTCTAAATTAATAGATAAAGCATTTTAAGCCAAAATAATGTACAATCTATATTTAGCACAGTGCAATTAGCATAGTCTACATGCTCAGGTGATCACATTTCAATTATCTGCACTACATATACAGTTATAAATGATAAGTTCTAGCTATAACTAAAATATGAATATGTATAAATTTATAATGGATAAGCACGCATCAATGTGATCGTTGAGAATTCTATGTGACAAGCATTATAAGTGTTTCAAGTCTACTTCTTCTTTCATTTGACTCAATTTTATTCTTTATTTTGGTATGGTTGGAGCGGGATGCACAGACGGGTCAATTTAGTAGGAGTGAAGACTTGAAGAAGGGAGCTAATCAAAGTAAAGCCACTCATCGCCTACACGATCACCTGCACGCACCAAGATTAATATCTCCTGATTCAGTCTCCAAGGGTTCGATACGAAATACAAAATCCTAAGAATAAAGGCAATAAAATCCATCAAAACCGTTCAAGAAAATGTAAGTCATAAAACCAACAAGAAAGCAACCAAGCGGCATCGAAAATGGGCAAGGAAACCAGCGTAATGGAAAGGCCCCTCTCGACTCTGCCGCCAAGTTCTTCCTTGAGGCACGATCCGTTGAATATGGCACCTGATTCCGAAGAAACCAATCCATAACGAGAAAATGATCTTGATTTAATCTGTCCCGATCGAACGATACCAAGTATTTCTTAGTCGTGCTCCCCGAATAGGGAGAACGGGGCACTACATCTTAACCATATAATAAAAAGTTTTGTCCTCAAAACTTAGGAATAGAACCTACCCCTAAGAAATAATGAGGGAATTTTTTTTCTCATGTCTGATTCGAGTTCCCAGGTCGATTCTTCGACCGAGTGGTTTCGCCAAAGAACGCGCACTAGCAAGACTGTCCGATTCCGTAACTGCTTTTCTTTACGATCCAAGATCTGAACGGGTTCTTCGGCGTATGATAAGTCCGCCTGCAGATCCAGTTGACCGAAGTCTACCACGTGGTTTGGGTCATGCACATACTTTCTAAGCTGTGGCACATAAAAAATATCATGCACTTTTGACAGGCTGGTGGTAATACAATTTGATAGGCAACTGGAGTGACTCGTCTGAGAATTTTGAACGAACCAACAAATCTCGGACTTAACTTTCCTTTTACCCCAAATCTCGTAACTCCCTGCATGGACGAGACCTTTAAAAATACATGGTCACCCTCTTAGAACTCAAGGGGTCGACGACGAATATCGGCATAGCTCTTCTGCCGGCTTTGTGCTACCTTTAATCGCTCTCGGATCAACCGAACCTTTTGGACTGTTTGTTCAACCAGTTCTGACCCAAGGATTTGCCGCTCCCCAACTTCATCCCAGCAGATCGCGACCTACACTTCTGCCCATACAGAGCCTCGTACGGAGCTATTTGGATGCTGGACTGATAACTGTTGTTGTATGCAAATTCGGCTAACGGTAGGTAGACGTCCCGACTTGACTTCGAATCGATTACGCAGAGGCTCATCATGTCTTCTAGTACCTGATTCACCCATTTTGTTTGGCCATCTGTTTGAGGATGGTAGGCTGAGCTGAACTTCAACTTGGTCCCAATCGATGACTGAAGGCTTTTCCAGAAATGTGATAGTAATCGTCCCTCCCAATCTGATACTATGAAAACTGGTACTCCGTGTAGCCGAACTATCTCATCAAGGTAGGTCTGGGCAAGGCGATCGATGCTCCAAGTAGTTTTGATGGCAATGAAGTGTGCTGACTCGGTTAACCGGTCGACGATGACCCAGATTGCGTCATTCCCCGTTGCGTCCTTGGCAAGCCAACAATAAAGTCCATGCTTATGTGCTCCCACTTCCATTCCGGGATAGCAAAATTCTGTATTTCTTCGCCTGGTCTCTGATGCTCTGCTTTCATCCTCTGACAAGTTATGCATTGCGACACAAAGAGGCCACATCTTTCTTCATGCCGTACCACCAGAAGATAGTGCGAAGGTCTCTATACATTTTCGTGCTCCCGGGATGGACCGTATAGGCTGCATAGTAAGCTTCCGCAAGGATCTCCTTTCTGAGTTTTGATTCGTTGGGGACGCATAGCCTTCCCTTAACTCGCAACACTCCATTCTTATCTACTGCAAAGTCTTTCTCCTTCCCTGCTAGAATCTGCTTACGTATTTTTCTTAGGAATGGGTCGTCCCTCTGAGTAGATGTGACCCTCTCTAACAGGTTGGGTACGAATCACATCTGAGCAACCCGTGCGCCGTGATATCAAATTCGAAGTTCGATGCCCATTTCCTCTAAGTCTCTTTGTAACCTGCGATCAACGGACTGAGATCCCGCAAAGACTCGACTCAACGCATCCGCTACCATATTTTCTTTGTCAGGTATGTAGTCTATCGTCAAGTCGTAATCCTTTATTAATTCTAGCCAACGCCGATGTCGTAGGTTAAGGTCCGCTTGGGTGAATAGGTACTTCAAACTTTTGTGATTAGTATAAATTCGGCAAGCCACTCCATAGAGGTAGTGTCGCCATAATTTTAGCCCGAACACAATTGTCGCTAGCTCCAGGTCATGCGTAGGATAATTCTTCTCGTACTTTTTCAGCTGCCTGGATGCATAGGTTATCACCCGATCCTGTTGCATAAGTACACACCCTAAGCCCTGCCCTAACGCGTCGCTGAAGATTTAGAATCGCGAGGTCTCGTTTGGTAGTGCAAGTAACGGGACAGAGGTGAGACGATGCTTTTACTCTTCAAACGAGGCTTCGCAGTCGACGGACCACTAAACGCGACTCCCTTCTGTGTGAGGAGAGTCAGAGGTGATGCTAATTTGGAAAAATCCTTTACGAAATACGGTAGTAGCTCGCTAGCCCGTGGAAACTTCGAATCTCACTGACGGATGCAAGCCGCTTCCACTCGACGATGGCTTCAACTTTCTTTGGATCGACTGAAATACCTCCCGTAGAAATGATGTGCCTGAGAAAAGATATACTGCTCAGCCAGAATTCGTACTTACTCAGTTTTGCATATAGCTTGTTGTCTCGAAGAGTCTGTAGCACGGTCCGCAAGTGCTCTGCATGTTCCTCCCTATTCTTCAAGTACACCAAGATATCATCAATGAACACTACTACAAATTTATCGAGATATGGCCAGAACACACGGTTCATTAAGTCCATAAAGGCGGCAGAAGAATTGGTCAATCCGAATGGCATTACCCAAAACTCATAGTGGCCGTAACGAATGCGAAAAGCTGACTTCGGCACGTCGTCTGGCTTAATCTTGAGCTGATGGTAACCCGAGCGAAGATCGATTTTCGAGAATACCGTCGTAGATTGTAGTTGATCGAAGAGATCATCGATCCTGAGAAGGGGGTACTTGTTTCGTACAATGGACTTATTCAATTCACGATAGTCGATGCAGAGCCGCAACGAGCTATGCTTTTTCTTTACAAACAATACAGGCGTACCCCACGGAGATACACTAGGATGGATATACCCACGATCGAGCAGTTCTTACAGCTGAATCTTTAACTCTTTAGTTTTGCCGGGGCCATTCGATACGAAGGTTTGGAAATCGGTCGAGTATCTGAAAATGTGTCTATAGTAAACTCTATCTCTCGATCAGGTGGCATGCTGGGCAACTCGTCTGGAAACACATCAGAAAAATCTGCCACAACAGAAATAGACTCAATATTTGCGCAATCTTGCTGAGTGTCTCGAACGGACGCCAAGTACCCTACACAGCCGGAGTGAATCATCCGTCGAGCAGATATTACAGAAATCACCATATGGGTACTCGACGCTCTCGATGATGGACTGCACGTATAGCAAAATTCGGCCTCGCCAAGTAAATGAAACACAACTTTCTTCTCTGTATAGTCAATGGTCGTCGAGCAAGCGCCGAGCTAATCCATTCCCAGAATAAGACCGTAGTACCTTATGTCTAGATCTATCTCATCAAGTGACAATTTCCTTCCTTCGATGCAAATACAGCTGTCGCGACAAACTGAGTAAGCAGGCAAGTCCATGCCCAATGTGGTACTGACGCTAAGCCTTAGGCCTAACGGTGTCTGAATAAATTCGTGCTCCCTAGCGAAGTTTGTTGATACAAAACTATATGTGGCACCAGAATCAAATAGCACTCGTGCAGGTACATTATTGAATAGCAACATACTTGACACTACGGTGTTCAAGGCGAGCGCCTTGTCCCTCATCAATGCATAAACTCGGCCCCTAGTGTTCGGACGACGCTTCTGTTGTTGCACAGGCCGATAAGTTTGGGGTCCTTGAACGGAATTTTGCTGCTCTACATAACGCGGAGGGACTCAGTTTGGATGATCAAGACATTCACGAATATAATGGCCCAGTCGACCACAGTTGAAGCATCCCTGATTTCGACATTCTCTAGCCTGGTGCCCTGTACGGTTGTATTTTTCATAAAGTTGCCCCTGATTTCCTCCCGTATGATTGCCCTGGTTACCGCCATTATTTTGGACCCTTATTAGCGTTGTTTTCTCCTGTATTACTAGGGCTATTGTGATAAGAATGCTGCACAGCACCGGCAGTAGTAGAAGGATATTGCGGTTTCAGGACGAGGGCATAATTAAGGACTTACTTCATCGTCTCGTACTGTGGAGCGACTACGTGCACGTGAATAGAAGGTCGCAGACCGCCTTCAAATCATCTGGCTTGGCTTGCTGTATTGGGAAGATAAGAACTAGCAAACTTGGCCAACTGGTTGAATTCTGCGGCATACTGCTTCACTGTCATGCTCCCTTGTTGCAGACGCACAAAATTATTCTCCTTCTGACGACGAATGGGTGGGGGAATAAACTCCTCTTCGAATGCACTACTGAAGGTGGCCCAAGGTATCGTCTCGCCATCACTGTCTGCGGAGAGAGATCTACGATGCATATCCCACCAATCGTACGTGTTCATACGAAGCTAGAGCTGGGCACAGGCGACTTGCTTGTCATCAGGTACTTCTAGGAGTTTAAAGTGATCCTCAAGCTCGACCAACCAATCTAGAGCCACAACGGGTCCTCGGTCCCTCGAAAGGACATATTGTAAACCTTTTTGAAGTCGACAAAGTCGAAGGTAGTCACATCCTTCTTCTTTGGGGTTCGGGGTATTTCGACTTTATTTGTTGGTGGCTCCTCCGGTGTCGCTACTGTCATTGCGGAATGGTTGGAAGCTAAGATTTGAACAATTTATTGCAGGAAATCTACCTGCTTATGTTGGACCTCAAATTGGGCTTCTAGATTTTTCTCGAACTTGACCTGTCGGGCCTCATCCCTCTTTTGTTGCGCCTTTAGCATTTGCATCATTCGTTCGACCGAATCGACGGGGGCACAGGCCGTTGGCTCTCATAACTTGCCAAAGTGCCTGAAGTACTTGCATCAACTTGCCCTGTTGCTAGTGTTTGAGCCATTCCTGCTAAAACAAAGAAATTACATCAGTCTCATAGAGTATTATGGACTCACTGTATGGAACGCATCTCATTTTGCCTAAACGATTTCAAGAGTTCAACTTAGAAGGTACATGGTCGTCTTAAGAAAACTTTCTGACACGAGATTAAAGGATCTGAAGCTTTAGCTCTGATACCAATATGTCACGCCCCAATTTTCGCTAAATCGATAATCGTCTCCCGGGCGTGATGTCGTGCACGCGTAAGGCGCGCGTGTACAAGACCTAGGCATAATGATATACTTTTTAGAACACATGCAACAGAGTACGCAAATAAGATATCACACATTATGGGACATAGAAAAGTTTTTATTATTATTGATAATGAACATCTGGTTACAGACTCCTGACTCAAAGGACATAAGGATGCCATACGGGCTTACAACTTGGATACAAAATGATATAGTCATTCCATACATGACATCCTTTACTAAAATTTCAAAATATTATAGACACCTGCTGGTGAAGCTATCGCCTTTTGTAAAACCCCATATTTTTATATTTTATTTATTTAATTAATTAGTTATTGAATTTATTTATATTATTACGTAGTTATTTATATAATATATATACGTAGTGATTTAATTATCTAGATAAATATTCATTTAGAGTTATTGCACAAAATCTATTATTTTTAGGAATCTTGTGGAAGGGTGGTAGACTTCTTTTTAGAATTTATTTGGATACAAATGTATTTTTACACATACCTTAACTATATATGTAAATAATGTATAGTAGTAATAGTTATAATAAATAATAGTTAATAATAATAATAATAATAAATAGTGTAATAGTATTAATAATAATTATAGTAGTAATAATAAGAAATAGAAAAGAAAAGAAAAAGAATAAGAAAAAGAAAAGAAAAAGAAAAAGGAAAAAATCAAAAACCTAACAGTAAACTACCAACACCCCCGCGCGCGACCCATCACCCGCTCCCTTCCCTGCTCCTTATCCCTCTATATATAACACCTAATCCCACAAAACTCTAACACTAACCCTAACCCAAAATCTCTACTCCATCTCCATGACCTGAGCGCCGCCGACCACCGACCCAGACCGCTGCCGCCGACCGGAGCACCACCCGCCGCTCGCCGTCCGCGACCACACCGTGCGCACACTGCAGAATTTGACAGCAACTTACCCCTGTTCACGCGTTAATTTCCGTTCCATCGCTAAACCAAATTTGACCCCGTCTTTACCGGTATGTTTACGACCTATCCCTCTTCCAACTCTGTGTATTAGTTTACTTCGAACACGCGTAACCCTAGGTGAAAACTGAGACCAAGTTGGAGAAAAATGGCCACTTTTATTCTCAGAAAAACTGTTATAACCATCAATATTTACGGACTCGTATCTTCCACCACAGAGATCCAAACTTAGTTTTTCTTCTTGCTATGGAAAGAACACCTAACCTAGATTATTTTCTGTTAATTATATTATTTTATTTGGTGTTATATGCAGAATTAAATTAGGTTAAAAATTCAGAAAAACCTATTTTTAAAATAACAAAAACTTGTGATACGGAGCGCGCCCCGCCAAACGGGACCGTCCCGTCGCATAACAATTGCACGAAAGGCATGTATGGTATGTCCAGACGTATAGGATTTTGCAGAAACTGATTTGGACGCGTGTGCGCGTCGGAATCAACCCGTATCCGCAAAAAGTCCCCGTATCGCAGCTTTTGTAAAATACTGCACCATTTAGTGTACGCTTGTCAGAACGCGACGAAACTTGCACTATTGGATTCGTGGTATCACACTGGTCCTGTGACCCAAGTTTCACGCAATTCTGAGATAGTTGACCAAGTCGCCTATATGCGGGCCCTATGGTTGACTTTTTGGGCGAATTTGTGTTCGGCTCACCGGAATCCAATATTGCACGTACCGTTGAGTTTATATTGACGTTTAGAATTGGTTTGACCTATAATTTGTCCTATTTAGAGACCTTTACCCCTGGCACGCTTTTCGGTGCAAAGTGGGCCACATGTGGACCCTACTTTGACCCGAAATTACCGTTTTGCCCCTGTGTCCAAATTGGACGAAAGGGTAGTATTTTCTAGCTATCTCGCTTATTTTGGGAACATTAGTGATGTTTATTTCAGCATTCGGAGACGTTCATTCTGAGGCCGTAGTTTGTGATCCATTGTGCCTGACGTCTAGACGCTTACACTTTGCAGCTCTCTTGCCAGGCAAGATACCTTGCCAAATTGCTTACAGTACTTTGCATGCTCATTATATTTCTGTATATATATTTATTGCATGTGTATTTTTTTCAGTCATAAGTATATGCTATATATATATATATATATATATATATATATATATATATATATATATATATTGACACACACTTGACACATAGTATCATGGGAGGGGAGGACAATCAGTAGGCGTATGGGCTATAACCACTCTGGTAAACCGTAGTAATTAGCACGCACTATGGTAGTCGTGTCCGATGGTCGCTATCCCCGCAGTATGTCGGCTGATGGTGTCACGATGGTCGCTACCCCCGCGGTATGTCGGCTGATGATGTTCCTGACATGTGTGTGAGTTATGAGATTTAGATCGAGTAGCCTACCCATGCCCATACGTCAAAAAGTTGTCCTTATTATGCATTCATATAGATTATCTTGTACAACGTACTTACATATTTTCTACCTATTATGCATGTTTACTGTATTCAAATTGGCATGCTTCTATGTATCTTGTTACGTCCCTCTGAGGACCTGGTCCCTTTTCAGGTGTAGATGTTTATGACTATTCGCAGGAGCACGGATCATGACTTACTACTTATCTCTTCCGAGGAGGTCTTACATTCTGAGCATCTTTGATTATCTCTAGCGATGGATCGCTTCGCTGATACCTTTATATCATCATCTTATTTGTATTGGAGATTTACCATTCTCCCTCACTTTAGTATTGATATAGTCATTGGTAGTAGATTTGTCTCCACCCGACTATTATTTTGGATTATACAGACTCATTATTCTAGTTTAGTTATTTTTTTTCTATGACTTGTTGTGTGGATGAGATTAGTATTTCTGTGACTTATGACTATATATATACCACATGTGAGTTTATATTCATATTACAGCGTACATATGTATCATGGTATCTATATATTGGAGTTGCCATATACATACGGCTGGCATGCTTACGTGTTCCTAGTCCTATGTATTTTTGGACTGGGTCGTGACACCTTTTCTTGGAGCTGCATAAAAGGGTTGCACGGGCTCCGGATGTTTTGTACAAGTTCCAAAAGTCACGAACGTGGTGCGTCGAGTACTGGACTGGTTGGGGGAAGAAAGCTTCAGCTACTCGCCATGACGCTTGGGCTCGGAGAACCTGCTGCAACGAGGGTCAGTACTTTAAAAAGTACCGGTAAGGGTGAGCTAACCCAACTAACCAAATCAACACAATATTCAGGTGAAGCAAACATATTATTTATGTGGACTTTCTATCTTGCCTTAGATCGAGTTACATCATGCAATGCATATAAAAATGTGACTTAATAACTGTGCCACCGTTCAGTAGCTTTTTACCTGCGGCGATACACCCACCTGCACAAGACTTACCATGTTCTTCCCTGTCAAGAAGACATCATTAGCTTGGGTAAATAATTCAGAAATATGTTGGGTCATGGCACATGTTGCCACCATGGACAATAGCTATAGTAACACGGTGACCCTTGCAGCGCGGGTAGCAAGTCCCTCTACAAGGCCCCGTATTACCCGTGCTAGTCTTGGTAGCGTAGCTATCTGAGTTCCGCCCAGAATGAATCGACCCCAGTGCCTCGGGAACCGTTAGCAGGAACCAAACCTTGTGCACAAGTTGTCCGACCAAACCAAGTATCGATACTAAGTTAATAGATAAAGCATTTCAAGCCAAAAGAATGTATAATCTACATTTAGCACAGTACAATTGGCATAGTCTACCTGCTCAGGTGATCACATTTCAATTATCTGCACTACACATTTGTACAGTTATAAATGATAAGTTCTAGCTATAACTGAAACGTGAATATATATAAATATATAACAGATAAGTACGCATCAATATGATCGTTGAGAATTCTAGGTGACAAGCATTATAAGTATTTTAAGTCTACTTCTTCTTTCATTTGACTCAATTTTATTCTTTATTTTGGTATGTTGGAGCGGGATGCACAGATGGGTCAATTTAGTAGGAGTGAAGACTTGGAAGAAGGGAGCTAATCGAAGTAAAGCCACTCACATGTTGGTGAACTGGGAGAGAAAATTGGAGATCTTCAAGACTTCGCTTACGCGTCACCTACACGATCACCTGCACGCACCAACAGATGATCAATATCTCCTGCTTCAGTCTCCAAGGGTTCGATACGAAATGCGAAATCCTAAGAACGAAGGCAATAAAATCCATCGAAACCGTTCAAGAAAAAGCAAGTCATAAAACCAACAAGAAAGCAACCAAACGATATCGAAAATGGGCAAGGAAACCAGCGCAACGGAAAGGCCCCTCTCGACTCTGCCGTCGAGTCCTTCCTTGAGGTACGATCCGTTGAATATGGGACCTGATTTCGAAGAAACCAATCCATAACGAAGAAAGGATCTTGATTCAATATGTCCCGATCGAACAATATCAAGTATTTCTTAGCCGCGCTCCCCGGATAGGGGGAACGGAGGACTACATCTACCATGGATTCATACAACCATCGACTAGCAGCGTTAGAGCAGATACGTCCTCTTGGTGTGCCTTCATCGACACAGACTCCACCGACGTCACTGCCTTCTTCATCGACATCGGTATAGATTTCACCGGAGCAGTATGATTTATGCATATTATATGACTTATTAAATTATTTCTTGTAGCAAACGTATTTCTATCCACCGTACCGGGCCGAGTTGATCAAGCAGATATTTTATGCCGTTGCCGCCAAGGTGATCCGTAATGCTCTGGATGACCAGAAGGCTCGTGATCGCGAAGAAAAACCGATCCAAGGTTGGATCACGCCTGAGCAGTAGACTGCGATAAGGGCTAGATTCGATGATCCAAGGTACAAGAAAAGGTCTGAAAAGGCCAATGCGGCTAGGAAGAAGGCAGCAAAGTGGTACGGTGGCTCGATTCCGATGACGGAATATTTTCGTCGTTTGGTGTATTTTTTATTTCAGATATATTATTTTAATGCAAGTACGATAAAATGGTAGTAGAATAAAATATTTAATTTTAGTAATAAATAATATATTTTTAACAGGTACAGAGGGGTGAGGATGCCAATATGGTGACCGTCTTCCTGTCCCAGCCGCAGGCAGACGATGTGACGCTCATCGCACGATTTGATACACTCGAGCGCAACATCATGGAGCTCAGGGATATGAGAACTGATCTTAGAGCGTCGACAGAGCGCATTGTGAAGGAGCTGCAGGCATTACAGCCGTCCATGGACGAGAGGCTGACAATGATGAATGATTCAATGGTTTATAGCAGTATGAGGCTGTTATCTACCATGGATTCATGCAACCATCGACTAGCAGCGTTGGAGCAGATACGTCCTCCTGGTGCGCCTTCGTCAACACAGACTCCACCGACGTCACTGCCTTCTTCATCGACAACGATGTCAATTTTACGGGAGCAGTATGATTTGTTCTTATCCCTGATGCACGCCGGTGGTCATCCTCCTGCAGATCCGCAGTAGTCCTAGTTAGGACAGTTTACTGGTTGTTTGTGTTTTGACCCATGATATTGGATCATTTATGAATATTATACATTTTTGAGGCTTTCAGACTTTATTTCTTGCACTCAGTTGTGTGAATATTTATTACATTCTTTACGACAAGATTTTCTACAGACTCGGTTTATAATTTCAATATTTCATTTTCTTCAAATTTTACTATATTATTCATATTAACTGTATGTTAATTTACCGTTGTTGAGTGTTCCACCGAAGGGGTTGGCGAACCCAGAGAATTCAATAGAGGGTTGCTCCGGGTCTATTTATATAGATTGTTAATTCATAAACTACAAGAAGATTGGTTTGGAAACCATTTTATATTCTATTTTTTATTTTTTACTGAAAATTTAGCGACATTTAGCGACGTTTATATGCGTCGCTAAATTCGTCGCTAAATACGTCGCTAAATGTCGCTAAATTGCTGACATGACAGTATTTGCCAGGTCAACAAAACGTCGCTAAATGTCTTGTAAAATGTCGCTAAATAAAAAATATTAGCGACGTTTAGCGAGACACAACACGTCACTAATTTAGCTACGTTGCGTCGCTACACGTCGCTAATATAAAAAATATTAGCAACGCAAATACGTCGCTAGAAAACGTCGCTAGACGTTTTTTCTGTCAGCGATTAGCTTAAACGCGACTTCATTAAAACGTCGCTAATTACGTTGCTAAATTTTTTTAGCGACATTTTTATGCCATTTAGCGACGTTTCCAGACGTCGCTAATTTGACTTATTCTGGTAGTGGCCGGTATGTGAAAATTCTAAAGCCTTAGACAAATGATACATTTTTGTAACATCCATCTTACATCTATATAATGTACCGTGATACAAATATAAGCATAATTTTGTTTAGTACTCCATATATCAGAAGTTAAAGCTAATTTATTAACATGCATAAAATTTTCTTTCAAAGCAGCCTTATCTTTTTGAAAAAATTTTAGAGCCTCTGCTCTAGCAGTAGATCTAGCAACTTTACTAAAACAAGGATTAAGAGTATTACTTGCATATTTATAATAATAATTACTCTCACCAAATGTAAATGGTTGTTCCTCACAAATCATAAATCTTGCTAACTCAGTCTTGTTACGAGTATCAGAATAAGTAAATATACCTAAAGAAGATCCTTGACCACCAGTCTTAGTTGTGTTTGTGTACCCTGCAGTGTGTCTTTACCATAGCAACTTTCGTAGTATCTTTTTAAAGTGTCCGTGCTATCATTTTTTTTACTTGTAAAATCGCTTACATCTCTTACATTCCGCAGACTTAGGTATTGGTTTTTGATCTTTTGGATCTAAAACTGGATTGCCCTCACCATCAGTAACAAATATTTTTGTAAAATAATTCCACAAAATAGATTTTTTTCTATTGCCATCATTTGTAGTCGTTGTCATACTCCTAACTTCAGGAGGTGACATTTGTGTCGGCACGCAGATTCAGGAATATGGTTATTTTAAATCATATTATTATAATAATCATAGTTTTCAAAATGTTGGTTTGAACCTTGTCCATCCATGTTTAAAAAAGATATATATTTTTAAAATAATTAGAGCAAAATTAATTAATTCTCTACAAGCGAGAGAGAGAGAAAAGAAAAATCTCAAATCAGAAAACAAAATAATTCTATAATATTAAAATTACTTGTAACGTCTGCTAGAAGCCTCCAAAAGAAATCGGAAGAAAATGTGCTGAGGGGGAAGAAGTTGGACTCCAGTAATTGCTTTGCTTCTAAACTTTGTAATTGTCTTGCTTGCTTCTAAACTTTGTAAGAGAAAAAAAAAATTGTAGAAGGAAAAAAAAATTGTTGTGTTTATTTTTCATGAATTATGGACTATTTATTGGAATTTTTTGGGTCCAAATGACCCCAAATACCCTAAAAAAGAGTTGTTATAATGGATATTTTGATTATTAAACAAAAAAAAAAACCAAAATACCTCTAAAACGGACACAAAACTGCCACTAAAACGGAAGTATTTTGGTGAAAATACCACACAACGGATATATTCTTAAAAAAAAAAAAACTGACCGACCGGACCTGAACCGGTTCGATCCGGACCAGACCAACCGGGTCGACAGAATCCGAACCTGTCCGAACGACGCAAAAATCGGGCAGGGCCGGACTAGCGGGTCGGCTCCACCGACCCAGTCCGGACCCGTGGGGCTAGTGGGCTTGGGTGTACTGGTCCGTTGACTGGATCGGAACCAGTCCGGACCGGGTTTGATCGGGTCTGCCTCGGACCGGATTCCGGACGTCCGTCCATTTAGACACTTTGATCCCAATCCTGATCGATCCGACCCGGTGCAACATATCTATGTTGAACTGGGCCAGATGTAATTATAGGTAATAATAATAATAATAATAATAATAATAATAATAATTTCCTTTGTTGTATTGATCAGCAGCTGAATATAGTAGCTAAGATGGGAAGGAAAATCAGGCCACAAAGTATATGTGGACAAAATCAAAACTCTGTGAAGATTAAAGCCAATACCGTAATTCAAGTGCTCTCATCTTTAGTTAGGGATTAGATGAATAGAAAATCGATATTTTGTGTACGTATGGTGAAGTAAAATGAAAATTTATTTTAGTTTGAGTACTTTAAAGAAGTGATGGTTAGAAATAATAAATTTTAAAATTTGATATTTAAATGATTGTTAAAATGAGTTAAAAAGTGTAACTATTTGTTGAAGTGATATGAATAATATTTTTTTTTTTTTTGTTAAAGTTGAGAGAAAGTGATTCTCCAACCAAACGTTCGAAGTGGAATAATAATTTATCACTTTTGCACTTCACTTCGGAGAAAAAAAAAGATTCTGATGTCAAAACTTTGAATTCGTTATAGACAATATTTACTGTTCATATCAAATCACAGTAAATCTTGTCTACAAATTCTCAAACAAAACACGTGAAGTGGTTCCTTAGTCGAAATTTTGCCACTTTCGTACTCAAAATCTGCAAACCAAATAGTCCCTAGTGCAAGTATTTATCATAAACAAATGATCTTTTTTTAGATGTCCGATGTAACGTTTGGAACTTTGTGCACGTTGCATTGCATACGTTTTGGGTCCACTGTTCCCAACTCCCTCCATTTTTTATAAATGGATGGAATAATATGTTCATGTGGTTCGATCCACCGATCTTCTACTATCCAACCAAGACTCTTATGTCTCTTTCTAGTAGCCACAATGTTACTCTAGTTCGGTATAGAGAAAATTTGAGTTACACCCCACTTTATTTATCCTAATTCAAGATGCACCCCACTGATTTACCATAATGTACGATACCTCACATTTTTGACGAAAATCGTCCACGACTCACAGTCAACTTCTTTGACCAATATTTTTTGAAGAAAATACTCCCACCATGTTTTCTTTTGCTCTTCTTCTTCTTCTTCTTCTTCTTCACGTGCACCCAACTGCCCTCTCCCCGCCTCGTGCCCCCCTCCCCCACGCTGCCTAATCCCTGTCGCGCACGCCCCTGCTGCCCCCCCTCGCCGGCGGAGCCGCTACGGCTGTTGGTGCTTGCTGTTGCGGCTACAGCTGCGACGGGAGCGCGCGCGGAAAGAGGGACAGAGGGTGGGGGGACAGCGCGGCAACGAGGGGTGCGCTGTCAGGGAAGCGCAACAGGGTAGTGGGAGGCACGTGCTTCTACTTAAAATATAAAAATATATGATTTATATTAATATATAATCAAATACATAACAAATTTTAATTAAAATATAAAAAATATATAATAAATATTAATTTAAATATACTTAAATAATTTTATATTAATATTTAAAAAAAATATTTTACGTGTACGTGAATATACTTAGTCAAAATAATGTCAGCACTTTGGATGTAGATCCGGAAGAACGATAATAGTAGCAAAACCACAACATTGTTTCGACGAAAAAGATTGAAGAGTTGGACAAGAAAAGAAAAAAAACTTTAGATAGTGACAAATCAGAGTCAAAGATTAATTGGTGTGACATGGCCTTCACTAAGTTATTAGAAAAAAAATTCAAAAGGTCCGATTTGGTAAAGGATAATTACTGGAAGAAATGCAGATAAAGAATACAAGTTCAATCTCGAGTGAGACGAGATGGAAATGAAGAAACAAGTTCTATTAAGTTATGTTTGGTAGATAATGTTCATTTTAATATCTAATCGAACTTTGTAAAATACTAGACTAGAGGTGGTACTTATAAAATTTGTTAAAGTAAAATTATATCTTAAGCTGGACAGCTCACACATGAGACTCGTCTTACAGTATCTATATTGATATATGGATATATATTTTATACTGTATGTTTTGTTTTTTGGAATTTTGATATTTAAAATTTTTTCTTGAAAAGTTTACTTTGACTGTGTTTTTTATTTTTGCGTATCATACTTGTTGTATTTTTTGTGGATGTATTTTTATTTTTGATATAGACTACCCATGACCAGTAGAATAATCATTGGCATTGCCATAGACCCATGTTAAGACCCGTCTGTAGAATGGATACCTTGATTTTTTTGAAATATAAAATTTTATCCTTTGACCGACATACGACGATGTACTGGTCTGTACCGCCAGTATACCCATGTTAGGACCCGTCTGTAGAATGGATACCTTGATTTTTTTGAAATACAAAATTTTATCCTTTGACCGACATACGACGATGTACTGGTCTGTACCACCAGCATACCGATTTATTAGAATTCAGAACCTGTTGTGTTTTAATCGGCATACCACCGATATACTGGTGTGTACCGACGGTATACCGATTTGCCTATATGTTTGTTTTTCATTTTGAAATATTTTGATGAATAATATTTTGATATTTTGGTGAATAGTTATTAGATATTTTCGTGAATAGTGTTTGACTCATCTTATTACCTATTGGTTTCTTGGTTCTGACTCACCCTATTACCCAATGGTTAGATGATTTTCTTTGAATGGTTATGGTTGATTTAAATCGTGAAGTGGATCGCTGACATGGCATATCTAACGGTCATGATTAATTCACCCCTCTATATATATATACTTTCACTTTCTCTTTCCTCTCTCTTTTCTTTCTTTCTCCTCTCTCTCTCTCTTCACTTACTTTCAACTTTTCTTTGGAGTTTGGAGCTTGGTCTTGAGGCTTAAGAGTGTGGTTTATGAATCTCTCTTGGTGGTGGAGTAGAAGATTAGGCTGGGAGCTCGACCTCAGGCAAATACATCTTGCTAAATCTATGAACCTAGAATTTGTGATTTTTCTACTGTCATTATTTCTTGAATATTATTAGATAGAAATATTTTCTACATTATTTTCTATTACTTTAGTTCTTGGCATGATTTATTTTCATGAATTTTATAGCTGTTTATGATCTTACCCATTTTTAGATCTAATCGTAAGACACGAAATGTGAACTTGGTATCGTAAGTGGTACCCTTGTTTTTATTGTGTATCTTGGTCTCATTTTCTATGTGAGACCCTCACATAGCCTTGTATATTTTTGGTTTGGATTTTGGTGAAAATCGAAACACGTTTCGGTTTTTCGAAAATCTATTTTTGGAGTATTTTGAGGAATTGATCTATCAAATCTTAAAATTTGTTAAATCTAATTATCCCATGTTGTGAGAATTCAATTTTATTCAATTTTGACTTTTAAAAATTCGAATTCCGAGTTAAAACAAAATTTTTATGGCCTTAGCAAGTTTCACGTATATTATGACTTTTATGTGCTGTTCTGGACCAGTATACCGTCGGTATACTATAGTTTACCAAAGGTATACCGGTTTATATATATTTTTACTCTCTGTCTTTCGTCTGGTATACCGTTGGTATACTCCAATATACCGCCGGTATACCGATTTTGGCTTTTTTTTTCTTTCTATTTTGAACTATTTTTGTCCGTTTTCGATTTTTCTTCGAATATATTGACTCTTTAATATGAGTAGACGACCCTGTATAGGTAGAAAAATTATACACTCTACATACATTTTACATTAGTTTGAACACCCTATGTATCCGACACCATTATATGTCATTTACTGACATGTCTTTACATATGCTTTACTGTCCAGATCCGACTTTATGTATAGTTTGGGACATATACCCATTATACACCTATCCAGACCCTATTTCATGTATAATTTGGGACACCTACCCATTATATCCGTCATGTACATTCCATATAGTGACCCGTTGTGGTGGACTCCTGATACCTGACATAATGTATAGTTTTGGGGCCACCTACCCATTATACACCTGTTGTGTATAGTTTTTGGGACACCTATCCATTATGCATATGTCTAGACTCTTTACCCTGTATAGTTTGGGAGACCTACCCATTATACACCTGTCCAGTACATGACTTATAGTTGTAGTGCCCCGCTCCGCGTTGGCACTATGTATCAAGATGAGTGGGCAGAACTTCGTTCTCTGATTCTTGCACGCCTTAATAATGAATCTGAGTTTTTAAATGCTTATTTTCATAAGAGAATGATAGAACCTGCCTTGCATGCTAAATAAGAGAACTCACATAGCTTGTCTTTGAAACGAACTTGTCTGCTTAACTAAGAGAACCTGAAATGCTTGTCTAAGACTAAGAGTTTGCATGAACATGTTCTACTATCGCCTGTGCTCCGAGAGAACCATATCGTGTGCTTGAACTTGTTCAGTGAGGGTGGCTAGTCTGCAACAAAGATATATGGTCTGATGGTTCATCTCGTCTGCATCTTAGAGTTTATTTAATAGTGTTTCATGCATTCGCATCGGTCGGACAATGGCAATTGGTGGAGAGCTGAACCTTGGTCACGGCTGCTATAGAGATAGTGGAAAGCAACTATGAGTCACAGCTGCCAATAGCATTAGATAAATGAGTCATTGGTTAGCTGGATCAACCGCTGTCGATCCTGAGATACTCGGGGACCGCACTGCATATAAGATAGTTTATTGTGTTGGCTTGATAGAGGACTACCACTATATATGCATTTGTTCCTAGATGTGCATTTGTTCCTAGAGTCTTTGAATATAGCTCACGAGACATGCTGCGCACACCCTGATAATAGAACAATCGGCTTGTCTTGCCTGCTTGCTTATATTGAATATGCACTCTGTTTTTAAAGATGTTTCCAAATCAAAGTAATATGACTCCGTTCTTCTACTGCATGTAACGAACATAGGTAAAACTAGAAAGATCACTAGTAATGTAATATTTTATAACATGATTACTTAGTGTTCATTTTAGTAAATGTTTGCTTCTGTTCAGTTGTTTATACTCACAAGTACTTATAAAAGTGCTGACCCACCAACAGTTTGCTTGCTTGCAGGTACTGGATCGTCCGAGGGAGCGATAGGCATGCCTCATCCCCAAGACCCGAAAATCTGGTTTTGATTGCCTCGAGCTACTTTCGTATATAGGGGCATAATGTATGGAATGATGCCTTTGTAAACAGAGAACCCAGTCCCACCATTTTCCCCGAATACTCAGATGGTTAAATGCTTGCAACAATGTCCCTCCGCTGCTTACTCGATTGATGCGATGATAGCCAAACTTTAACGATGTTGCCTTGTGTAGGCTCAACCCCAGGCTCGCACGATACCACATCCCAGTATCAAACGAGCATACGTGCCCCGCGGGAGCGCCGAGGCTCGGTGATTCGCGTCCGGTCCGGTGGGAGAACGGTGGTCGGAAGGCCTTCGGGACCGGGGCGTGACAATAATGACTTGTCGTAGTGCACTCATGTCCTCTTAGTTCTTGTACATACTTTATAGTGGCTTGTAGTGGCGCACTCCTGTTTTATTGTTTATATATTCTCCTGTAAACACCCAGACTTTTCAAAAATTAAAAATAAATATTCTGGATTTTTCTGAGATTTTTTACTAATTAAAATAAATATTTTTCTAGAATTAAATAATTTTGTAATTTTATTAAATATTAAAATAGTATAAAAATAATATTTTTGAGTGTAAAATAAATAAATAGACATAGTGTAATTTTTCTAGAATTTATTGGGCCCAAAAATAATTTTTAAATAGCTAAAAATAGCGTTTTAGTATAAACCAAAATGAACCGGATTAAACCAACTAAATAAACCAACCCAAACCCTTAACGGGTCAGATCTGGATCCGAACCCGAACCCAAAACCCGACCCGACCCGTTAGTTATTGCTACAATAACTAAACCTATTTCCCCGACTTCTTTTTCCGTAACCGTCGTCTCCTCGCCGCCGCGACCCAGCGCCTTCTACAACCGCCGACCGGCCGCCCCTACCCATTCATCTTCCCGCCAACGGCCGCCGCATCCCCCTTTATAAACCCCCATCATCTCCCAACGCCATCACAGCCACTGAGTTCTCCGGCCGACGAACTTCCCCAGCGCCTCTGCCGCTTCTCACCCGGCCACCCGAGCCTCCGGCGACGACCAACGACTCACTGCCGCCATCCCAATACCCCACCGCTGTCATCTCCACCACCGTCGAGCTCCCCTGCCTTCGCCATCTCTCCTCTACCGGACTCCGGCGACGGCTACCCCCTTCATCCGCCTCTCCGCCGTCTCCCCGTAGCAGCCTGGCAACCCCGATCCTCCGGCAACGACTCCCCCGCCGACCCCAGCAGCTGAGCAGCCACCACAGCAGCCACAATAGCGCCGCCACCCGCCGTCGACGTGCGCCGCGCCACCCCGCATACGCGTTGAACAGTCGATTCCGACTCCTCGTTCTGGTGAGCATTTCTCTCTCCTCGTCGCATCATTTTCTGAATGGTCTGTTGTGACACGTTCGCTGTGTAACCCTCTCGAACCCCGTGCAATTTGATTGGGGTATCGTGTCCTGTGTCGATCGCAAATCACGATGCAAAAACAGGAAAATATTTCCAATTTTGGACTTTGGAATTCTGTCCCGAACTCACAAGTTTACGGCTGTTTAAATCCCAACCTGTGTAATAATTTTAAAATTCACTTGAACAGTAATTTAGATAATATAACCAAGTTTCAAACCATGTATTAGTTTAATTTTATGTGCTGTAGATTATAATTTATTCTCTGGTGAAGTTGACCAAAAGCTTGGTTATTTAAAACCCAAATTTCCCGGAACTGGGTGCGCACTGCTAAACGAGACGACTTGGTCGTATGCGAATTTTACTGAAAGGTGCGCACTGTCAATACGGACATGTGGGATTTCGCGGAAGTTGATTTGGATGTGCGTGCACACCGGAATCAACGTGTATCCGTCGAAATCGCCCCGTATCGGGCCTGTTCTGAAACTCATTGTAACTTTGTGTGTGCTCGTCGTTTCAAAAAAAACTTGCACCATCGGACTCGTAGTGATACGCTGGTCCTGTGACCCAAGTTTGGTTCAATTCTGAGAACGTTGACAAAATCCCGTATCGTGGGCCCCACGGGCTCCACTTGACTGGCGATTTTGTGATCGGCTCATCGGAATCCAGTTCTAAAAATTCTGTTGGGTTCGTATCATTTTTCTGGACTTGTAGACACTAAGTTTGACGAATTTGGACAACTTTCTCTCTGGCATATTTTTTGGTGCGAAGTGGGCCACATGTGGACCCCGCTTTGACCAGAAACTATCAATTTTGTCCCTGTGTCCAAATTAGACTTATGGATAGGCAATCATAGCTATTTTATGTCTTCTGAGCATGATGGTCATGTCTATTTCAGCATCCGGAGGAGTACCTGAAGATCCCACAGAGACCGGAGCAACTGTTGGAATCGAAATCCCAGGCAAGTGTACCTTGCCAATCTTGCAGTACTTGCTTTATATTATTCCCTTGATTTATTTAAGTGAAGTATCTACTTAACCTAGGACCGTGTGACGTTGCTTAGCGTCCGAATAATATTCGGGTGTCAACGCCGTACGCGGAGTTGTGTAACGTCACCTAGAGATTGATATCGCGACCCTATACATTTCATGTTTGCATTATCAAGTACGTCATACCATAGGACACTTGACACTACTCATGTGACAGAATATTTCCTGATATATTCATGGTGATTCTGTATAGGTTACATGATTTGTGGCATAGATATTATATATGTATAGCTATCATATGACTTGTTGCATTAGATATGATCTTGCGTGTCATGGACATGAGACGTGTGATTACATTGGGTGGGAAGAGTGTAACTGGGGCGTGACAAAGAGACACACAGGCTATAGACTGATTATATATATAAAACCCTTATTATTGTGATGCTCAAGAATCTACATCCGAGCTTAGCCCATTACGTGATATTACTGCTACCGGCTCCCCGACACAGAGCTTGTAGTAGTCTCAGCCTGAGTTTTAGTGATGCTCTCATTTTGCATATCACTTAGCTGGTTACATAGTTTATCCTATTGATTCATTTATTTTTATACTGCATCTATTTGGCTTGAGTTATTCTTGTACCTTGTTATGTCCCCTAAGGACCTGGAATCCGAATTATGTCCCCGGGTATAGCAAATGAGATCTACCCCGAGATATACAGGACAAGAGAAGACGCTGGAGTAGTACCAGTACCAGAGGACGAGGTGATGCCCGATGATTTCTTCTGAGTATCTAATTATTCTATACTCAGTCGTTTCTGTTGTTAGACTCTTATTCATGTTTATTGAACTGCTGTATCAAGCTCATTATCGGGTTGTTTTCGAGACTTTTATTGACTTGTTGATTATTATTTCATCTTGATTATTCTGATATTGATTGTATTTATCTGCTGTGGATGAGATTAGATTTATTCGTGTGACATATATCGTAGACTACTGTATTGTTGTTTTACAGCTTAAGTATACCCTAATGGGTCCATTAAATTGGATTTTTCCATTGGAGTGTGCTGCTGGCCATTGCCACGTGGCTAGTCCCTCGATATTTTGGGACTAGGGCGTGACATCTCCTGTTGTGGCTTGTCTTGTGCTTTTTAACTGTCAAATTATTGTCCGGTCTTGCATCTCCATGCAAAAAATACGTGTATAAAATGGATTCTGCGGAATGCCACACCCAGGATCCTAGAATAAACTGCTAAGGATTAATGACTACCTTTAATGATTTGAGCATCGGGAGGGAAGAATCTCTAGGTTGTATGTCGTCCCGTTATCTTGACGTCAGCCATAATGGATTTATAGCATGTCATCGAGTATGGCACATTTCTATCACACCGTTGAGTGAGACACCAGTACTTATTTATTTTGTGGTCTGGATAGCTAAGACAGTCTACATGACATACAACCTTAGAAATTCTATGTATTGCATTTGTTAATTATTAGGCTTGTGATAACCCTAGTTAGCTAATGTAGCAAGCCGTATGAATTGCTTGGCCGTGCTTCTTGGATTGTGCGCTATTTACATTGTGCTCGCGTATTATCTTTTCTTTTTCTCGTATTGTCATATGTATCGGTGGGTGGCCAGAGGCTAAGTTCTTCTCGAAAAAAGATCCATAATCCCGGTCCTTGTTTGGTTTAAGGGTTATGGTTCCAATTTCGAGAAGTTTTCAAGCTCTCATGTCGCTTACCGACTTATCTTTTCTATAGCCATTATGTTCAGTTATTGCTCCTATATATGTCTACTGCTTATGCCATGTTCTAGATCCTGTACTCACATGCTATCCTTGACCCTATACTGTATATTCACCTGTCCTAGATTACTGTACATGTTCACCTGTCCCGGAATACCTTACACGTCCTTTAGTTATTGCTCCTGACCTTGTACATGCACTTAGTTACTGTTCTGGCACATTACATGTTCACATATCCACGTTTATTTAACTAGTTCTATGTTTACTTTATGTCACATATTACTTATCTTATTGTCTTTTCTTTTATCGAGACAAGTGCATTGGTAGTGCATGAATCTCGATCAGCTTTTATTTATTTTTGTCTTTATTCGTTGTTGTGGGTTTTAGTTCATAGCTTTGGCTTCCTTTGTAGTACTTGCTATTGGGGGTCTGACCCTATTGATTTTGCATGACCAGATCTCGTAGCAGACTCGGATGATCTACCTTCACTTTCATTGGATGGCTCGCACTCAGAGAATTTCTGTTTGGATTAGCGAGTGTGTTACCTTATTCTCCCACTTTATTTTGTAGTTTTATTTTGTGGTGTATTAGCCAAGGACACGTGTTAGTCCTTACTTTTGGGACTTTTTTTCCTCCGTCTTTGGGACGGTGTATGTGTATTTTTTGGACTGCGGCTAGTTGTACATTTGCGCACTTATTTATATTTCAGTTGATGTAACTTTACATTATGTCAACTCTCATAGTTATTTATACATATGTGTTTGGGACGCCTTACCCATCGCATATATGATTTACTCTTTATTGTTTTTAGTGTTGTTTGGATTGAGATATGATTTGTCTGACCATATGAGTCGTCAGTGGCATATTGCTAGAGTTCTCTCACTTGTCTTATAGACAGTCGTGACCATATCTTGGGGTACATTTGTACTCTGATATATGTAGCTGGCTTTGTCATGCTCCCGCTCTCCAGTATACTAATTCTGGGACCTGACATCACAAATTTTAGAAGTTTTATTTAAAAATATAGTAAATTCAAAGAATTATTATAAACAACTAGTTACTTTCACGTGCGTTGCACGTACAAAAAAACTATCATATTATTGAAAAATTAGATAAAAATTTATATTATGTTTGAATATTTTAAATATAATTTGAATGTATTTTAATTATAATTAATTATAAATATATTTAAAGAATTTTGGATATGTGTTTATGTAGGTAATATCATTTAGTTAGTTTAAATATAATTTAAATATTGAATCTATTTTAGAATCTGTTACATACTTAAGTAATTTGAAGAATTTTAGGTTTTTAAATTATTTTTTTCAACCCAAGTGTAAGAAAAGAAACATGGTAGTTAAATAGTATTTTTTTTAAAAATTATTAAGTTATGATATACATACGACTTAGTCGTTTCGAACTCGCAATATAATAGTAGAGATTTTTTTTTTATAATATATCATAATTAGTTAGTAAGGAGCCCGTGACAGTAGTTTCCAACCAAATTCTTTTGAATGTTTTAACAACCATTCAAGGTGTGTTAAAGGACGGGCGACCCAGAATTCGGTTCGGACCAGTCAAATTCGGTCTAGACCGATCCGGACCCGATCAATAGACTGGCCAGCTCCGGCCCACTCCCCCCATGGGTCTGGGCTGGGTCGGAGGATCCGACCCGGAAGTCCGGCCCGGCCAGTTGTTTGTTCCGTTCGGGCCGAGCCGAATTCGGATGGTCCGGTTGGACCGGCCCGGTTCATGCCCGATTCGGCCCGGTTCGAATGGATTTTAATTTTTTTTTCAATATAGCAGTTGGAGGGTATTTTTACCAATTCAGCTTTTTCTTACTTAGTGTTGTTAGTTGTTTATATTTAACTTCTTTATGTCTATATAAATAATTTATTTAAATTTTAAGTTATAAATTTATATTTATATTTAAAAAAAATAGATTTATATATTTTTTTATAAGTTATTCAATTTTTTTTTAAAAATTCAACTTATAAATATTTAGATTTTAATTTATACTTAAAGTTATATAAATATTGATAAAAAGAAATAAAATAAAATTTCTAACAAATAAATTTATAAATTTCAAATTATACTAAAATTATAACTTATAAATTTCAAATTATACTTAACATATAACTTATAAATTTTAAATAAATTTATACCTAAAGTTATATAAAAAAACTTTCTAACAAAAAACTTATAAATTTCAAATTATACAAAAGCAACTTAGTAACAAAAAACCTATAAATTTTAACTTGAATTTATTAACATATAGTTATATCATATAGATTATATATAATAAAAAATATAAATAAACGTAAAAAAATTTAAAATAAATCGGGTCGGTCCGGTCCGACTGTGAACCGATCCGGACCCAGACCGATTCGGCCTGGACCCAAATTGGTTCGGCCTGGTCCTTCTCTGACCGATCATGGATCCGGACTGGGTCAAAATTATCCGGACTGGCCCGACCCGCCTCTCCTCTCGGATTGAGTCCGGTCCGGACCGGACCGAATCCGGTCAAACCCAATTGACTCGGACCGCAGGCCAGTTTGACCCGGCCCAGCCCAATACATACCATGAACAACCATTAGAATAAAAGTATATTTTGTTGGTTCTGATTGGAGGCTCACCACATCTCTTCTTACGCTAGAATAGTATTTCTATTTCAATCGTATAGAGTAAACTATGCCAATAGAGCAAGTTTTTACTTATACACCCTCCTCTTCTAACCTATATCTCTATTATGAGGCTTTAAGATAGCTCAAAAGTAAGTCGACTAAACTATTTATAAATACTTAACTATTTATTTAAAAATAATAATATTATGTAAAAAATAAATTTATTAAAAAAATAAATTTATTATAAATAACGTCATAAGAAATCAAACTTACCAACCAAGAAGAATACTTCCAACCTTAACCACATGAGTTAGAATATGTATTTGATTATAGTTATATAATTTTTTATAGGTAAACAATTAGTTAAAAATTATTTAACTTTTAATTTTTAGTTACGTGAGGATATACATACAATTTAGACGACTAGCCTTTTGAAGATTTTTTATAAAGAACAAAAATCTATCCATAATAAATTATAATTAAGATATATTTAAATATTTAAACTATTTTATAATAATATTTTAAAAAATTATTTTACGTGCAACGCACGTACATTTAATAGTATTTATATGAACCAATATTTTAAAAATTGGACTGAATCGGCTTGTTCAACCGGTTGACCTGTGAACCGGTCACTTTTTTGGTCCGGTTCAGTGTTGATCCAGTATTTTTTCAAAATTTGATTTTAAATAAATAATTTTGTAAAAATCAATGTACATACATGATTGAACTTGGACAATTTAGATTAATTCAGTAGTTGAACCACTGGTTCAATCAATTGATTGAATCGATTTGACCCGATCCAGTGGCTTGATCGGGTCAATATCTGGTCTGATTTTTTAAACACTGATATAAATCATGTCCACGTGGTCCACAACATAATAATAACCAAACTTCCATAATTGAGCAAAGTACTTCTCTAAATAAGTGCGTGCGATGGACAAACTATAGTGATTAATACTTTTACTCTAGCAGCACTAAATTGATTATATATATTTTGGATTATTTTGTATAAGGATACCAAATTTAGCCTCTAATTAGACTTTGAATATTCAATTTGTTCGTTGATACATTTGGAAGGTTGCACCATTAGTTGACCGGATTGACCATTAGTTGACCAATATATTATTTTGTATAAAGGTATCAAATTTATAATTTAATTGGATTTTGGATACTCGATTAACGAATTATTTTATATAACAATATCAAGTTTAGAACTTAATTAAATTTTTGGTACCCAGTCAACTGACGTTTAATCCAGTCAACTAGTGGTCCAGTAGCCAAATTTCTCAACGGATAAAACGAATACTTAAAGTCTAATTATGCTCTAAACTTGATACTTTTTTACAAAATAATCCATATATTTTCTTACTCGTTTTGGAGTAGTAAG
This sequence comes from Iris macrosiphon, assembly GCA_036927795.1. NCBI lineage: Eukaryota > Viridiplantae > Streptophyta > Magnoliopsida > Asparagales > Iridaceae > Iris > Iris macrosiphon. The sequence goes on along the minus strand of JAYESA010000005.1, from coordinate 281,908,820 downwards.
TAGCAAGTTGGTACACACAAGCTGTCACTGATCAACCTAGACGTCATTGTCTAGATTTCTAAAATTAGAATACATGGCTTGCAAAAGTAGGACAGTGATACAAATTGGAGACGATCCACCAATTATAATCTGGACGATGAAATGGTTCCCATCTCGCTGGTTCAACCATGAAGGCAAGAAGACAAATTCGGTTTGGTTCCCTCAAGTTAATAAATTGGTCAAGGTCCTTTGGCTATCTCCAATACAAATTTCTAAAATTGAGTTTCTCTCATTATACTATTGATTTTTTTTTTTTTATCCTAGTATGGCACAATTTTTACATAAAAATTACACACACAAAAATACTCTCAAATGGTTTCTATTTCTATTCTATGTGTAAAAAATTAAAAGATCCAATTTAATAATTTAGTTTGAAAATATGTTCCAATATTAATTTATATGAGAAAAGGAGATTTTCATGAGGGTATATAATTTTTTTTATCTTACATCAGTACTACATAGAAATTGGAATAAAAATTATTGTTGGAATTTTTTTTTTTTCTAAAAAAAAAATTTATACCATAGAAATATGAGAGATCATTGGAGATGGCCTTATAACCAATCAAATATAGCACATATTTATTAAAATTTATAACTTAAGTCTAATATCTTTTCATTTTTTTTTTCTATTGGATGTAGTTTTGAAAGTGATGAGAAATCATAATCATACATTTTTTGATATATTCATTACTCAAATTGTGCTTTTATTTATTTATGAAATTTGTATTTTCTGATATATTTTAACGACAAGCACAACTTTAGGTCACATCCATTAAATGGTTAAAATATTCAACTCACAGACCGAACATACCAAACCAATTATGTCGATTCAGTTTTGTTCGATTATGGCTCATATCAAATCTGGATCTTTTTGGATTTTGTGGATTCGATTTATCCAATTTTAAATACTTTGGTTTGGTTGAAACCAAACAGACCAATTTGTAGGGTGTGAAGTGGGCCGGGCGGCCCAAAACCTGCTTAGACTGGCCAGGTCAAACTCGGCAAATGCCAATGACCGGTTCAGCCCACCAATTTTTTGGGTCGGGTTGGGTTTTCCACCCTCCCCCCAACCCAAGCCCTTCTCGCTCGATTGTACAAATAGATCAGACCGGGTTTTCTTCCAAAACACGGTGGACCGACCTGAGTCCTGACCTGGTTGTGAGGCTCGCCTCATAGTATCGATATTCTTATATGGAAAAATGTGTATTTATCCTATATCATATTTCCTCTCGTTACTAAAATAAGTTAAATTAGCAAAGCTAAAAAATATCATTAATGTCCAAATAAACGTCGTTAAACACATTTAGCGACATTTATGACAAGTCGCATAACCATTAGTAGTTGAATCACCGAATGTTACTAAAAACAACGTTGGGTGACATTTGATATAGGCATCAGTAATTTAGCGACTTATATTTTATCATTTTTTTGTCGTCAATACAGCGACCAAATAACAACATAAAGGAGGCCATTAGCGTTAATTGATGACATGGCAAAGTCTGCCATGTCAACATATTAGTGACGTTCTGCGACATGTAGCTACGTCGTAAAATGCAATTTAGCAACTTCTTATGTCTTTAAACATCAATACACTTTTTAGTTTTAACGATGTGTAGCAACTTTAGGGACGTGTAAAATTTCCTTCCTAGAAAATCGTATATACCCTTTATTTATTAATTATTAATTAAATTATAGTAATTAGGTCTAAATAGGAGAAATAGATTTTTAATAATTTTTATGTTAGGTGTTCGGACACTTAGAGGACTTATGGGACCATCAGGAATTTTTCGGAATTTATTCCATGTAGGAGACCCCCTTGAACAGTTGCTAGCCTAATGGTGTGCATTATTCTAATCCATGAATTTTCTTATGAGTATATATATATAATATATATGTATACACAAATATATATATGTATATATATATTTATAAAGGAAAAGAAAAGAAAGCAAAAGAATTAAATGAGAATATAATAATAATAATAATATTAATAATAACCTCAGCCAGCAGCAATTCGTAGCAAATGCTACCACTTGCTAGCAAAATTTCTAGCTAGCATTGTAAGCTAACTAACCATGCAAATTTTTCAACTTGCAACAAACCGAACACAACACCCAGAGGACCGCCCCCTTTAATAACTTCCCATACCCGACCCCTGTTGCCGCGGCCAAACCCGTCCGCTCCACTCACCCTCTCTCTTCCTAATATATATACATATATATATATATTTCTCTCTCAAAACCCTAACCTAAATCTCCAGACCTCCTCTTCCCATCTAGAGCCGTCACCGCAGCCAGAGAAGCCCCGCCAAGCCATCCAACCATCCCGAAGACTCCGACCTCGCGCCCTGCAGAATCCCACTCGAAGCACCTTCGCTCCGGAGTGATTTTCCGTCGACCCGCTCAACCAAACGCTGTTCCATCTTCACCGGTATGATCATCCCTTAACCCTCTTCCATATTTATTTTATAGCCAACCTCGAAAAACGTGTACCCCTAGGTGAAAAACAGCGTCCAAGTCGGCGCGAGCAGACAGAATTCTGGAATCGCAGAATTCCAGAATGACCACCCATATTGCCGAGTTCGTATCTCCCACCACAGAGATCCGAATTCGGTGATTCTTTTTGATACCTGTAGAATACCTGACCTAGTTTATTTTCTGTTAAATAACCCTATGCTATTAGTTGCTGTGGACAGAATTAAATTCGTCATAAAACCGCGCGCACCCACTTTTTCTAGATTTCTAAAAGTTGGAAAACGGAGCGCGCCCCGCCAAACGGGACCGCCCCGCCGTGTGGCAAGTGTACCAAATGGTGCACGCAGAATAACCGGACACGTAAAAATTCGTGGGGACTGATTCGGATGCGTGTGCGCGCCAGAATCAGGCCGTATCCGCGAACACACATCGTGTCACAACTTTTGTGGAACTCGCGCGTATTTTGTGCACGCTTGTCAGATTGCGACGAAACTTACGCCACCGGACTCGTGCTAACGCGCTGGTCCTGTGACCCAATTTTCATGCATTTCTGAGACGGTTGACCAGATCGCCAATTGGCGGGCCCCACAGTTGACTTTTTGGACAAAATTGTTCGGCCCATCGGAATCCACATTTGGACATACCGTTGGGTTCGTATTGACATCTAGAGTTGTTTGACCTATAGTTTGTCCCATTTAGAGACTGTTACCCTCGGCACGCTTTTTGGTGCAAAGTGGGCCACACGTGGACCCCACTTTTATCCGAATTTATCGTTTTGCCCCTGTGTCCAAATTGGACGAAAGTGATGTGCTTTTTAGCTATTTTGCTCATTTCGAAAACGTTGGTGATGTTTATTTCAGCATCCGGAGACGTTTGTTCGGAGTCCTTAGTTCCGGGTTCAGTGTCCTTGACATTTGGGTGCGTACACTTTACAGATTTCTTGCCAGGCAAGTATACCTTGCCATTGTACTATTTTTACATTCCATATGAGGCATGCATGTTTATTTTCTGTTTATTTAGTTCATTTATTTTAACTGCTATATAAACTGCGCATCCAAGAAAACTTGGGTGCAACGACGGTGTCGTCGTACTATGTTTTTATTTATTTATATGCATTAGACCTACTTTATGAGACTACCCCATTTTCATGAGGTATTTATGTTTCATTGACCATGACACTATTCTTACACGAGTGTGGGTCACATGTAGGACACGGACTTGCGTACTCGGCTGACCACTGGTACGTATAGGTCGTACGACGGATAGGGATAACTGCCAATAGAAACTTTGCATGCTAGTAGACCTGGCGGTTATTAGAGGTTTATCGTGTCATGGACATGACATGCTTAGAGCATTGGGTGGAGAGAACAACAAGTACCGCATTTGAGCTCCTTTGCACTTTTTCTGTGACGCCCGGATTCTCCGCTGGAGATACGGGTGGTGATGACCCATATATATATTGTACATTGGCGGGCCTCCGCCGTTCAAAAGACGACGTGCCTTTGGGCCCCTGGATCTTCAAAAGAGAACCATGCCAAATCCCAGTTTTCAGCCAGATATCTCACTTGTGGGGAAAGGTGTTCTTAACTGCATTCACTTAGACGGCTAGGCGACCCAATAGATGTTTATTTTCAGTACTTTATTGGCATGTGCTTTTTGTATCTTGTTACGTCCCTCTGAGGACCTGGTCCCTTCCAGATATAGGTGAGCAGGAGTACCCGCAGGAGTATGGACCTGGACCTGACGCTACCTATCAGCCTGAGGAGATCTTACCTTCTGATTATATGTGATTCATTGCAGCTGTTTAGAGATTCTAGTTGCTATTCTTTTCTAGACATTTATTCTTATATTAGAGTTTATTCTCTTCTCTTTAGTAGTTTATTATAGTCGATTTGCAGTGGATTTGTTTCCACCCGACTATCACACTTTAAGATTACTAATTGAGACTGCTTCTTTGTTATTCATTTATTGATTTCCATTCTTCTATTATTTGTGCTGTGGATGAGATATAGAACTGCGTGAGACTTATTGTGACATATATTTACCACTGTGGATTGGATATTCATGTACAGCGTACGTGTGTATATGGTTTCCATATATTGGAGTTCGTATACATACGGCTGGCGTGTTACGTATTCCTAGTCCTACGTATTTTGGGACTGGGGCGTGACATATTTTTGTGGTGGCCCATGCAGGTCAAGAATATATTGTCTCGGTTACGTAACTGTACCGAACAAGCCTGCGTATAGGAATAGAGTATAAGGATCTCATCCACGCTTGATTGAAACTCATCCTTCCTATTTAATACTTGCATCCTGTTTGATTCCTGTACTTTTTCTAATCGTTTCGTACATCAACTGCAGAGAGATGGATTTGCAGAATGGATGTACTGCCGCCAATGGCGACACAACTTCTGGAGTCAATGGTCAGACTCAAGGAGGGACCCCAACGATTCCTAGGCTTCCGGGACCAGATGAACAGACTCACACCCCAGTTCCATCTGGTCTTTCCGCTTCACCTATTGGGAACCTTCCACCTGTTCCAGTACCGCAAGATGGCCAAGCGCAGATGTTCCAATTCTTTCAGATGATGATACAGGAACAGAGGCAGCAGGCAGCCGAGCAGAGGCAGCAGGCAGCTGAGCAGAGGCAAGAATTTTTGGCAGCACTGGAGAGGATGGCTTCACATGCTACTGTACCAGCCCAAGCACTAGCTCCAGTACCTCGAGCTAGGGTTGGATCAGTAAAGGATTTTGTTCAGATGGGTGCAAGGCAGTACAAGGGCACTGAGAGCCCGGAGGAGACTACCAGCTGGATCACTCACACGCAGAAGCTACTGGAGGCATCGCAGTTACCTACGGACCTATGGATGACGGGTGTACGGATGCTTCTAGATGGTAATGCTCATCACTGGTGGGAATCCATGGAGCGCCAGTTGGGTACTTACCAGACTTGGGAGCAGTTCTTGGAGTTCTTTGAGGGAAAGTACTTCCCGGACACTGTCAGGGACACCTTGTATGATCAGTTTCTTCACTTAGAGCAAGGAAACTGAACCGTGGACGAGTATGATGCCGAGTTTAGTCGACTCAGCAAATATGGCGCTGCTTTGATACCAAATGACTTGGCTAAGGCTAAGAGATTTCATCGAGGACTGACCCAGGAGCTTCAACATTATACAAGCTCGCAGTCCCGAGTCTCTTATGCTGAACTACTGACAGAGGCCAGATTTCAGGAAACCATTAGCAGAGGAAAAGGAGGTCAGCTGAGGACACAACAAGGATCAGCAAGGATACAGCAGGGACCAGCCAGGACACAACAGGGGGGCCTATCAGACGTCCCTTGGCACAACAGCATCAGCAACACCAAGCAGCACCGTACCAGATTCCGGAGAAACTCCAATGTAATTATTGTGGGAGGATCGGACATGTTGCGAGAGATTGTCGGACCCGCTTGGGTCAGTGTAGGAGATGTGGCTCTGGACAGCACATGGTGAAAGACTGCCACATGCAGCAGACACTTCCACCGCTAGTTTAGAGATTAGCGCTTCCAGCACCGAAGCCAGCCCAGCAGATGACCGGACCGGGAGCACCTCGACCCCCAGCAGCAGGAGGATTTCAGAGAGGACCACCGCTACCCACTCAGGAGGAGCAGTATATGAGGACTGGACATGGACAACCACAGAGGAACGGGCGAGCTTTTGCATTGGAGGTAGATGACCTGGATCATGAGGTGGATGTCATAGCAGGTATTACCCTTGCTTTTACTTTTCCTGCTGTGACATTATTTGATACGGGAGCCACTCACTCATTTATATCATCTAGTTTTATTGCCAAACACAACATTGCTTCTACACCATTATCTAGTTGTGTTAGAATTCTAACCGGAGGAGGAGTTGTACCAGTTAGTCGAGTTTGTAGAACGGGTCCTATAGTGATACGTGGCAGAGAGATGAACGCCCAACTCTTAGTCCTTCCTATGCCATCTTTTGATATTGTGCTTGGAATGGACTGGCTAAGCAAGTACCATGCTTTCTTCGATTGCTGTGGAGGAAGCATTCTTTTTAAGGTACCAGGCCAGCCTGAACTTGAGTTTGCCCGAGGATCCACAGAAATCTTTGATGGTATGCAGCTCGCAATGGACGATGTTGTCTATCATCCCATTATTTCAGAATTTTAAGACGTCTTTCCAGAGGATTTGCCAGGACTACCCCCAGACAAAGACGTAGAGTTTTCAATTGAACTAGCACCCGGAGCAGCACCTATAGCATCACATGTTTACAGACTGGCGAAGAAGGAGATGGATGAGCTGAAGGCACAATTAAAAGAGCTAGAGGAGAAAGGTTTCATCCGACCGAGTGCATCACCCTAGGGAGCACCAGTGTTGTTTGTACCCAAGAAGGATGGGTCAGTGCGTATGTGCATTGACTACAGGGCCTTGAATGCAGTGACAGTGAAGAACAAATATCCATTGCCACGCATTGATGACCTGTTTGATCAACTCAGTAGAGCTAAGGTATTCTCGAAGATAGATCTGAGATCGGAATATCACCAAGTGAAGGTACGGAAGCAGGACATTCTGAAGACCGCATTCAGAACAAGATATGGGCACTACGAGTTTTTGGTCATGCCATTTGGATTGACCAATGCTCCAGCGATCTTCATGGACTTGATGAATCGAGTCTTCCACCAGTACTTGGACCAGTTCGTGGTCGTCTTCATAGGTGATATACTTGTCTATTCGAAGAGCCACGAGGAGCACGAGGAGCACCTGCGGATTGTTCTAGAGACTTTGAGGAGAGAGCAGTTATATGCTAAACTCAGCAAATGTGAGTTCTTCTTGGACAGAGTTTTATTTCTTGGACATGTTATTACAGGAGATGGTATTTCTGTTGATCCAGAGAAGATCTCAACAGTTGAGACATGGCCTGTTCCTAAATCAGCAGCAGAGGTAAGGAGTTTCCTTGGACTTGTGGGATATTACCGACGGTTCGTGGAAAACTTCTCAAGGATAGCGGCACCTATGACTCGCTTGACTTGTAAGGATCAAGAATTTATATGGACTGACGAGTGTCAAGCAGCCTTTGAAGAGTTGAAGAAGCGACTGACTACAGCACCAATATTGACGATTCCGTCGGGATCAGGAGGTTATGTGATCTACAGTGACGCATCAGGAAAAGGCTTAGGATGCGTATTGATGCAGCATGGCAAGGTGATTGCATATGCATCTAGGCAGTTACGAGTACATGAGAAGAATTATCCGACTCATGACTTGGAACTTGCAGCCGTTGTATTTGTCCTGAAGCTATGGAGACATTACTTATATGGGGAACGAGTGGAGATCTATACAGACCATAAAAGCCTCAAGTACGTCTTCACGCAGAAGGAATTAAATATGAGGCAACGTCGATGGCTCGAGTTGATGAAAGATTTCGAGATAGAGCTACATTATCATCCAGGCAAGGCTAACGTGGTAGCAGACGCGTTAAGCCGGAAGCCAGCAGCTTACTTCTTGACAGCACAGATGGAACTTTTGAAGGACTTGCAAGAGCTTGGCATTGAAGTGATAGTACCCGGACCAGATGGGACACTAGCCAACTTACAAGTTCAATCATCATTGGTAGAGAGGATTAAGGCAGCTTTGCCTACAGATGCCAGATTCAGGAGACTAAAGGAAAGGACAGAGGCCGGAGAGCAGACCGGATTACGCATTCATGAGGATGGGACATTACGATGTGGTGATCGTCTTTATGTTCCAAATGGAGAGATTCGACAGGAGCTGATGACAGAGGCTCATAGTTTGATTTATTCTATTCATCCTGGAGGCACCAAAATGTATCGTGACTTACGACAACACTTTTGGTGGCATGGAATGAAGAGAGAGATAGCTCGTTTTGTAGCTAAATGTCTAGTATGTCAACAAGTGAAGACGGAGCACCAGAGGACAGCAGGATTATTGCAACCACTTCCAATTCCAGAATGGAAGTGGGAGCACATCACTATGGACTTCGTCACGGGTTTTTCCAAGAGTCCAAGTGGGAGAGATGCAGTATGGGTAACAGTGGACCGACTCACCAAGTCAGCCCATTTTATACCTTTTAGAGTGGGTCAGTCTACAGAATCTTTAGCTGATTTATATATGAGGCAGATCGTAAGATTGTACGGCATACCAGTCAGCATTGTATCGGAAAGAGATTCGTGCTTCACATCGCACTTTTGGAGGAGCATGCAAGAGAGTCTTGGTACTCGTCTGAAGTTCAGTACATCTTACCACCCGCAGACAGATGGGCAGTCGGAGCGTACTATTCAGACCTTGGAGGACATGTTGAGGGCTTGCATGTTAGACTTCGGAGGATCATGGGAGGACCACCTACATCTTGTAGAGTTTTCTTACAATAATAGCTATCAAGCGAGTATTCAGATGGCTCCGTTTGAAGCATTGTATGGAAGAAAATGTAGATCTTCTGTGTGTTGGAGTGACGTGGAAGAACGTTAGATTTTGGGACCCGAGTTGGTGGTCAACACCGTAGAGACAGTCAAGAAGATTCAGGGACACTTGTGAGCAGCGCAAGACAGGCAGAAGCAGTGGGCAGACCTTCATCGTCGTCCCTTGGAGTTCAAAGAGGGCGATCACGTCTTCTTGAGGATATCACCGACCAGAGGCACCATCCGATTCGGAGGATACGGCAAGTTGAGTCCAAGGTATATTGGACCATTTGACGTGCTCGAGAGAGTCGGAGAGGTGGCATATCGACTTGCGCTACCACCTTCACTGGAGGGAGTACATGACGTATTCCATGTGTCGCAACTCAGGCGATATATGGCAGACAACAGTCATGTTCTCGACCATTCGGAGATCACCATTGGGCCGAGCTTGTCTTACCAAGAGCAACCCGTGGGAATCCTTGATCGTCGAGAAAAGGTGTTAAGGAACCAGTCTATTCCCTTGGTTCGCGTAGCATGGAGGCATGGCGCGCCAGGAGAATCAACTTGGGAGCGCGAGGACGACATGCGCAAGCGTTTTCCGAACCTATTTGCAGACCAAGGTATGAAATTACATTATTAATTTATATCTTATACCATCCTTGCATTCTATCGTGGCTTAATTTTAATTTCGAGGACGAATTTTTTTACAAGTTGGGTAGAATGTAAAACCCCCTTCCTAGAAAATCGTATATACCATTTATTTATTAATTATTAATTAAATTGTAGTAATTATGTATAAATAGGAGAAATAGATTTTTAATAATTTTTTTGTTAGGTGTTTGGGCACTTAGAGGACTTATGGGACCATCAGGAATTTTTTGGAATTTATTCCATGTAGGAGACCCCCTTGAACAGTTGCTAGCCTAATGGTGTGCATTATTCTAATCCATGAATTTTTTTATGAGTATATATATATAATATATATATATACACAAATATATATATGTATATATATATTTATAAAGGAAAAGAAAAGAAAGCAAAAGAATTAAATGAGAATATAATAATAATAATATTATTAATAATAACCTCAGCCAGCAGCAATTCATAGCAAATGCTACCACTTGCTAGCAAAATTTCTAGCTAGCATTGTAAGCTAACTAACCATGCAAATTTTCCAACTTGAAACAAACCGAACACAACACCCAGAGGACCGCCCCCTTTAATAACTTCCCATACCCGACCCCTGTTGCCGCGGCCAAACCCGTCCGCTCCACTCACCCTCTCTCTTCCTAATATATATATATATATATATATATATATATTTCTCTCTCAAAACCCTAACCTAAATCTCCAGACCTCCTCTTCCCATCTAGAGCCGTCACCGCAGCCAGAGAAGCCCCGCCAAGCCATCCAACCATCCCGACGACTCCGACCTCGCGCCCTGCAGAATCCCACTCGAAGCACCTTCGTTCCGGAGTGATTTTCCGTCGACCCGCTCAACCAAACGCTGTTCCGTCTTCACCGGTATGATCACCCCTTAACCCTCTTCCATATTTGTTTTATAGCCAACCTCGGAAAATGTGTACCCCTAGGTGAAAAATAGCGTCCAAGTCGGCGCGAGCAGACATAATTCTGGAATCGCAGAATTCCAGAATGACCACCCATATTGCTGAGTTCGTATCTCCCACCACAGAGATCCGTATTCGGTGATTCTTTTTGATACCTGTAGAATACCTGACCTAGTTTATTTTCTGTTAAATAACCCTATGCTATTAGTTGCTGTGGACAGAATTAAATTCGTCACAAAATCGTGCGCACCCACTTTTTCTAGATTTCCAAATGTTGGAAAACGGAGCGCGCCCTGCCAAACGGGACCGTCCCGCCGTGTGCCAAGTGTACCGAATGGTGCACGCAGCATAACCGGATACGTAAAAATTCATGGGGACTGATTCGGACGCGTGTGCGCGCCAGAATCAGGCCGTATCCGCGGACACACACCGTGTCGCAACTTTTGTGAAACTCGTCTGAAGTTGACTTTTTGGACAAAATTTTGTTCGGCCCATCGGAATCCACATTTGGACATACCGTTGGGTTCGTATTGACATCTAGTGTTGTTTGACCTATAGTTTGTCCCATTTAGAGACTGTTATCCTCGGCACACTTTTCGGTGCAAAGTGGGCCACACGTGGACCCCACTTTTACCCGAATTTACTATTTTGCCCCTGTGTCCAAATTGGACAAAAGTGATGTGCTTTTTAGCTATTTTGATCATTCCGGAAACGTTGGTAATATTTATTTCAGCATCCGGAAACGTTTGTTCGGAGTCCTTAGTTCCAGGTTCAGTGTCCTTGACATTTGGGCGCGTACACTTTACAGATTTCTTGCCAGGCAAGTATACCTTGCCATTGTACTGTTTTTATATTCCATATGAGGCATGCATGTTTATTTTCTGTTTATTTAGTTTATTTATTTTAACTGCTATATAAACTGCGCGTCCAAGGAAACTTGGGTGCAACGACGGTGTCGTCGTACTATATTTTTATTTATGTATATGCATTAGACCTAATTTATGAGACTACCCCATTTTTATGAGGCATTTATGTTTCATTGGCCATGATACTATTCTTACACGAGTGTGGGTCACATGTAAGACACGGACTTGCGTACTCGGCTGGCCACTGGTACGTATAGGTCGTGCGACGGATAGGGATAACTGCCAATAGAAACTTTGCATGCTAGTAGACCTGGCGGTTATTAGAGGTTTATAGTGTCATGGACATGACATGCTTAGAGCATTGGATGGAGAGAACAACAAGTACCGCATTTGAGCTCCTTTGCACTTTTTCTGTGACGCCCGGATTCTCCGCTGGAGATACGGGTGGTGATGACCCATATATATATTGTATATTGGCGGGCCTCCGCCGTTCAAAAGATGACGTGCCTTTGGGCCCCTGGATCTTCAAAAGAGAACCATGCCAAATTCCAGTTTTCAGCCAGATAGCTCACTTGTGGGGAAAGGTGTTCTTAACTGCATTCACTTAGACGACTAGGCGACCCAATGGATGTTTATTTTCAGTACTTTATTGGCATGTGCTTTTTGTATCTTGTTACATCCCTCTGAGGACCTGATCCCTTCCAGATATAGGTGAGCAGGAGTACCCGCAGGAGTATGGACCTGGACCTGACGCTACCTATCAGCCTGAGGAGATCTTACCTTCTGATTATATGTGATTCATTGCAGCTGTTTAGAGATTCTAGTTGCTATTCTTTTCTAGACATTTATTCTTATATTAGAGTTTATTCTCTTCTCTCTTTAGTAGTTTATTATAGTCGATTTGCAGTGGATTTGTTTTCACCCGACTATCACACTTTGAGATTACTAATTGAGACTGCTTCTTTGTTATTCATTTATTGATTTCCATTCTTCTATTATTTGTGCTGTGGATGAGATATAGAACTGCGTGAGACTTGTTGTGACATATATTTACCACTGTGGATTGGATATTCATGTACAGCGTACGTGTGTATATGGTTTCCATATATTGGAGTTCGTATACATACGGCTGACGTGTTACGTATTTCTAGTCCTACGTATTTTGGGACTGGGGCGTGACATGACGTATTGATACGTGTAGCGACGTTCTGATACATGTTAGTGGTGTATTTTTCACGTATCTAAACGTCGCTAATTTTAAAAATAAAAAATATATCATCTTACTTTGTTACAATATATATATATATATATATATATATATATATATATATATATATAATATATAATACATAAACAAAGAATAGAAGAAAAAACACAACTATCATACAATACATAATTGATCATAATGTACAATACATAAATAAACCATATTGTACATAACTAACCATAATGTCTGATATAGAGACTGTCTGATACAATAAAAAATGATACAAGAGACCCAACAGGGCCGATACACAAATTCATGAAAAGTTTGTCCAAACTAGGACTAGTTGTGAGACTCGTCTCACTGTTCTATTATACGTACCCGAGATATGTGGTGTCCCGTTCTCCCTTTTCGGGAGCGCGACTAAGAAATACTTTCGGTATCGTTCGATCGTGATAGATTAAATCAAGATCTTTTCCTCGTTATGGATTTGCTTCTTCGGAATCAATTACCATATTCAGTGGACCGTGCCCCAAGGATGGACTTACCGGCAGAGTCAAGAGGGATCTCTCCGCTGTAAGTTTTCATGCCTAGTTTTTGCTGTCACCTTGTTGCTTTTGTGCTTTTGTGCTTTTGTGCTTTTGTGCTTTTGAGTTAGTTTTTGGATTTGCGTTTTCTTGAACGGTTTCGATGGATTTTATTGCCTTCGTTCATTAAACTGCATTTTTGTTTCGAGCTTGGAAAGAGGAGAAGAGGTATTAATAATCTATTTGTGGCAATGTAGGTGATCGTGTAGTAGGCATCGCGCTAGCGGAGTCTTGAAGCACCCCTTTTTTCTTTTCTTTCTCCACCAACTTGTGAGTGGTTATAATTCGATTTAGTTGAACCTTCTTCCAAGTCTTCATATCTAAAATCTTGCATTCTTGATTGTTCCGATCAAACGATACCATAATAACTAAAAAGATGTCAAGATAAAAAAGGAATCGACTTGGATTTACTTTTGCTTGTCAATAAACTTGTGAACGGTTACCTTGTTGCATGCTAGTTTGTTAAGAACGTTCTTTCAACATGTTTTAATTCTAGTTAGAATATATATACTTCTTCTATTGTTGAACTATGTATAGAACATACCTTGCTATGCAATAGACTAAACATGGAGACTATGGAAAATAGATCATGCCATGTTACTTATCTTGTGCTCGTATTGCCTTGAACTGCATCATTTGATAATCTTAGTATTAGACGCCATTTGATCACTGATAACTTGTGCATAAGGTCTTAGTTCCTGTGGACGGTCGCTGGGGCACTGGCACCGATCCGGATGGAACTTTATGTTAGTCTCGTGTACTGGATGGGATGGCTTATAGCGCACCGTATACTTTCGTTGCATACCATCCTCGTCAATGACTATAACTCATCCACTATGGCATCATGCCAGTGATCCCCACGTATATTTAAACTGTGCAAGCTAACTATGTCTTCATGGCAGGGAAGGTCATGGTAAGTATTATGCAGGTGGTTTAGACGGGCAGGTAAAAGTTACCGAGCGGTGGCATATTTATTTCAGTAAACTTCCATATCTAATACTTGCTTATAAAATTAAACAAAGGCAAGATAGAAAGACCACATAATAACTTGCATGCTTCATATAAACAATATGTTGATTGGTATAGTTGGGTTAGCTCACATTTACCAGTGTATTTTGATGTACTGATCCTTGTTGCAACAGGTTCCCCACACCAAGGAGATCCTGCAAAAAGCTAGAGCGACTTCCCAATTTAGTCTTTTTACCGGCACGTCCAGTTCGTGCCCTTGAAACGTGTTTTAAAGTTCCAGGAGCTCGTGTACATATCTTATGCAGCTCCGAGGAAAGGCGATAGCTTCGCCCAAAAGTGTCTATAGCTTTAAAGTTTTAGTAAAAGGATATAATATACATGACAGTTAGCTCATTTGCATCCACTTTTGTAAGCCCATGCGACAATCATCTGACTCGTTCAAGAGTTTGTAAAAGATGTTCATTATCAACAAAGAGAACTTTTCCATTTTTTAACATTGTGTTCAATTATCTGCGTACTCTGAATATGTGCTCGTTATATAAAATACCTTGGCTTTGTGCGTAGCGCAACCTAGGCACGCACGGCATCACGCCCGGGGGACGACTATCGTTTTCACGGAATTGGGACGTGATATATTAGTATCAGAGGACATCTTCAAGTTTCTTTGACCCTCGTGTCAAAAAAGTTCCTTTAACGATCTATTTCCTATGTAAACTCTTAAACTCGTTTGGTCAAAATGAGATACGTTCCATACAGTGAGTCCATAATACATTATGAGCCTGATGGAAGTTACTTTCTTTTAAAGGAATGACATAAGCACAAGCATCAATGCTAGCATAAGAAGAGGTACAAGCCCAGGAAAGTAGTTCCGATACCTTGGGAAGTTCCAGAAGCCAGCGAGCTATGCCCCCTGTCGACCCGATTGAGCAAATAATGCAGATGCTTGAAGCAACCCAGCAGAGAGGTGAGGCTCATCATGAGCGAGCCGAGAAGCGGGCAGAAGAGAGACATATCAAGTTCGATGGCATTCTAGAAGCCCGATTCGCAGTCCAACAGAAGCAGGTAGATGCCCTACAGCATATCGTTCAGACCTTAGCCTCCAACCATTCTGCAATGACAACAGCGGCATCGGTGGAGCGACCCATGCCTGAAGTCAAAATACCTCAGACTCCAAAGAAGAAGGATGTGACTAGCTTCGACTTTTCTGAATTCAATAAGGTCTGCAATACGCCTTTCAAAGGGACTGAGGATCCGGTCGTGGCTCTAGATTGGCTGGAAAAGCTTAAGGATCACTTTAAATTGCTAGAGGTACCTGTGGAGAAGCGTATTGTGTGTGCCTAATTACAGCTCCGTTTGAACGTGTACGATTGGTGGGACGTACATCAAAGATCTCTCTCAGTAGGCGATAAAGATGAGACGATCGCGTGGGCTACCTTCCGTAGCTCATTCAAAGAGGAGTTCATACCCTCTCCCGTACGTCGACAAAGTAGAACGAGTTCGTGCAGCTTAGGCAAGGCAATATGACAGTGAAGCAGTACTCCGCTGAATTCAATCGGCTCACCAAATTTGCAAGCTCATACCTACCTGATGCGGCGAGTCGTGCAAGATGATTCGAAGGCGGCCTGCGACCTGCCATCCATGCGCACATAGTCATTTCCCAATATCTGACTCTATACAGGAAGTTCTCAATCGTTCCCTTTTTCTTGAACCGCAGTATCCTTCAGTTGCTGTAGGCGCTGTGCATACTTCCAATCACAAGCATCCTAGCAACACGGGAGGAAGTACCGCTCTAAAGCGTCCAAATAATGGCGATAAGCAGAAAGGAAATTCAGGGCAAATATGTCTCTTCTGTAAGAAGCCAGGGCACATCATCAATGAATGTCGTTTGAAGCCTGGGTTATGCCTCACTTGTGGTGATTCAAACCATAGTATTCGTGACTGTCCGCGCCTCTTTAATCGTCGCCCTCAATATCCAAATCTTGCCACAACGCATCAATCTAATCAAGCCGCGCTGCAACAAGAGCGTCATCAAGCTCAAGGCCGGGTGTAAACTTTGACACGTGAAGAGGCCCTAGCATAAGACACCATTTTGCCAGGCATATTGCTTTTCAATAACATACATGCTCGTGTGCTATTTGATTCTGGTGCTACGCATAGCTTTATATTCACAAATTTTGCCGTGAAAAATAAGATAGAAATGACACTATTATATCTAGACCTTAGTATTACCACCCCATCGGGCACGAAAATACCTGTTCATTTAGTATGTCAGGACGGTCACGCCTGTATATGGGAAAGAAAACTCTCGCTCGATGTGTTAGTCCTAAATGTTCGGGATTACGACATCATCTTAGGGAAGGATTGGCTCGGCGCTTGCTCGACAACTATCGAATGTACAGAGAAACGGGTTATCTTTCGTCTACCAGGAGAAGCCGAATTCTGCTACACAAGTGGTCCAGCAACAGAAGCTTCAAGGATCTGCATGGTAATTTCTGCGATGTCAGCTCGGCGGATGCTACACTCTGGATGCGAGGGATACTTAGCGTCGGTTCAGGACATGCAGCAGGATTGTGCAAACGTTGAGTCTTCTTCCATTGTGGTAGAATTCCTTGATGTGTTTACGAGCGAACTACCTGGCATACCATCCGACCGAGAAATCGAGTTCACCATCGATACCTTCCCAAATATCCAACCGATTTCCAAAGCCCCGTACCGAATGGCCCCTACTGAACTAAAAAAAATTAAAGTGCCAACTACAAGAACTGCTTGAACGTGGATATATTCATCCGAGCGTGTGTCCTTGGGGCGCGCCTGTACTCTTCGTAAAGAAGAAAGATGGGACATTGCGACTCTGCATAGACTATCAGGAGCTAAATAAGGTTACTATCCGAAACAAGTATCCCCTGTCCAGGATCGACGACCTCTATAATCAGCTGCAAGAAGCGTCAGTATTTTCGAAGATAGACCTTCGCTCTGGCTACCACCAATTAAAGATTAAGCCAGAGGACATGCCAAAGTCAACATTTCGCACCCGCAATGGCCACTATGAGTTTTCTGTCATGCCGTTCGGACTGATGAATGCCCCTGTCGTATTCATGGATTTGATGAACCGTGTGTTCCGACTATTCCTCGATAAGTTTGTGGTAGTATTCATATATGAAATCTTAGTGTACTCGAAGAATAAGGATGGACATGCAGTACACCTGCGGATGGTGCTTCAAACTCTTCGAGATAATAAGTTGTTCGTGAAGCTAAGCAAGTGCGAGTTCTGGTTGGACAACATATCTTTCCTTGGGCACATCATTTCCGCAGAGGGCATCTCAGTCAACCCAAAGAAAGTTGAATCCATCGTGAAGTGGAAGAGACCTGAGTCGGCCAGCGATATTCGAAGCTTCCTTGGTCTAGCAGGCTACTACAGGAGATTCATAAAAGATTTTTCAAGGATCGCTTCGCCTCTGACTCATCTCACCCGAAAATAAGTAACGTTTGCATGGTCAGACGACTGTGAAGCTTCATTTAGGGAATTAAAGCAACGACTTATTTCGGCACCGATTCTCACTCTTTTGGACGGGCCCGATGATTTTAAGATCTATAGTGATACTTCAGGAAAGGGTTTGGGATGTGTCCTTATGCAGAGAGACAAGGTGATAACCTTTGCGTTGAGACAGTTAAAGCCTCATGAAAGGAACACACGATCTGGAACTTGCAGCGGTAGTGTTCGCATTGAAGTTATGGCGGCATTACCTTTATGGTGTACCGTGTAAAATTTTTACGGATCATAAAAGCCTCAAGTACCTCTATACTTAAAAGGATCTGAATTTACAGCAACGACGTTGGCTTGAACTTCTTAGCAACTTTGACTTGATGATCAGATATATATACCGGGTAAGGACAACATTGTAGCTGATGCACTGAGTCGAGCATTTGTTGGGATCTTAGCTATCGATGACAGGATGCGAAAGGATTTGGAAAGTTTATGCATTGCACTCCGAATCAGCTACAAAAGGGGGGCACAGGCGGCTCAGTTGCACCTCAAACCAGACTTATTAGAGAAAGTTAAGTCCGCTCAGAAGGACGACTTATTCCTAGAGAAGATGCATGATCTTATTTTAGCAGGAAAGGCGACCGAATTTGAGGTGAGAACGGATGGAATGATGCGGACGAAGGAAAGATTGTGTGTTCTTAACGATGCAAACCTAAGAAAAGAGATACTCACTGAAGCCCATTATGCGAGTTACACTTCACATCCTGTAAGAACGAAGATGTATCGAGACCTTCACACGATATTTTGGTGGCACGGCATAAAAAAGGAAGTAGCACTGTTCGTGTCGCAATGTATGGTTTGTCAGCGAGTAAAGGCCGAGCACTAGAAGCCGGACAGAGAGATGCAGAACCTTGCTATACCAGAGTGGAAATGGAAACATATAACGGTAGATTTTATTGTTGGTTTGCCAAATATGCAACGGGAAAATGATGCCGTATGGGTCATCGTCGATCGACTCACCAAGTCAGTTCACTTTTTGCCTATCAAAGTTACTTTGAGTGCCGACCGTATGGCGCATATCTACCTCAATGAGATCGTTCGACTCCACGGTGTGCCCTTATCCATTGTCTCCGATCGAGATGGACGATTCTTATCACGCTTCTGGGAGAGCCTTCAGTCAGCAGTGGGGACAAAGTTAAAGTTCAGCTCCACCTATCATCCTCAGATATACGGCCAGACAGAGCGGATAAACCAAATCCTCGAAGATATGCTACGACTCTACGCCTTAGACATGAACTCAAGTTGGGACATGCATCTACCGTTAGCCGAATTTGCATACAATAATAGCTATCAATCCAGCATTCAAATGGCGTCTTATGAGGCATTGTATAGGAGAAAGTGTAGATCCCCTATCTGTTGGGATGAAGTTACTGAACGACAAATTCTTAGCCCGAAGCTCGTAGAACAAACCTTCCAAAAGATCCGTTTGATCCGCGAACGGCTGAAGGTAGCACAAAGCCATTAGAAAAGTTACTCAGATGTACACCGTCAACCTCTTGAGTTCTTAGAAGGCGATTGTGTATTTCTTAAGGTCTCTCCCATGCGAGGAGTTACCAGATTTAGAGCAAAGAGGAACCTAAGACCAAGATTCATCGGCCCGTTCAAAATAATTAAGTGAGTCACCCCAGTCGCATATCAGATTGCCCTACCACCGTCATTATCTGAAGTACACGATATCTTCCACGTTTTACAGCTTAGGAAGTATGTGTATGACCTGAGTCATGTGGTAGATCTTGATCAACTAGACTTGAAGGTGGACTTGACGTATGTTGAACACCCTGTGTGGATCTTGGATCAAAAGGAGAAGCTGCTTCAAAGTCGTTCAGTTTCTCTCGTGCGCGTACTTTGAAGAAATCATTCGGTTGAAGAATCGACCTGGGAGCTTGAGTCTGAGATGAAGAATTTTTTTTTTTAATTTCATAGTGGTAGGTTCTATTCCTAAGTTTTATAGACGAAACTTACTATTAGTTGGTTAGGATATGGTGCACCGTTCTCCCTTTTCGGGCAGCGCGACTAAGAAATACTTTCGGTATTGTTCGATCGTGATAGATTAAATCAAAATTTTTTCCTCATTATGGATTTGCTTATTCAAAATATATTCCCATATTCAGGAGACCGTGCCCCATGGATGGACTTAGCAGCAGAGTCAAGAGGGACCTCTCCGCTGCAAGTTTTTTGCCTTGTTGCTTTCGTGCTTTTGTGTTGGTTTTCGGATTTGTATTTTCTTGAACAGTTTTGATTGATTTTATTACTTTCATTGGTTGAACTGCATTTTTGTTTCGAGCTTGGAAAGAGGAAAAGAGGTATTAATCATCTGTTTGTGGCAATGCAGGTGATCGTGCAATAGGCATCGCGCAAGCGGAGTCTTGAAGCACCTTTTTTTCTTTTCTCTCCCCACCAACTTGTGAGTGGCTGTAATTCAATTTAGTTGACCCTACTTCCAAGTCTTCACATCTAAACCCTTGCCTTCTTGATTGTTCCGATCAAACGATACCATAATAACTAAAAAGATGTCAAGATAAAAAAAGGAATAGACTTGGATTTAGTTTTGCTTGTCAATAAACTTGTGAACGGTTACCTTGTTGCATAGTAGTTCGTTAAGAATGTTTTTTCAATTTAATTCTAGTTAGAATATATATAATTCTTCTATTATTGAGCTATATATAGAACACACCTTGCTATACAATATGCTAAACAGGGAGACTATGCAAAATAGATCATACCATGTTACTTGTCTTGTGCTCGTGTTGCCTTAAACTGCATCGTTTAATAATCTTAGTATTAGACGCCATTTGATCACAGACAACTTGTGCATAAGGTCTTAGTTCCTGCGGACGGTCGCTGGGGCACTGACATCGATCCGATCTGGATAAAACTTTATGTTAGTCTCGTATACTAGACGGGATGGCTTGTAGCGTACCGTATACTTTCGTTGCATACCATCCTCGTCGATGACTATAACTCATCCACTATGGCATCATGCCCGTAATCTCCACGTATATTTAACCTGTGTAAGCCTATGTCTTCGTGGCAGGAAAAGTCATGGTAAGTATTGTGCAGGTGGTTCAGACGGACAGGTAAAAGTCACCGAACGGTAGCATATTTATTTCAGTAAACTTCCATATCTAATGCTTGCTTGTAAAATTGAACTAAGACAAGATAGAAAGACCACATAATAACTTTCATGCTTCATATAAATAACATTTTTATTGGTATAGTTGGGTTAGCTCGCCTTCACCAGTGTATTTCGATGTACCGACCCTCGTTGTAACAGGTTCCCCATACCAAGGAGATCCTGCAAGAAGCTAGAGCGACTTCCCAATTCAGTCCTCCTACCGACACATCCAGTTCGTGCCCTTGAAACATGTTTTGAAGTTCCAGGAGCTCGTGCACATATCTTATGCAGTTTCGACGAAAGACGATAGCTTTTCCCTAAGGTGTCTATAGCTTTGAAGTTTTAGTAAAAGAATATAATGTACATGACAGTTATCTTATTTTGCGTCCACTTTTGTAAGCCCGTGCGAAAATCATCTGACTTATTCAAAAGTTTGTAAAAGATGTTCATTATCAATAAAGAGAATTTTTTTATTTTTCAACATTGTGTTCAATTATCTGCGTACTCTGAATATGTGCTCGTTATATCAAAAATCTTGGCCTTGTGCGTAGCGCAACCTAGGAACGCACGTTATCACGTCCGGGGGACGACTATCAATTCTACAGAATTGGGGCGTGACAAGATATGCATATTATACGTGTATAGCTTGCTTATTATTTAATTGCTTTATGATTTATGTCATTCATGCATTGTTTATGTAAATTTCCCTTAGTTGCATGCTTTGGACCGTTGGTCTCTTGGTTTTCTTGTGTGTGGCTTTGATGAACCTGAGTGAGGGGCCTGGATTATGATTCAATGGCCTACAATACTAGATTTTGCTATATAAACTCAACCCTTCCCTTTCTTTCACTTTATTTTTTTTATTTCTCTTTCCTTTTTCACTTCTTCCCCAGCTGAGAGCAGCAGCCAAGCTTGGCATTGGCCGTGGGTGACCTTGGTAGTGTTGGTATTAGGCTAGAACTTGATCATAGGCAAGTACATCTTGCTAACTGAGTGAACCCATGATTGTGAGCTTCTTGATAAACCTAAGTTTGCATGTATTTGCTAGCTTAGTTATCTGCATATCTTTAGTAGCTTAGAAATGTGTTGTAGACTCTTTTGTAAACTTGATATTTTGTTTCTCTTGTATTTGATCTTGAACAGAAAAGTTGAGAACAACAAAGTTGGAGCACAAAGTATGCTGGCTGGAGAAGAACGAGCAATTCTACGAAAAGTGTGCATGAGATCCCTGAAAACTTGAGCACGTAATGTGTTGTCTCATAAAATACTTGCGTTCAACACATCATAAAAAAAAATTCCTTAGAAAGTGTGCCAAGATATGTTGAGTACTCTGGACGCACTTTACTCCTCATGCGTACCTTTTGTACGGATGTCATCTAACCAAATCCTTGTAAAAATGCACCAAGGCTATCAAAAATTTGGGCAAACTTTTGAGGGAAATCCTCGGCACGCACATTTGAGCGTTCAGCCTCGTCAATCAAGAGAAAGTTTTCTTGGACGCGTAGTTTATATATAACAGTTTAAAATATATGAACTAAATAAGCAGAAATAAGATACATGCACATATGGAATATAAATCACAGTACAATGGCAAGGTATACTTGGCAAGAAAGCTGCATAGTACCAATAACCTGCTCCTGAAGTCTCGCAGAACAATCCAATGGTCCTATATATATATATAATATAATACATTACAACATCAGCCATTATACTCGTATATATACAACCATAATTACACTGGACTCAGAGGGTACGCTAGGGGTGTTACTGGTCAACTAGCAGGGTAAATTGTGCGTCTAACTACACGGGTGTTACGTCTTCCAATGTTGTATCAATCAGACAGTCAACTAACACATGTCTCGCCAGTACGTCAGTGTACACAAGGCAGACAAATCACTAATACTCAGGGCCAATGGTATAAGCAATTATGCGGGAAAATCCACAGTGTCCTAGGGTTGTACAGTATAAATATATTTATAGTCATAATTAGGTTTAGCATTTAATTACATATCTCTATATCCATATATTTTTATATATATATAACAACTAATATTATATGCATACACACACACACGTACGAGCACACTAGTCCTTGGGTTCACCGACACGGATCTGCAATCAACCAACTAACTAAACTGAACCAATATGCTATCCTTAATGTTATTCACACAAACACGCATAAATAAAAGGAGAGGGACATGTTCGAGCCTCGGAGTATGCGCACATGACACGAGGATCGAGGGTGACTGCTGTAGGTCGTCTTTGGCAAGGGTGACGGGTCCACGATGACCACGATGATGGTGATAATTATGTCGAGGGTGATGATTGGTGATGACGATTGTGATGATGAGGATGAGGATTATGATGATGATTAGGTTAATGATGATAATGATGATGGAGGGGATGATGATGATGAGATAATAAGATAATGATTAGGTAATGATAATGGTGATTAAGGTGATGATGATTATGATGATGAGGATGATGATGATGATTAGATTATGATGGTGATGAAGGGGATGATGATGGTTGAAGTCTGCCTGAGTCCGACGGTCAGGGAAGTCCGACGGTCAGGGAAGTCCGACGAGGAGGAGGAAGGAGGCTACCGTTCTAGGAGGAGGAGAGAGCAGGAAGGAGACGATGAAGAGGGTGGTGGACTCGGGTCCTGACCGGAGGAGAGTGGGGGTTGAAGAACGTGGAGGAGTCGGGACGCCGGCGTTAATGGCAGCGGGGAGATGGCCGAGAAGAGGCCAGAGATGTAGAGCGGGAAGAAAGGTGGTGGACAGGTCGGGATGGCCGTGGTCGGGCTCGGCTTCAGGCGAGGATTGGAACGGCGGTGATCAGGTGGAGGAAGGAGGACAGGGAGCAGGGAGGAGAGGTATTAAAGGTGGTGGTGATGGGAGGAGTCTGGCGAGGATGGCGAGGGACAGTGGGAGAGGAGTCGAGGGAAGGCCGGGATGGTTGTGCAGGCGGTCGAAAAGAGGAGGAGGTCAGGGAGGAGATGGGTGGAGGAGAGGCGAGTGCAGGCGGTCGGCTGTGTCGTGGTGATGGACCGAAGAAGGAGGTGGAGGTCTCATAGGCGGGGTGCTCGGTGCAGGCTACTCCGGCCGGCGGAGGAAGGAGGAAGGAGATGAACAGTAGGGGAGGGGTGGTATTCGGCTAGGGAGGTTTTGGTTTGGGGATGTAAATGAATAAAAAGGAAAAATTTGTATTTATACATGTAGAAAAGTACGGTTTTAGGGTTGACCTAGGGGATTGGGCTTGGTCAACATCTTGGGATGGGCTTGGCTTCACATAGAGATGTTTGGAGGGCTAGGATTTGCATTGTTTGAAATGCATGGCTAGGATTAGATGAGGGGGTGATGTTGAGTGCTACACACTCCAAAATTCATTGAGAAAATTCACAGGACCAAATAATGAAGGGAAAATGGGTTCCTTCATGTATTGTATCCAATGGTATGGACACCTTAATGCACTTTTGCATAAAAGTACCAAGCAATTAGAAAATTGCACAAAGATAGAAATTAGATTAAATTAATTAAAATTAATGCAAAAGGTGTTCTAAAATTAATTAGAAGTACATGGGGCTAAAATTAGGTGGGACACAAGCGTCATGGACATAGAGGGCTCAGAATAGAATATTATCATAAATTGGGTTACATAAAACAGGTCAAAATTGTGTCCCCAATTTTGATTGGAACACACAAAGATACAAAGTTAAATTTATTTATAATTAAATATAAACATCTGCGACGAATATTGTGCGACTAAAATGTAACACAAGAGAGCATAATTATAAGTTACACAAAGGTCAGAATAGATGACTGGCACGTCTAGGACAAGGGTGTAAAATTTGCAGGAAGGCAATGGCTAGTGTAGTGCTCCAATTATCGAAGCAATGATAAGGTGCACTAAGTGATATAAAGATTATAAAATTATCTAAAACACAATGTTCTATTTATAATTGGATCCAAAAACTAGCCCTAGTTTCACTATCTAAGCTAAGTAGGCCTAATTTTGGTCGAGGGAGTTTACAGATAGAGATGTCACTCCCCGTTTCTGAAATATATATTTTAGGATATATTTATTTATTTATTGTATTTATTTCCTGCTTAGAGTATTTCTTGATTACATGATTAATTAAGTTGCATGCATCGAGACTAGACCCATTCTTTGGCTCAATTAGACCCATGGTTTAATTGTTGGGTTGGTTCATTCAAGAGTTGAACCCATGGTCTAAATCTCAAATCATAACTATAAAACCCAATATCTTTCTCTCTCTTCCCTCATTCTCTCCATTTCCTCTTCTTCCTTCATTTAGGCAAGTACACCTTACACCACATGGAGAAATCTCTTAATTTTCGATTCTTTTTTTTCTTGCATTTTATTAGTCTATTATATGCTCATGATGATTCTAAGCACTTTTAGTACTTAGAGTTTTCGATTTTAATGGGTGGATTTGAGTAGATCTATATTCTTAGTTTAGAGTTTTTTATGGATTCTTTGAGTTTTTGGTGGTTTTGATCTACTAAAACATAGTATTTTTGAAAAATAGTTCTTGGGATGGATGGAGCACTTTATTTCGAGCATTTTGGATTTTGGTTCACTCAAAACAGAGTTAAAATAAAAAATTTATGAAGGAAACAAATTTTTGGTTTTTGGAGTTCTCGCTATGGCCGAACTACTGCTTGGAGAAGACGAAGTCGTATGTGGCCATGCGGTCTGAACTCATGCGGTCATGCGGTCTGAACTCATGTAGCTATGCGGCCTTAAGCTCATGCGACCTCTGCAGTCAGCAACCATGCGACCCATGCGGCCATGCAGTCTGAGCTTATGCGGTCATGTGGCCTTGAGCTTATGCGACCTCTCCGATCAGCGACCATGCGACCCATTCGGCTATGCGACCCATGTGGCCATGCGTCCTTGATCCTTATGCATATATGCGGCCCCTTGCACACGCTTTATTGGACTAGTTTTGTTTGAATGTTCCTTTAGACTTTATGGGATGTATGTGTGACTTTGATGACCACTGGAGTATTAAACCCATCTTTACGTCATGACCCGACCACTTATCCATGCCGATATACTTACTACGTACTATGTGTTCCTACGTACTAAGTGTTCCTACGCGATTATATTACATGTTTATACTATGGTGTACCTATGCGCTACGTGACGTGTGATATGACTTAATATCCAGCATGGACATAAGGGTTAGTCAATGACCAAGCGTGGCTAGGATTTGTTGATTGTTGCATCATGCTAGGGTGAATCCAAGTTGGACTATCAAGTGACCAAGTGGATTCGTATCTAGTATGGTCGTACTATGGTACGTCATATAAGGGGAATACCATGTGACCACGCCATCTGATTCCAGTTAACAATGAGGTTAACTAGGCAACTAAACTTGTAGAACATTGGGAGGAAATAAAATCTCGAGATCGTGCCTAACTAGCCACCTCCAGTCATCAGAATTGGGGTGTGCAGGCTAGTCCCCATAGATATTATTTAAATCCTCATTAGTAGATGGAAATATCCGACTATTATATTGTACTATATGTTCTATGCGATCTTAGCACAGTGGCCTTATGAGGGACCGGTGCGCAATACTATGTGCTATGCGGCAATTTATGGCTCGGCTAACCCTGCTAGTACCTGGTTCGATCTGAGGATTCCTATATGCATAATATCTCTGGGATAACCCGGACTCCATCTAGTAATCTGTATAAATGATTGGCCGATTATGTAACTAAGCTTGTTTGTGTATTGTATCTACTGTCAAATAGTCTAGGGACATGGACTAACATGGTGCGATGGTCTAACCCTTATTCTTGTTTGGTTGTAGGGTTAGATTATTGTGTCACGATAGGCTATAAACCGAAACTATGAGACAGAACTATATATATATATTATAACCTATTTTTATTTCTTCATCCGTGCTTCCTTTGTGGTACTTGCTATTAGGGTCTAATCCCACTGGTTTTGCATGGCCAGGTTTAGAACCAGCACCCGAGGATCAAGCGTACTTCCCCTGAACAATGGCACACACACCAGGCGGATGGCTGTTAGAGGCAATGAGTGGGTTTCTTCTTTCCTGCTCGTTATTGCACACTTTACTTATTTTGGACATTTAGCCACCGGCACTTGTTAGCCGTAAGATCTGGACATTTAGTGTCCATTACATGATTGTAATTAATCAGAATGCAGCTGATCATGGTCATGTACTTTTGATACTCTACCAGCTTTCTTATTTTGCACAGCTAATTTCTAGAATATCGTAGCAGGGCGTTTGTGACGCCTTACTTCCTTGTCATATATGTTCTATGTTTACTGTTCTTGCTTGACTAATTGAGACAATAGATATGTTGTGTGACCCTAAGTGACTTGCTTGTAGTGTGCACCCCTTTGTCTAGTTACAGTCGTGACCGTCGTACGACGTTCTATACCTTGTACGGCGGAGATGGCCATGTCTGTCTCCGTATTTTGGTACTGGTCTGTCTCCATATTCCGGTACTGGGACGTGACAGCTAGACTTTATGACATATATTTGAGATCTTGTGTTGAGCTTAGACTTTTGGCATTTGACTTGTGTTTATATTGTGACTCTGTATTTCATTCCTTCTATTCCATATCATGCCATATCTTCCTCTAGATTTATATTGTGATTGAGTATTGATTACCATTATCATATTATCATAGTGTCCTCTATTTGGGAGTTAAGATATCTTGACAGGTATATTACATATATTCTATAAGATGTTTAGATAGTATTGTTGCCCTAAACAACGTTCTACTGCCGATGCTGCGTCGTAGTCTGGACGTACCCATGTACTCGTACCCCTATACCGGGTGCGGGTCCTGACATTTGTGTACATATAGTTTGGGACACCTTACTATTATATATTTGGTGATCATATATCTTATAACTTGTTGCTTGCTTAAGATTGAGACACCTACGATTTCTTAATCCATGAATGACTGTTGGATTGTAGAGTAAACCCTCTCATATCTAGACAACCCTGACTGTATCTTGGGGTATAGAGTACTCTGGTGTACGTAGCTAGCTTTGTCTGCCCCCGCTCTCTAGGATTCTAGTTCTGGAACGTGACACTAGTGGTGGAGGGAACACTGTGAAACAGTGATGAGATCTACTCCATGACTTTCTGTAAAACCTGTTGTAGAGGTGGTGAAGGCAGTATCAACGTCTGTCACTACCCAATTCTAGAAAATAGGGTATATTTTTTTTTTATTTGATAAATAGTGTAATGTATTTAATTATTTATATTTATATTTAATTAGTGCTTGTCTTATTTTTATTTTGATTGTTTTAGGGTTTTGGCTAGCCTGGACCCATGTCAGACCCTAGTGGACCCATGTCCGACCCAGCCCACACCCTTGTGAGAATTATTTTGGGGCTTAGATTTATTATTTTATTTTTAGGAGGTTAGTTGGAGAGATTTGGAGCTAGTTTGAGCGTATTTGGAGACCCGGAACCCAAAACCGAGTGAATAGGGGCGTTTTGGGAATTTGGAAAGTTGTAAAACCCCATTTATTAGCTAGGCCGGCCCCTACCTACCACCCCCACCCGTGAGAACAGCCACAGCAGCCCCCTCCTCTTCATTTACTTCTTCTTCTTCATTCCTTCTTCTTCTCCACTTCTCCTTTCTTCTTCCTTCTTTCTCCAAGTGAGTTTTCTTCCATTTTTCTTCTTTCTTCTTCATTCCTTCTTCCTT
The DNA here is from genome assembly GCA_036927795.1 of Iris macrosiphon. Taxonomy (NCBI): domain Eukaryota; kingdom Viridiplantae; phylum Streptophyta; class Magnoliopsida; order Asparagales; family Iridaceae; genus Iris; species Iris macrosiphon. The sequence goes on along the minus strand of JAYESA010000005.1, from coordinate 281,880,297 downwards.
AAGCTAACCCTAACCTTACATTTTCTCTAACCTAGGTGTGAGGAGCCTAGATCTAGTGTGGGAGTTAGATTTGGAAGCTTGGAGCTTGAGGGAGTTGATTTGGAGGGAATTTGGGACTTTGGCCTTGGGATTCCAACTCCCAAGAGGTAAAACCTAACTTTCCTCTTCCTAATTATTTTTGTGTAGTGTAATTAGTGTTGTAGAACCCTCCTAGACCCTAACCCTACCCGTAGGAGGAAGTTGGAACTAGTTTGGGTGAGTTTAGAGACTTTGACATTAGGTTTTGTGTCGAATTCGGGTGGAATCCGAATTTGGCCCAATTTTGGGTGATGCCCTAGGTTAGATGGACCTAGATAGACGTTGTCGGGTGTCTAGAGGGTGAGTGCGTGTCTCCGTTTGGACACGGGAAGCCGCGTCGCGGAGAAACGGGCGTTTCGGGCGAAATTGGGGCTTTTCATCGTCGCCGATTCTAAGTTTGTGTGCGTTTCCGCCACGGGCCTAGAATCGACGTGGGAGCACATTTTCTAGGATCTAGACATCGTGTAGAGCGCGTGGGTAAATTTTGGGCCGATTCCGAGTTCGTTTGGTGTGCGTTTCAGGAGGTTTTCCGAGCCGCGCACCACGTGTTCGTCGAAATGACCGAACGGCCATTTCGACTTGGTTTCCTCGTTTCGGCTTTGTGCGCGCGTTGGGTTAGTATCGGGGAGTGTGTGCTAGAGTTTTCGGGCTATATTTTATATATTTTAGGGTATTGGTGAGTGTCGGGGTCGTTGGGCGTGAGTAGGGCGTGTGGTTTGAGTGTTGTGTGCGTGGTTGTGTTTGTTTTGTTATGTGTATATATATATATATTTATATATATATGTATGTTTGTTTATGTATATATATTTATATATATATAAGTGTATTTATATTTATGTACTTGTATATGTATATGTCTATGTGTATATATATATATATGTATATGTGTAAGTGTGCTTGTGTGTGTATGTATATATATATATAGGTGTATGTATATATATATAGTTGAGAGTGTGTGTAGATATATATATATAGTTTAGAGTGTGTGTATATATATATTTTGAGTGTATATATATATGTAGATATGTATATATATTTATGTGTGTGTGTGTTGTTAGTGTTGTGAATGTGTGTGTGTATTAGTGTGTGAGTGTGTTAGTGTGTGTGTTAGAGTGTGTAGATGAGTGTATATATATATAGATATCTAGTTATAGATATATAGATATATATGTATGTATATATATATATAGATAGTGATATATATATGTATATATATGGATGTGTGTGTGTGTGTATGTGAGATGGGGGGGGGGGGGAAACTGAACTGCAGCAGCAGCAGTTCAGCTGCAACAGCAGCAGCTAGCTGCTGCTAGGAGAGCAGCAGCAGCAGCTCCAGAAGGAGCAGCAGCAGCAGCACATGTAGGAGCATCTGCAGCAGCAGCAGTGCCAAGAGGAGCAGCAGCAGCGCAGCAATAACAGCGTGCAGCAACAGCATTTTGAGCAGGGAGCAGTAGCAGTAGAGTACTAGTGAGGGTTAGGAATAGGTAGAGTGCTAGCATAGGTTGATAGTTAGATAGATAATATAATAGATAGATGGTTAGGTAATTAGTTAGATAGTTAGATAAGTAGATAGCTAGTTAGTATTATAGATTATATACATAGATAGTTAGATATATCTATGGATTGATAGATAGTTAGAATTAATAGATAGATAGTTAGTTTATTAGATAGATAGCTAAGTAGTTAAATAGATTAGAGAGATAGATAGGTAGTTGGATAAATAGGTAAGATGAGTTATGGATAATTAGATAGATAGATAGATAGATATTGATAGATAGATAGCTAGGTATTTAGATAGATAGATAGATACTAGATAGGTAGATAACTAGATTCTTAGATATACCTATCTAAGAGATATAAATATCTATATGCCTAAGTTATATACATATATAGGTGTATAGGTAAGATATGGGTAATCGGGTAAATGTGTGTGGATATCTATATACATAGGTATATACATACTTAGATATATATAAATATAGTAGATATCTATATTACCTAGCCTAGATTAATAACTAGGTATATAATTAATAGCTAGGCAGCTAGTTAGAGGGCCTTAGGGCGAAACTTCAATACCTTGAGATACCGAGGTATCTCGATACCTTGAGATATTCAAGGTATTGAGTTTCGAGCGGGGTATTTGAGCATTAGCCTAGGAAATGCTTGGGAGTGATTTTTATATGTTTATATGTATATAATTACGCGTGCTAGCATAGGTTTTAGCGGGTTTAGGCGGGGTGCGTGGCCTAGGGCGAGGTATCGGATACCGAGGGTATCTCGGTATCTCGATTAGGCGAGTTTGAGAGTTTAGTAGCTTAATGAGCTCGGTTTGACCTAGAATTTCAGGGGCACCCTAGTTTGACCTAGCTTTGACCATAATTGTCCCCGTTGACCGTAAAAGTCAACGTTTGACCTAGTTTTGACCTAGAGTTGACTTTTTGGACCCCGGGTTGACTTTTTGACCCGAATTTCACCGGTTTGACCCGTTCGACCTAGAATAGCCCTAGAAGCCTGTTTTTAATTATTTTATATCAGTTTAAATGCTTAGAACCCTGTTTAATCCTTGTTTTTCGTATTAGGTCCTTGCGACACCGGTCCGGACCTCGATCCTCATCAGTTGCTCAGGACATCAGGCGAGTACCTACCTCTGATAGTTTCCATTTCATGATAGCGTTTATATCACCTGTTCTAGAACTGTAATACTTGATTCTGACACTTTATTACACGAGCTGGTACTAGTGGATCCCGTCATGAGGTGCTATCCCCCTTACCGTGTTCAGCGGGTACTCTATCACGTGTATTTCATCATGTGCTTCGGGTATTGATTATCATGTGCTATCATGTGCTTCTTGTGCTCTCTCCTTCGTGTGCGCGAGCTATTATCATGTACGTAGCGTGTTGTGGTTGGATCCAATGGTATTAGTGGGGGAGGGGAGTAGTGAGTTGGTTATATGATCAAAGCCAAACAGTATTCATGTGTATGTCGGTTATGCAACTCACGCATAACGGAGTTATCGTAGTGACTTTCATGTGCAACCTAAGCCGATCATATAACGAACTTGTGCTCAAGGCACTTAGCTAGTATTCATGTTTCTCACCTGCAGTTACTTTTCCACTACTTGTATTGTTCTCCAGTTTACATTGCAGCTACTTCTTGTGCTCCAGCATATATTTATTTCTTGTGCATCTTGATTACTTTTCTATTGCTCGTCATATACACCTTACCATGTATTTGGAGTTGCTTTCAGAGTTATGTACTTCGCTCCAGTCCTGACTGGGCATATTTTTTCCAGAGGATCCTGAGGACTATTGCCCTACGTTCTACGGGCCTGGTATCGACGACTGTTGTGACCCCGTGATCGAGGAGGAGTGCGCCGAGGAGACGCCGATAGCACCCTAGTTAGCTAGGTGGGTTTCCTGGGTTATTTCCAGTGGTTTGTATTTTGGATGACTGTACTTATTCTTTTGTGCTTCTGTGAGATGTTGTAGCTTTTAGACTTGGACTGTATCATTTTGGATTGTCTTGCTCTCTTGGTTCTGGTTTTCTTTGTTTATATCATATCGTGCTTATATTCTTCCTCTAGTTTTGTGATTGAGATTATTGTCATATATATATTGCGTGGTTGCCCTCCTGTTGGAGAGGATTTTATTCACATATATATATTGCGTGGTTTTGCCCTCCTTTTGGAGAGGTCATGCCGGATTTTTCAGTGAGATATAGATAGATATGGTTGACCTAGAACGGACCTTTACAGCGTTCTACCGCCGATTCTGCGGCGTAGGCTGGACGTACCCACGGCTCATGCCCGATTTTCGGGTGCGGGTCGTGACACGTTTTTGGTGGTGGCCCATGCAGGTCGACTTTTTAGGGTTACCTGCAATAGGATATAGGAGATAGGCTGAGAGAGAGTGTGCTCAATCACAACTAGGACCCTTCCTACTTCCTTTTGCTATCTTTAAATTTTTCTGAAATTGTTTTCTTTTGCAATATTACTGTCCTTCATTGATGTTATCGTTTCTTGCACTGTATTGACTTCTTTTGATCTGTGTTCAGGATGCCTCCGAAGACCAGATCTCAGCGCACCGCCCCAGCAGCTGCCACCGAGAGGTCTGCCACCTCTCGACCTGCTCGACTTCCGGCAGCCGCTACCGCTCCACTCGCCACTCCTGCGGTTGAGGGAGCTTCAGTTTCTCTCGGAGATCCCCTTACTCCCATTGATCCGAGAGCCACCCCAGTTGTCCCGGTGGTACCTCCTCCACCACCGCCTGCGCCAGTAGATGCTACACAGCTGTTCGCGTTCTTCCGAGAGATGATGGATGCGCAGCACCGCCAGGCAGATATTATGAGGATGGGCATTGAGAATGCTCATCAGGTGGCTTTGACAGCGGTCGACAGAGTGGCTCAGATCCAGCCACAGCCAGAGCAGGCTCAGTATCCTAGGCCGGGTACTATCATCGATTTTCAGAGGATGCGGCCTAAGGAGTTCCGCGGCACAGAGGGGATCCTGTACGCCGACGACTGGATCGAGCATATAGAGGGCATTTTCAGGCTGGCGATGATCCCAGCCAGCATGCAGATAGAGGCAGCGGGCAGCCAGATGTTCGACCTTGCCCTTACTTGGTTCCGCACGGATATGCGGATAGCAGCTCCGGGGTTGACTTGGGAGGCTTTCAAGAAGCTTTTCAAGGAGAAGTTCTTCCCGGACGTGGCTCTCAGTGCCTTAGAGAGTCAGTTCGAGGCGCTCGTCCAGGGGAGTATGCTAGTGGATGAGTATGCAGCGGAGTTCTGCCGTCTGGGCAGATTTGTTGAGGGGTTGTCAGAGGCAGCGAAGGCGCGAAAGTTCCGCAAGGGCTTGGTCATGGCGGTCAAGTCCTTGACTAGGAGCGACCGCGAGGCGACCTTCGAGCAGATTGTCAGCGATGCTCAGAGGGCTGAGGATGATTTTGAGCTGAAGACGAAGAGGGGCAGAGACACTTCCGGAGCAGGCAGCAGTGCAGGCCCGGCCAAGAGGCCATTCCAGCAGACCCAGCAGCACCAGGGTCAGGGTCGGGCGCCCTTCCGGCAGGCACCCCAGCAGCAGAGGCAGGGTCAGCAGCAGGGCCAGAGGCAGCCCATCGTTTGCCCTTTCTGTAGGAAGCCAGGGCACGGATGGGACATATGCAGAAAGAGGCTGGGCAGATGTTTATTGTGTGGCGCCGCAGACCACCAGCTGAAGGATTGTCCTTCAGCGCTTGCCCGTACAGCTCAGGGCGGAGGAGCCGCTCAGAGGGCACCAGCCAGAGCACCTGCAGCGCAGCAGAGAGGTCAGCCTTTGCAGACTCAGCAGCAGAGGTTCGCCCAGCACCAGCAGCAGCACCGAGGAGGACAGCAGGGGCGAGCTTTTGCCCTGACAGTGGACGAGGCCGAGCCAGTTGGTGATGTTATCTCAGGTTCTGTTCTCCTTGATTCCATTCCAGCACTTGCTTTATTTGATTTCGGTGCTTCCCATAGCTTTGTGTCTGTATCTTTTGCTGTTAGACACCATCTTGTTGCTGAACCTTTAGCTAGACTCTGCAAGATCACGACCGGGGGTGGTATCATCCTAGTCCGTGATGTTTGCAGAGACCGGAGAGTTACCTTGGGAGGTCGGGAGTTGAGTGTGTGCCTACTCGTAATGCCACTTTCGAGCTACGATATTGTACTCGGGATGGATTGGTTGAGTACGCATTGTGCTAGTATAGATTGTCGTGGAGGCAGAGTTTTGTTTAGTCCGCCGGGTGAGCCAGAGTTTCAGTTTGCCAGAGGAGCAGCGGAGCAGACCGAGGGAGTCTTCTGCGGAGCCCTGGTGGTAGAGCCGAGGTCGCTACATCCACTGATAGAGGAGTATATGGATGTCTTTCCGGAGGAGTTGCCAGGGTTACCTCCGGACAGAGACGTGGAGTTCTCTATAGACTTGGTGCCAGGCGCGGAGCCGATATCCCAGCACGTCTATAGAGTCAGCAACAGTGAGCTGATAGAGTTAAAGAAGCAGGTGGATGAGCTTCAGGACAAGGGATTTATCAGATCTAGTTCTTCTCCGTGGGGTGCTCCGGTACTTTTTGTGCCGAAGAAGGATGGGTCGATACGGATGTGTATCGACTACAGGGCTCTGAATAACCTCACAATCAAGAACAAGTATCCGCTGCCGCGTATTGATGATCTATTTGACCAGTTGAGCGGAGCGAGGGTGTTTTCCAGGATTGATCTGAGGACAGGCTACCACCAGGTGAAGGTCAGGAAGGAGGATATTCCGAAGACAGCTTTTCGGACCAGATATGGACAGTATGAGTTCTTGGTGATGCCGTTTGGGTTGACTAATGTCCCGGCAGTGTTCATGAATCTGATGAACAAGGTGTTCCATCAGCATCTGGACAGGTTTGTGGTGGTGTTTATAGATGACATCTTGGTGTATTCGAAGACCCCAGAGGAGCACGAGGAGCATCTGAGGATAGTGCTGGAGACTCTCAGGAAGGAGGAGCTTTATGGAAAGCTCTCGAAGTGTGAGTTCTTCCTTGACAAGGTGGAATTCCTTGGTCATGTGGTGACTGGAGAGGGTATCTCGGTGGATCCGAGAAAGATCGTGGCAGTTGAGGCATGGAGTGCTCCGAGTTCAGTAGCCGAGGTCAGGAGTTTCTTGGGACTGGCAGGCTACTACAGGAGATTTGTTCAGGATTTTTCCCGGATTGCAGAGCCGTTGTCCAGGCTGACCCGGAAGGACGTGGAGTTTGTTTGGTCAGAGGAGTGCCAGATCGCCTTTGATGAGCTGAAGAGGAGGTTGACGACAGCTCCAGTGTTGACGTTGCCATCAGGTTCTGGAGGATTCACTATCTATAGTGATGCGTCGGGGAAGGGACTGGGTTGTGTGTTGCAGCAGAATGGGAGGGTGATTGCCTATGCTTCCAGGCAATTACGTCCTCATGAGAAGAATTACCCTACCCACGATTTGGAGTTGGCAGCGGTCATTTTTGCTCTGAAGTTGTGGAAACACTATTTATACGGAGAGCGTGTGGAGATCTTCACAGACCACAAGAGCTTGAAGTATGTGTTTACCCAAAAAGAGCTGAACATGAGGCAGAGGAGATGGTTGGAGTTGATGAAAGACTTCGACATATCATTGCAGTATCATCCAGGGAAGGCGAACGTAGTTGCGGATGCATTGAGCAGGTATCCGGTAGCTATGTGCCTGACTACAGATCGTTATCTTCTGGCAGATCTAGAGAGCTTGGGCATTGAGGTGATAGTGCCTGGAGTTGAGATGCAGATGTGGGGACTGCAGATTCAGTCAGAGTTGGTAGACCGGATCAGGGCTACACAGTTTGAGGATGAGTCCCTGAGGAGCATCAGGGAGCAGGTTCAGATGGGTTTAGCAGACGACTTCACCATTGCTGATGATGGTTCCTTGCGGCACGGTACCAGGTTGTGTGTGCCGAGTGGGTCGTTGCGCGAGGAGGTTCTCCAGGAGGCGCATCGATCCCAGTACTCTATGCATCCAGGTGCCAATAAGATGTATAGAGATCTGAGACAGCATGTATGGTGGTACGGGATGAAGCGGGAGGTAGCACGCTTCGTATCCCGATGCTTAGTGTGCCAGCAGGTGAAGGCGGAAAGGCAGAGGCCAGGAGGATTACTCCAGCCGTTACCCATTCCGGAGTGGAAATGGGAGCATGTGACCATGGATTTTGTTTCTGGGCTTCCCCGTTCTCCAGGCGGGAAGGATGCGATTTGGGTCATCGTGGACAGGTTGACCAAATCGGCCCACTTCCTACCATTCAAAGTGGGTACGTCTACAGAGAGACTAGCAGAGATGTATGTGCGCCAGATAGTCAGACTGCATGGAGTTCCAGTGAGCATAGTATCAGATCGGGACAGTCGCTTTACCTCGCATTTCTGGAGGAGTCTGCAGGCTAGCTTGGGCACCCAGCTCAAGTTTAGTAGTGCGTATCACCCGCAGATAGATGGTCAGTCAGAGAGGACCATTCAGACACTTGAGGACATGCTTCGGACCTGTGTTTTGGATTTCAGAGGCTCTTGGGAGGATCACTTGCACTTGGTAGAGTTTGCTTACAACAACAGCTACCAAGCCAGTATCGAGATGTCACCTTTCGAGGCGTTGTATGGACGGAGGTGTCGTACTCCGTTGTCATGGGATGATGTAGGTGAGAGAGCTTTGCTTGGCCCGGAGATGGTGGTCGATGCAGCGGAGAAGGTCAAGCTCATTAGAGATAGACTTCGGGTGGCGCAGGACAGGCAGCGGCATTGGGCCGATAGCCACCGGAGACCTTTGGAGTTCGAGGTATAGCTTAGAATCTAGATTTTGTTCTTGTGTTTGCTTGTGATTGCTTGTTTTAGACTAAGTGCAGAGACCTTGTTTGTGCTAGGTTGGAGATCTGGTGTTCCTGAGGATTTCTCCGACGCGGGGCACTATTCGCTTCGGTGGAGGCGGGAAGCTTAGCCCACGTTTCGTCGGACCCTTCCGTGTTCTTGAGAGGGTCGGCGCCGTGGCGTATAGGCTTGAGTTGCCGCCTACGCTGGAGGGAGTTCATGATGTGTTCCACGTGTCGCAGTTGAGACGGTACGTGGCGGATCCCAGTCACGTATTGGATCACTCGGAGATCGCAGTGGGCCCTACTCTTAGCTATCCAGAGCAGCCGGTGGAGATTCTGGATCGGCGGGAGAAGGTGTTGAGGAACCAGACTATTCCCTTGGTTCGCGTCGCGTGGAGACATCACTCTCCAGGGGAGTCGACCTGGGAGAGGGAGGATGAAATGCGCGAGCGATACCCCTATCTCTTCGAGCCCTGAGGTATGGTTCTTTCTTTGCATTCCTGTCCTAGTTTCGTCTTTTAATTTCGAGGACGAAATTATTTTAAGGAGGGTAGACTTGTCACTACCCAATTCTAGAAAATAGGGTATATTTTTTTTTATTTGATAAATAGTGTAATGTATTTAATTATTTATATTTATATTTAATTAGTGCTTGTCTTATTTTTATTTTGATTGTTTTAGGGTTTTGGCTAGCCTGGACCCATGTCAGACCCTAGTGGACCCATGTCCGACCCAGCCCACACCCTTGTGAGAATTATTTTGGGGCTTAGATTTATTATTTTATTTTTAGGAGGTTAGTTGGAGAGATTTGGAGCTAGTTTGAGCGCATTTGGAGACCCGGAACCCAAAACCGAGTGAATAGGGGCGTTTTGGGAATTTGGAAAGTTGTAAAACCCCATTTATTAGCTAGGCCGGCCCCTACCTACCACCCCCACCCGTGAGAACAGCCACAGCAGCCCCCTCCTCTTCATTTACTTCTTCTTCTTCATTCCTTCTTCTTCTCCACTTCTCCTTTCTTCTTCCTTCTTTCTCCAAGTGAGTTTTCTTCCATTTTTCTTCTTTCTTCTTCATTCCTTCTTCCTTAAGCTAACCCTAACCTTACATTTTCTCTAACCTAGGTGTGAGGAGCCTAGATCTAGTGTGGGAGTTAGATTTGGAAGCTTGGAGCTTGAGGGAGTTGATTTGGAGGGAATTTGGGACTTTGGTCTTGGGATTCCAACTCCCAAGAGGTAAAACCTAACTTTCCTCTTCCTAATTATTTTTGTGTAGTGTAATTAGTGTTGTAGAACCCTCCTAGACCCTAACCCTACCCGTAGGAGGAAGTTGGAACTAGTTTGGGTGAGTTTAGAGACTTTGACATTAGGTTTTGTGTCGAATTCGGGTGGAATCCGAATTTGGCCCAATTTTGGGTGATGCCCTAGGTTAGATGGACCTAGGTAGATGTTGTCGGGTGTCTAGAGGGTGAGTGCGTGTCTCCGTTTGGACACGGGAAGCCGCGTCGCGGAGAAACGGGCGTTTCGGGCGAAATTGGGGCTTTTCGTCGTCGCCGATTCTAAGTTTGTGTGCGTTTCCGCCACGGGCCTAGAATCGACGTGGGAGCACATTTTCTAGGATCTAGACATCGTGTAGAGCGCGTGGGTAAATTTTGGGCCGATTCCGAGTTCGTTTGGTGTGCGTTTCAGGAGGTTTTCCGAGCCGCGCACCACGTGTTCGTCGAAATGACCGAACGGCCATTTCGACTTGGTTTCCTCGTTTCGGCTTTGTGCGCGCATTGGGTTAGTATCGGGGAGTGTGTGCTAGAGTTTTCGGGCTATATTTTATATATTTTAGGGTATTGGTGAGTGTCGGGGTCGTTGGGCGTGAGTAGGGCGTGTGGTTTGAGTGTTGTGTGCGTGGTTGTGTTTGTTTTGTTATGTGTATATATATATATATATTTATATATATATGTATGTTTGTTTATGTATATATATTTATATATATATGAGTGTATTTATATTTATGTACTTGTATATGTATATGTCTATGTGTATATATATATATGTATATGTGTAAGTGTGCTTGTGTGTGTATGTATATATATATATAGGTGTATGTATATATATATAGTTGAGAGTGTGTGTAGATATATATATATAGTTTAGAGTGTGTGTATATATATATTTTGAGTGTATATATATATGTAGATATGTATATATATTTATGTGTGTGTGTGTTGTTAGTGTTGTGAATGTGTGTGTGTATTAGTGTGTGAGTGTGTTAGTGTGTGTGTTAGAGTGTGTAGATGAGTGTATATATATATAGATATCTAGTTATAGATATATAGATATATATGTATGTATATATATATATAGATAGTGATATATATATGTATATATATGGATGTGTGTGTGTGTGTATGTGAGATGGGGGGGGGGAAACTGAACTGCAGCAGCAGCAGTTCAGCTGCAACAGCAGCAGCTAGCTGCTGCTAGGAGAGCAGCAGCAGCAGCTCCAGAAGGAGCAGCAGCAGCAGCACATGTAGGAGCATCTGCAGCAGCAGCAGTGCCAAGAGGAGCAGCAGCAGCGCAGCAATAACAGCGTGCAGCAACAGCATTTTGAGCAGGGAGCAGTAGCAGTAGAGTACTAGTGAGGGTTAGGAATAGGTAGAGTGCTAGCATAGGTTGATAGTTAGATAGATAATATAATAGATAGATGGTTAGGTAATTAGTTAGATAGTTAGATAAGTAGATAGCTAGTTAGTATTATAGATTATATACATAGATAGTTAGATATATCTATGGATTGATAGATAGTTAGAATTAATAGATAGATAGTTAGTTTATTAGATAGATAGCTAAGTAGTTAAATAGATTAGAGAGATAGATAGGTAGTTGGATAAATAGGTAAGATGAGTTATGGATAATTAGATAGATAGATAGATAGATATTGATAGATAGATAGCTAGGTATTTAGATAGATAGATAGATACTAGATAGGTAGATAACTAGATTCTTAGATATACCTATCTAAGAGATATAAATATCTATATGCCTAAGTTATATACATATATAGGTGTATAGGTAAGATATGGGTAATCGGGTAAATGTGTGTGGATATCTATATACATAGGTATATACATACTTAGATATATATAAATATAGTAGATATCTATATTACCTAGCCTAGATTAATAACTAGGTATATAATTAATAGCTAGGCAGCTAGTTAGAGGGCCTTAGGGCGAAACTTCAATACCTTGAGATACCGAGGTATCTCGATACCTTGAGATATTCAAGGTATTGAGTTTCGAGCGGGGTATTTGAGCATTAGCCTAGGAAATGCTTGGGAGTGATTTTTATATGTTTATATGTATATAATTACGCGTGCTAGCATAGGTTTTAGCGGGTTTAGGCGGGGTGCGTGGCCTAGGGCGAGGTATCGGATACCGAGGGTATCTCGGTATCTCGATTAGGCGAGTTTGAGAGTTTAGTAGCTTAATGAGCTCGGTTTGACCTAGAATTTCAGGGGCACCCTAGTTTGACCTAGCTTTGACCATAATTGTCCCCGTTGACCGTAAAAGTCAACGTTTGACCTAGTTTTGACCTAGAGTTGACTTTTTGGACCCCGGGTTGACTTTTTGACCCGAATTTCACCGGTTTGACCCGTTCGACCTAGAATAGCCCTAGAAGCCTGTTTTTAATTATTTTATATCAGTTTAAATGCTTAGAACCCTGTTTAATCCTTGTTTTTCGTATTAGGTCCTTGCGACACCGGTCCGGACCTCGATCCTCATCAGTTGCTCAGGACATCAGGCGAGTACCTACCTCTGATAGTTTCCATTTCATGATAGCGTTTATATCACCTGTTCTAGAACTGTAATACTTGATTCTGACACTTTATTACACGAGCTGGTACTAGTGGATCCCGTCATGAGGTGCTATCCCCCTTACCGTGTTCAGCGGGTACTCTATCACGTGTATTTCATCATGTGCTTCGGGTATTGATTATCATGTGCTATCATGTGCTTCTTGTGCTCTCTCCTTCGTGTGCGCGAGCTATTATCATGTACGTAGCGTGTTGTGGTTGGATCCAATGGTATTAGTGGGGGAGGGGAGTAGTGAGTTGGTTATATGATCAAAGCCAAACAGTATTCATGTGTATGTCGGTTATGCAACTCACGCATAACGGAGTTATCGTAGTGACTTTCATGTGCAACCTAAGCCGATCATATAACGAACTTGTGCTCAAGGCACTTAGCTAGTATTCATGTTTCTCACCTGCAGTTACTTTTCCACTACTTGTATTGTTCTCCAGTTTACATTGCAGCTACTTCTTGTGCTCCAGCATATATTTATTTCTTGTGCATCTTGATTACTTTTCTATTGCTCGTCATATACACCTTACCATGTATTTGGAGTTGCTTTCAGAGTTATGTACTTCGCTCCAGTCCTGACTGGGCATATTTTTTCCAGAGGATCCTGAGGACTATTGCCCTACGTTCTACGGGCCTGGTATCGACGACTGTTGTGACCCCGTGATCGAGGAGGAGTGCGCCGAGGAGACGCCGATAGCACCCTAGTTAGCTAGGTGGGTTTCCTGGGTTATTTCCAGTGGTTTGTATTTTGGATGACTGTACTTATTCTTTTGTGCTTCTGTGAGATGTTGTAGCTTTTAGACTTGGACTGTATCATTTTGGATTGTCTTGCTCTCTTGGTTCTGGTTTTCTTTGTTTATATCATATCGTGCTTATATTCTTCCTCTAGTTTTGTGATTGAGATTATTGTCATATATATATTGCGTGGTTGCCCTCCTGTTGGAGAGGATTTTATTCACATATATATATTGCGTGGTTTTGCCCTCCTTTTGGAGAGGTCATGCCGGATTTTTCAGTGAGATATAGATAGATATGGTTGACCTAGAACGGACCTTTACAGCGTTCTACCGCCGATTCTGCGGCGTAGGCTGGACGTACCCACGGCTCATGCCCGATTTTCGGGTGCGGGTCGTGACAACGTCGGCTGTGTTGGAGGGCATATCTGGTCCAATTCTAATAATCTAGCGTTGTAGGAATCCATGATGGATATCAGCCTAGTAGTGCTTTGCGTTAATGTTTGCACAAATGACTCAAAAAAAATGAAAGCTGCAAACCTTGCATCACTGTCACACTATACTTCGTCGACTCAGCTAGTTTCAAAATGGTGTGTTATGTCGTTTGCTCATCTCCCTGAGCTCCCTCATGCTGCGCTCGAGCGCCTCAAAATGTGCCATAATGGTCGGCTTGTCCGACATAAAAAGCATTCAAGTTCTTCCTAAACGGATGATCTTTCAGCAAAAATTGTTGATGACAATCGAAGAAGCATGGTTTGCCTTTATTTTTCAAATGGAAAGATATTGTAAAAATCTAGCATATAATTCCAACAAGAATAATACACGTATCATGTATCTTTTGAATACTAGTTTTCCGCATGTTGTTGGGACTAAGAAGCGACTGTCAATGCATAAGGTGAACGATTATTGGCAAATGATATTTTAAACCAAATGCTGAATAATATCTAGAAGTACCACATGCATTCTAATGATATTCACCTACCTATATAATTTAACGACAAGCATGACCTTAATAGTAATATAAATATTAACAATGTTTAACGAGAAACAATAGTAACAATGGTGATTATGCATGGTGACATCACCAAACTAAAATATCCCAAGTATATAAATAATATGAAATATGAATCAAGATCTAAGACAATAAAGCTAGTGATAATAACATATAATGCGATGGCAATGATAAAGTAATTTGTACTTGCCTTAATCTACAAATAGATATGGTTGAACAGTCCCGAACTTATGCTATCCCAAGTCTAAAAAAATAACAAGTATCACACAATGGTCACATAATCTAGTTAAATAAGAATTATAAATATTTACAAGTCGATTTGGTCGTTTAGGCTAAGTAGGTTGCTTCTATGGTAAGTTATTTAATTCTAGGTGGTTTGTTAAGCAAGTCATCAACATCCAAAGCTACAAGTTGCTAATTCTAAGTTAGTATAGTCTAATTAAACAATATTAAATTTATCTATAATATAAACGTTCGTACATGTTTTAAAATTCATAGTTCGAAATCCATGGCATGCAAATTGAGGCAAGATGGACAATCGCAATGTTAACAATCTTATCTTTGAGATCCATACGATCACTTTGCCAATTACATCAATACAAGATCACTAGAATCGACATATTTTGGTTTCGTCATGCAAATTTCAAAATATAAGCACGATACTAAGTAATTAACAAACTGAATGTGCTGTGATTCGATCTATTAAACAATGTTTATATGCTATAAAATTGGTATTATAGGGTAAAAAGGCGCTATATTCGCAATGGAATCAAAGATCGAAGATCCAATGGTTGGATATTCTAGAAAGTCCAAAATATCAATTCAAGATAGTAGATAAAGATTGGTGTCACATATAATGTACGATCATAATATGGACGATCCAACCATAAAGATTAAATATAAGATACATAGGGGAACGTATACGTAAAAACGGATCGAAAAAATGATGTCGCAGCGCGAACATATGGCCTCCACTTAATGAAATAGATATTGCATGTGTAGTTCTATGCTAATAAAAGAAACGAACCAAAATAAATAAGAGAATAATCTCATTTTTGTAACTTGTTGCTATATATATAACATGAAAATGCAAATTGTTGATATAGACTTATGTAATGTAGAACTATTTTCATCATAACAAATGGAGTATATTATGTAATATAATATTGCTGCTTTGTACAGGAGATCATCGCACAGTTGTTTCAGAGATGGAATCATGGAAAAATTTTGGACCGTTGGGTCGTCAAGGTAGAATCCTGAACTGAAAAGAATGATGTGAGCAATGACTTGAGAAATGCGGACATGCGGAAGAGATATGTTGTGGTATATGCTAAGTAGAGATTATTCTAGTTATTTTATATTTTTGTCCCATACATATGTGTTAGTCTAGTTGTTCACGCAGGAATGAGAATCTTAATTTGTTTAGTTTTTCCACAAACATCAAATTTAGCAGTACTAATAAGGAACCGAAAATCTATTCCCGACCCTCCAAAACTAGCACTAAATAGTAACGAGAACTTGTCCAACATATGTAGAAGTTGGAGGGACCGAAGCAAAATTTGTCCAAAAAGATAAGATATTGGTGTTGTTGGGACAGCGGTTGCTGAGCACTCATAATTTTACTTCGTCCGTTCCGTTGTTTGTCTTCACTAATTCTCTCTCCTCTCATGGACTCTGCAGCAGCAGCAGTAGCACCTCTCCCATCCCCACCGCCCCCACTCATCACCCAACACTCCACTCCCCTCCCCTCCCGTGAAGAAATAAACCACGCCGACGACCACCCCCACCCCCACCGGCCCCACCTCCACCCCAGCAAGTCCAACCTCCACCGCTGCAAGACCGCCCCGGCCATTGCGATCTTCCCCCACCTCTCCTCCTCCCCCGACCCCACCTCCTCTTCCTTCTCCAACTCCGTCCCCCGCACCGCCTTCCTCCTCCTCCTCCTCTACCTCCTCCTCGCCGTCCTCTTCTACTCCTTCAACCCGGAAGCCTACTCCGGCGTCGAGACCCACCCAGCCGTCGACGCCCTCTACTTCTCCATAGTCACCCTCTGCACCATCGGCTACGGCGACATCACCCCCACCACACCCTTCACCAAGCTCCTCTCCTGCCTCTTCGTCCTCGTCGGCTTTGGCATCATCGACGTCCTCCTCACCGCCGCGGTAGGCTACGTGCTCGACGTCCAGGAGAATATCATCCTCGCCGGCGCGCGTGGTGGCGCTGGCGCGCTCGCCTACATCTTCGATGCCAACAAGGGCAGAATGCGCATCCGCCTCAAGGTACTATATGTTAATTCTTCAATTGGATTAAAAAAAAAATTATGAGAGTCAATTTACATTCCCACACTTTTGCATCTCTAAGCATTCTTTTATTTACATTCGTTTGATGTGTTTTAAGTTAGTTAATCTTAACCATTGATAAATAAACGGTCCTTATTGACATCCGTTTGGATGTGTTTTAAGTCATCTAATCTTAACTATTGATAAATCAACGGTTAAGATTAGATGACTTAAAATACCATCCAACGGTGTGTGAGTAGGAGATATTGGAGAATTCAAAATTGTGGGAATCTTGATCCCATATATATATATATATATATATATATATATATATATATATATATATTTGATTTTGACCCGGCTCATTCCAGAACTTACCATGTACTACTGTAGCTTCATTGTAGATAAGAAAGCAGTCTATTCCTCATTTCAAGTTGCTGAGGGATAAAACTGTCTTATTACTTATAGTTGACAATTAAAAATGGATTTGTCGACTAATAAAGTTCATGATAGTAAGTTGCAACTGAAGAGGAGAGTAACTTGCAACCGCTTTATATATATATATATATATATATATATATATAAGTTCATGAGTGTAAGTTGAAAATTCCTAAAGTTCGTGAAGCAAGTGTTAAAGTTCAAATTGGCTACTTGAGCCTCCTTATCCAATGGACTTGTTAGAGCATCAATAGTAAGGCTCATTCCAATTTCCAGATTCTAGATTCAGAATATAGGAGCTCATTTTGTTGAATAATAAGACTCAATTGGAGCTCCATGATAGTCCCATCCCAGCCACAAGAGCTGTAATATGGGCCTCAAAATTTCTATATTCAGAATTTAGAACTCATTTTGTAGAATGGTAAGGCTCAATTATAGATTATAGATTTTATTTTATTTTTTGAAAAAGAAAGAAGTATGGCACCTAGGGCTATATCCACTCATCTCATTTGGGTCTCAAAATTTGTTTTTTAACTATTCTCATACAAACCAAATCCCATTCTACATATATATTTTTTATTACAAATCAAGATGTATTTTTGAGCTCCATCTACTATTGATGCTCTTATAGTTCAAATTGGCTGCTTCACTTCAGCCTCTTATCCAATGGCCATAATTATATATGATACTAGTTATCCTCGTTCTAACATAGAGTTGAATTGAGTCTGCATGTTTCATCTTTTCTCGAATATCCTTTCGGACATATGTAAAATGTTAACAGGTCAGCCTTGCAATTGGAGTTGTGATTCTTTGTATCGGGGCAGGGACGTTGGCTCTGTACTATTTGGAGGAGATGGATTGGATGGACTCTTTTTATTTATCTGTAATGTCGGTCACGACAGTTGGCTATGGTGATCGAGCATTCAAGACCTTGCCCGGAAGAGTCTTCGCCTCCTTTTGGCTGTTGGTGTCTACTTTGGCAGTTGCAAGGGCGTTTCTGTTCTTGGCCGAGGCAAGGATTGATAGGAGGCATCGCCGGATGGCAAAGTTGGTGCTTCAAAGGGATTTGACTGTCGAGGATATGTTTGCAGCCAATCTTAACCACAACGGTTTCATCAGGTTAGATCGACTACTTTCATGTTTGTTTGTTTTTTCAGTGTAGTTTTTGGGTATCTACCTATTTAGTAAGAACTACGGTTGGCCGGTAGTTAAGTATCTGTATCTCACATAGTTGAGCGTGTCAAAGTTCATAAGTTCGGTAACAATCAATCTAAAAGAGAGTTTGGTAGGAGTTGAGTCCCACCTTGGATATATAATTAGTAGGAGAGGAGTGGTATTTTCCATCAAAAATATACAAAAGATGCACTTAGACGAATCCGATGATTTAGAATTCTCCACCTTGGATAAAAGGAGTGGTATTTTCGGTTAAGTATGAAGTTAACCCATATTTGCTCGTATGAATGTTAATTTAATTTTGTATTTCATAAACAGAACATTATCATAATTTCTATATGTGGCATTAGATGAAGTATATTTTTTTCTGAATCCATTTTGTTTTCGTTTTAGTGACGTTATTTATGCAATGAAGTTTATATTTTCACTGGGACCGACTTATTCATGCCATTGGCATAAAATCGATGTATCTCTAAAGTCTTAAAGATAAAATCAACAGAGATATGTTACCAATGTCACAGATTAAGAAGGAAAAAAATATAGAGGTGGTTTTGTTCAGGGGCAGACGGAGGAATTTAAAAGAGGATGGTCCAAATGTAAAAAAAAATCCAAATTTTTGTTCAATAATATTCGTTACATCAAAATTTTGGTGTTCCTCCACCATGGCTTCTCTCTATATCGAACCATAAAAAAAATAAAATTTATGAAGGAAAAAGTAAAACATGATGTAAATATGTATATAGAAATTGAAAATTACAAATTTCGGAGGAGGGCAAAACATAAAATTTGTGAATTTTTTTTTAAAAAGAACAACAATATTTAACTCGGAAGTAAAAAAATTAGTGAGGCAACTGTTTCCACTCGTCCCCATGTAGGTCCGCCCCTAGTTTTGTTGAACTTTTTAACGATATCAACCTTAGTAAATTATCAATTTTGTTCACCCAAATGCCCTGATTGTGATGACATTGTAAATTAATTTATTTATAAAGTCTAATTGTATAAATTATGTACTGAAGTTATGGTTACAAAAATAAAAATTATTCTTAGGTTAATTTTAATTCCAAAAATACAAAGACAGACTAAATCCTAATAGACATACTACATAGTCTGATCCTAGTTAATAAACTTAAAATTATACTTGCAATCTACAAATAAATAGATCCGTATATCCTATGAATCCACAGTCCTCAACACTTAGTTGAACGTGTACAACTTCTGATATAAAGAAAGAAACTAAAAAAAATAGGAAGAGACATAAATAACATAACATGACCCGAACTTGTCGAACTTTTATGTTGTTGACCACTATGAAGACGATAATGATGAAAGTATATGTTGTGCTAATGATGATAATATCCTTGTCCTGCTGATGATTCACTTGGGCACCAACCTGCATGTGATTGTTGTGTATCATGTTATTGATGTACCTTGAAATTAGTTGATGATTTTATTGATTGTCTCATTGGCATTTTATAGCCTTACAGTCATTAATACAATGATCTCAATCATTATGACAATAATCTCATAATGGAATATCCTGTGACATATTCTGGCATCCCAAATATGTCCTCAGGATATTCCCATGTGCTTATACTATACTTAAATATGAAACCCAACATACCATATCAACACTCCCCCTCAAGATGGGTGAAAGATATTCACTAAGTCCATCTTGTCACATCCTCTAATCATGCTCACTGAGGCGAGTCCCTTGATTAGTCCATCTGCTACTTGATCCCTGGTTGGAACATGGCCAAGCTCCAGTAATCCACTATCCAACTTCTCTTTGATGAAGAATCTATCAATCTCGATGTGTTTGGTCCTGTCATGCTGTACTGGATTGTTGGCGATACTAATAGCTGACTGATTGTCACACCACACCTTCATCTTGGCTCCTTGATCCAGCTTCAGCTCCACCATCATATTCTTCAACTATAGCAGCTCTGCAACTCCTAAGGCCATAGCTGTGTACTCTGCTTCAGCTGTCGATCTGGCCACCACAGACTGCTTCTTACTCCTCCAGGAGACCAAGTTACCTCCTACAAATATGCAATATCCCGAGGTAGACCTCCTGTCATCAGCACAACTAGCCCAGTCAGAATCACAGTAGCCCTCGATGCTCACGTGATTGTTCTTCCTGAATATTAGTCCCTTCCCGGGAGCACCTTTCAAGTACCTCAGAATCTGGTACACTGCATCCATATGACCCATCCGTGGGTCATGCATGTAGCGGCTCACCACACTTACTGCAAAGCAGATATTAGGACGTGTGTGGCTCAAATAGATCAACTTGCCAACCAGTCTCTGGTATCTGTCCCGATCAACTGGTTCTCCAGCCTCAGCATCAATCTTGAACCTCTGATCTATTGGTGTCGCTGCAGGTTTGCACCCCAACATCCCAGTTTCTGTGAGAAGGTCCAGTGCATACTTCCTTTGAGAGAGAACAATCCCCTCTGCTTCTCGAGCAATCTCAATCCCAAGGAAGTACCGAAGAAGGCCGAGATCCTTCACCTCGAATTTCTTGCCAAGCTTTCCTTTGAGTTGGGCGATCTCCTGCTCATCATCTCCTGTGATAATCATATCGTCCACATACACCGCAAGCATGGTGATGTGGCCTCCACTCCGGCGGAAGAACACAGTATGATCAGCATTGATCTGCTGATATCCCATCCCTATCATCGCCCTTCTGAATCTGTCAAACCACGCTCGAGGAGACTGCTTCAGTCCATAGAGGGACTTCTACAACCTGCAGACCTTGCCTACTGTCTGGTTGGTGCCAAATCCTGGTGGTATTTTCATGTACACCTCCTCCACTATATCTCCGTGAAGAAACGCATTCTTCACATCCAGTTGGTGTAGCTTCCATCCACCATTCGCTGCCAGAGAAATCAGAGTCCTGACAGTGCTCATCTTTGCAACTGGTGCAAAGGTCTCGTCATAGTCGATGCCGTACGTCTGACTGTATCATTTGGCTACTAGTCGAGCTTTGTAGCGCTCAACCTGTCCATCTGGGTTCTGCTTCACGGTAAAGACCCACTTGCATCCAACTGCTCTCTTCCCCTCTGGCAGTCACACAAGCTCCCAAGTATGGTTCTTCTCCAGAGCTCCCAACTCCTCGTGCATTGCCGCTTTCCACTTTGGATCGTTCTTGGCAACCTGCCAATTGTTAGGTACAGTAATACTATCCAAAGATGCTATAAATGCTCCATGAGAAGAAGGGATATGGTCATAAGAAACAAACTGAGCAATATCCCAACCATATCTGTTTGGAGGATTTCCTGCATTGCTGCGAGTGGTCCTCCGTACAGATAGTGGTGTGGGAGGAGTAGAAGTAGGAGGAATGATATCTTGTGAAGGAGGGGGTATCACCTGAAGGGGGGTTGGTGTCGGTGCCTCAGGAGTTGGGACGAACGCAGGCAAGGGACTTGGCACTGGCACTGGCGGTACTGGTCCTACAGTTTGCTTCTCTCTCCTGCTGTAGGTAAGTAACTCTCCCTGAGCCGTAGGCCTAACACCTTCACCTTCTTGTCCCTTCTTCGTGCCTCCATGCCAAACTTCTAAATCGGTTACCACCAAGTTCTCCATCTCCCTCTCTCGCCTAATACTGGCAGTATTAGGCGTGTTGTGTGAAGTTCCGTCCTGGTGGTAGTATGGCTCATGCTCCCGAAAGTGGACATCCATACTGACAAACTTCTTCTTCTCTACTGGACTCCAGCACACATACCTCTTCTGGGTCGCCGAGTAGCCTACGAAGATGCATTTGACCGCTCTAGGGTCAAGTTTTCCAACTGATGGCCTGTTGTCCTTCACAAAACACACACACCCAAACACCTTCAGTGGGAGTATCCCACTATTATTGCCTTGCAATACCTCACATGGGGACTTCCATCCGAGGACCTTCGAGGGCATCATGTTGATGAGTTGAGCTACTGTCAACACTGCAAGTCCCCACAGACTCTGTGAGACATTCATGTCGATCATCATACTTCTTACGACCTCCAGAATGTGTCTGTTTTTTCCTTTCTGCAACTCCATTTTGTGCTGGTGTGTATGCACAGGTGGTCTGATGCTGTATTCCGTGTGCTGACAAGTATTCTGCAAGCGTCCTGTTTGTAGACTCCGTTCCATTGTTAGACCTCAGTACCTTCACAACTGCTTTGTACTAAGTCTGGACATGCTTATGGAAATTCCGAAAACAAGCAGGTACATCATTCTTATTTTTCATCAAATATAACCAGGTAACACGAGAGGCACACTCAATGAAAGAAACAAAGTACTTATAACCATTCATAGTGTTAGTAGCACATGAACCCCAGACATCAGAATGTACTACCTCAAAAGCAAAAGTGCTCCTATGACCCGTGCCAACATATGAGCTCCTAGTAAGTTTTCCTAACTCGCACGCATCACATACTAATTTCTCTTTATTTGTTTTTGCATAAATCTCTGGATACAACTAACTTAGAGTATCAAAGGAAGAATGTCCCATACTCCGATGATGGAGTATCAAGGTATCCTCAGTCCTCTGCTGCAGTCCTTCCATACCAGCCTTCCCTGCCATAGATACCAATGCTGAGTCCAGTCCTTCTCGATCTAGGTACCACAGTCCCTCATGCCAAGTGCCAGTCCCAAGTCTTCGTCCTGTCCCTTTCTCCTGGAAGGTCGCCTTAGGAATATCAAAAGAAACAATGCATTTAAGTTGGAGGATTATAGAACTAATGGACAAGAGACTGACTGGAAAGGATGGAACATGTAAAATATTGGATAATCTTACTGAACCTGTACAATTAACAGTACCCTTACCGACCACTAGCTGGAAAGTGCCATCAGCTGTCTGAATGCTGTCTGCTGATGCTAGGTGAGTGTAGGAAGAAAACTCACTAGCATTCCCCGTCACATGCCGAGATGCTCCCGAGTCGATAATCCAGTCTGATGATTTAAGGGAAGAGATAGACGCAAGGGCAAGTGATTCGTCAGCACCTTCTGATGGATGGGCATACATTCCCTTCTGATATCAGGAGGTTCGCCCGATAACCTCCTCGGCCGCCTCGTCTACCCCTTCGACCACGACCACGTCCTCCATTATATCCTCGTCCGCCGAACGGTCCTCGTCCACCACCTGAATCTCCCTCCCTAGGTGGTTTGGTACAAGCATATCGATGATGACCCATCTCCCCACAGTTGTAGCACTGCCGGTTATGCTGCCAGGGCTCTCCCTTAGATCCTGTGTTACCTGAGCTGGTGATCACTAGTGCTGACTTTGCTTCGGGGGGACCACCTGTCCCGGCTTGCAGCCTGATGCGTGTCTCCTTCTGGATCATGGCTGAGATAGCCTCCTCAAGGCTAGGGATCTTTGGTTGGGCTAGAAGTAGGACCGTCCTCTGTGCGAAAACTGCAGTCAGCCCTTTGAGGAACTTCATCGTCCTCTCCTGCAGACACACATGTCTCTCCATACACTTAGGGTCCCCGCAGCTCGCCCGATCTGAGGAGTGATCATAATCCAACCATAGACACTCCAACTCCGTGGCATACTCCTGCACCGTCTTCTCTCCCTGTACGGTGTCATCAATCTCCCCCTTTATCTGGAAGACCCGTAAGTTGTTCCCCACACCATCATAGGTCCTTCTCAACTTCTCCCACACATCTTTCACCATCTCAATACCGTCTACTGTGGCGGCAATAGACTGGACTAAGGAGTTGAGAAGCCAGATGTAGATCACCATATGAGTGGACTTTCACTCATCGCGTCTTGTCGAGCCCTCGTCCGGCTCTGTCGTCTCGCCCGTCAGGAACCCCTCCATGTTTTTTCCTGCGAGGGTTCTTCTCACCCGCCGTGACCAACTCAGATAGGTGGCTGGTCCATCTAATTTCAGATCGATGGAGGGAAGCTTCAACTCCGGCGACGTTCGTGTCGTGTTCTCACCAGCCGACATCGTCAACAACTTCATCAACGTCGCCACCTCTGCAGAATCTAGCTTCTTGATGATCTCCTCCATCGATGCGTCGTCTATCCAATCACGTCACGTCCGCTCCACGACTCACGCTCGTCCTCGTCGTCTGCTCCTAGATCCAAACATGTCCCCCCTTTTTCAGATCTAGGCATCCCTATTAGGCGCTATCTCGTGCTGGTGCGGAGGAGGCGGCAGCACGCATGTCACAGCCGCCGCAGCAGCAGCAGCAGCAGCAGTCGCAGTAGTAGCCGCAGCAGTAGCGGGACGGGGCAGCAACAGCGAAGGGTGGCCTGCGAAGGGCGGAGAAGGGAAGAAGGGGGGGCGTGGAAGAGTTCGGTGGAGGAGATCTAGGAAATCCTCCTGTGGGTTTGTGGAAGCTTGGTGACGGCTAGGGTTTGTGGAAGCTTGGCTCTGATACCATGTTGAAATTAGTTGATGATTTATTGATTGTCTCATTGGCATTTTATAGCCTTACAGTCATTAATACAATGATCTCAATCATTATGACAATAATCTCATAATGGAATATCCTGTGACATATTCTGGCATCCCAAATATGCCCTCAGGATATTCCCATGTGCTTATACTATACTTAAATATGACACCCAACATACCATATCAATAGTACCTCTGATTGCTTCTTATATATCTCACCCTCAAGTTTAGTATGACTTCATCATGCTCAACTTGCAGTGAACTAAATATCAAATGAACCCATAAATGAGCTTCAAGATAAAGCGTGTTAACATATTATATGTTGAATTATGTAACGGCGTCATCCGTTACCCAATCCTAATAAGACTTATAGACCCAAATTCCTAGTAGAATTACAAAACCTAGTCCAATCTACAAATAAAATCCTATCTAGATATCATAGAGAATCTGGGTCTGAGAAATCCACATTCATCTACACTGCCAAAGTGGCATAAACATAGCTAGGTGGGAAAGAGCATTCCATTGGTAAATGCATGATCCTAAATTCTCAATAAACCTAACTTCCCTTTTGGCCATTTTGTTGTTAGTTTCAATTTTACTCTACCCAAAATCTCCGAAAATAATGCATTATGTTTAGTAGGAATCCTTAAAGATTCGAGTTATTTGGTCATATACCCGTCTTCTTATATTGTATTTTAAGCAAAACTAGTTTGCATCCAAATATTTTCTAATGACAATTCTTTTATAAATTTTGTTGCTCTATATAACATTCCTTCTTCTTCTTCTTCTTCTTCTTCTTCAGCAAATCTGAATTCGTGATCTACAAGTTGAAGGAGATGGGGAAAATAGGAGAAAAAGACATACTGCAGATTTGCAACCAATTCAACAAGGTAGACCCCAACAACATTGGCAAGATAACCCTCCATGATTTGTTAAACAGCAGCAATAGGTGACCCCATGACAATGGAGCTCTTTGGCCCTCCAGCTACAACAGAGCAACAAATATGCAATTTTACATTTTCCATTTGTATAAAAAAAATGTAATCAATTGACTATAATTTAGAAATTGTAATATAAAAAAGAACTTTGATGGATGTGAATGTGTGTGTGTGTGTGTTTTTTTTTTTTTTTTTTTGATTAAACGATTGGAATATAATCCCGTGTATTCTATGAATGATAATTAACGAAACAAATATCCAAGTACAAGATTCTTCGAATGCATAAAAATTAGAATACCAGATACTAACTCAAACAAAAGGAAAAACTGAACGATATTCCAGTTGGTCACAACTTGCCGCAACTAGAATCCATCGTGACTTCTTCTTTTTGGTATCTAATGAACTCTTCCTACTTCTATTTTCTTTTTTCTTGGATGTTCTATTCTTTCTTGTGGTTACGATAGCTGAAGTTGGAGAAGAATAATATAAATATATAATGGGTGCTGTGATTGATATTCATAAAATGTCATTATGCACTATTTTTTAATTTTTTATCATTAAAATTTTAAATATACTTCAGCATTAAATGTGACATTAATTTGAACATGTATGGAGAGAGAAGTGGAGGATGACTTTTATGAGTGCCAATAATGGTTTTCTATGATATCGTTATTGACACTTCCAAAATGTCATCATTAGCTCCGGACAGATTTGGAATTTGAATAATATAAAATTAAAGAAGAGTGTAGAATAACAGTTTAGGAGTGTCAATAACGGCATTTATATGTAAACTCCTCGTAAGTTTTATCATAGTGGTATATGTCATGGTATTAGAACACACTAGTGCATCTTAAGCAAATTAAAAAGTATTCAGCTCTCAGGCTCAAGGGATATATTGGAATAGTATAAAATGTTGCTTTGGCCCAAGCTGATGAAATCGAACTTGTGTGGGCTGCAAGGAATGGCTAGGACACTTGGTTCCTTTTTTTTTCTTTGGTATTCCGTACTGTCCTTGTCCCCAACGGTACAAGAAGGCATCGTTTGGTTCGCGGAATCATGGAGTTGGAAAAGGAAAGTGATTACTTTTCTAAGTTTGGGAGCAAAATAAATTGAGGAGGAAAGAAAATTGATTCCTAATAAAAAAGAAATTAGGAAAAAAAAATGGCTTCCTCCATCCAATCAAGGAATCACTTTTTCACATTTAAGTATTCACTTTATTTTCCAATTTTTTTGATATTTTCAAACACCGAAAAGAAAAATCAATGGGAATTATAATTTCTCAAAGGAAAGAAAAGAGTAAGGAATTGATTTTCTTTCATTTCCTTTCCGCGAACCAAACGAGACATAGTCTTCGTTTCGTTCGCAACATTTTGGCATTGGAAAAGAAAAGTGATTCATTTTTTATGTTCGGATGTCAAAAAAAAATATGGGAAAAGAAAAATGATTTCCATATAAAGAAAAAATATGGAAAAAAGTGATTCTCCTCACCCAACCAAGAAATCACTTTTCTACCATTAGAAATTCATTTTTTTTCAAATTATTTTGATCTCTTTAAACACTGAAAAATAATAATAATTGAGAATTATAATTTTTCAAAGGAAGAGAAAGAAGAAAGGATTTGATTTTCTTTCTTTTCCTATCCGTGAACCAAACTAGCCCTAATATTACCCTTGTTTGCACCGGTAACCTGAATCTCTTGCAATCCGATCAAAAAATATGTAATGTTTCGTAATGTTTTGTAATCACAGCCTGCAAA